>BSBK01004303.1:377500-977500 GCA_027943335.1 Chamaecyparis obtusa | reverse complement strand
ACCTGATATTGCACATGCAGTAGGCATTGTAGCCCGATTCTCTGCTAATCCGAAAGACACATTTAATAGCAGTGAAGAGAATTTTCAGATACCTAAAGGGTACTGAGGAGTATGGTCTATGGTTTCCTCACAAAGGAGGTTTCGAGATAAAGGTATTCACTGATGCAGATTGGGCTGGTAATATTGATGACAGAAAGAGCCCAAGTGGAGGTGCATTCTTTCTTGGAAAAAGGATTGTGTCATGGACGAGTAAGAAGTAGAACTGCATTTCACAGTCCACAACAAAAGCCGAGTATGTTGTTGCTGCAATCAATTGCACACTGGTGATCTGGATCAAACAGAGATTGGAAGGAATCCAAGAACAAATACCTAAACCGATTGCAATTTACTGTGATAGTACAAGTGCAATAAATATATCTAAAAATCCTGTCATGCACTCCAAAGCAAAGCATATTGCTATAAAGTACCACTATCTGAGAGAGGATTTAAAATTGGAATATGTTCTTAGAAAAGAACAAGTTGCTGACATATTCACAAAGCCTTTACCGAAGAGTACCTTTGAGTACCTCAGAGGTAAATTAGGGGTAATGCCCCTTCTTGATCTTCAGTACCGAAACAAAGGTGTTCATCAATCCATTGTGCGTCAACAGAGGATTCAACCTCATTTTAATAGGATTGCTGATAAAGGTTGGCTGCTTGAAGGGGGAGCAGGCTTCATAAAGGTAGTCATCTGGCTAGCCTTTGGCATTATATTCAAAGGGCGAGATTATGACCAGTGAAGATGTGGTCTAACAAGACCAGAATGTGGTCTAACTGGAAGTTTTTTTTGCCATTAATGCCAAAGGGGGAGATTGTTGGCATTAACTAGGTAAGAATGTAACCGGTACATGGCAAAGAGGTATTGTCATTGATTGGCAAAGAGGTGTTGTCAGTTATGACTAGGGAGGCCAACAATGTTCAATCAGTGAACCAAGGATAGGTAGCGCAAGGAGAGACTGGTTTGGAGACCGGTGACAGATAGTGAGAAAGAGGAGGCACTGTCTTTGTTACTAATAAAGCTTTAACTGATCATTAGAGCAACCAATCACCAAGGAAGGTGCAATCGGTAATTGGTAACAGGAACCGAGGAACCAAGGATGCAACAAGTACTGACAGAGGAAGGAATGGTGACAGGTGAAGGTTTTTACAGTGCACAACCTTTGATATAAACCGATCAGTGAAGATATCATCAAGACTGATGAACAGGGAAAGTCACAGTCGAAAACAGTTGTGTGATTGTTTGACCGGGATTTGCTGCACAAAATCTAGACAACTTTGTGTTATCAAGAAGATTGGTGCAAGGCGCAAGTGAAGGTTTTAATGCCAAAGTTTGTGGCATTAAAACATGTAGAAATCTCTAGTGAAGGAAAGCTTTCAGCGCGCATTTGTTGTTTACTTCATAAAGCAGAAAAAGCACATGGCATGCATCAGATGTTTCCTCAGTGAGCTGAGACTCCACTGGGTGATGGATCCAAAAGAGATCTTTAAACAGGTCATGCATGTAAAAAGCGGAAAGGAAAAGAAGACTATATTCTTTAGCCTTTGGAGAATATTGTTTGCCTTCATTCTATCAAAGAAAAAAAGTGAACCTGTAAGCTGAAAGAAGCTATGAAAAGGTGAAGAGAAGAAGAAAAGAAGAGTGTACAAGGAAGCACAACAATCGAAAGGAGAGCATACTTGCGGTGACTGGTGATAACTCTCAATTGAGAAGCACAACGATCTTATCAGGCTCAGCAAAGCCATTTCTAAAAGATCAAACCTTATATTGCTCTCTGACAATTGCAATAGCTAAATCCCAGTATTTTGGGTGGACTTTAACAGGTCCCTTGTATCAAATCCCTTAACTAGGTGACATTTGGGTAGATGTTTTAAGTCGTCTAACCAGTCAGGCTCTAATAGGCTTTATTTCGTAAATCCCTTAACTGGGTCGCATCTAACAATGCGTTTGTAATCCTTTAACAGTGAAGGCTCCTTACAGAGCGCACTTGAGAAGAGTGCAAAATTTGTGAGGTTACCTCACACCGTGGTTTTCTGCCTATTTGGGTTTCCACGTGATAAATCTGGTGTTGTTTATTGCTTGATTGTGTAATCGCTATTTCGTTGATAGAATCTATTTTGCTTAACAGTTTTAGTTACATTATATCATGTTTTGTTTTAGTGGGTGCTGATTCACCCCTCCCCTCTCAGCACCGGTTGGGACCATGACTTTTCATGGTAGATCACACCCTTTCATTGGCTGTGATTACTCTATTAATCCTCATTGATCACAACTTCTCATGTTGTGTGTACATGCCAATAATCCTTGTTTTGTAATAGAATATATTAATAAATATATATCATCATGTAATGTTAATGAAATATATGATTAAATATGTTAGTGATGATATTATTATAACTTTTGTGTTTTCTATTTGTTATTGAGTGGTCCTATTAAGTTACATAATAATGTTGAATTTAGGAATGCTACTTAATTGTCTTAATCGTTCTTAATTGGCATAAAATTTTAATACTCTTCTTGTTATTAGTTGACATGTACCGTATTGGTCATTTAGTCGAGGGCCGTCACAATCCACCCCTCCCAAATTTGCTTGTCCTCAAGCATTCTCACAACTTCTTTCTCCCATGTAGCATCTTCTTCTAGTAGTCCTCTCAATTTGATCAAGAACTCAATAATGGTTCTATTCCTCTATTTTCTATTTCTAGTATCTAGAATAATTTTTGGCTTCAATATGGGTTCTCCCTCATCAAGGGGTGGTAATTCTGCACATGGGACTACTTTCTGTGCAAGAACCTTTTTGAGTCGGAATACATGAAAAACCTTGTGGATTTTGCTATTCTCGGGTAGTTCTAGCGCATAGGCTACTTCACCAATCTGGTGCAGGAGCACCTCTGTTGCAGGGAGTTTGAAAGCTACATTCTGTTGCAGGAAGTTTGAAAATATTTAATTTTATTTCTAAGGTTATTGAAATATGTTCGAACCAAGAATATGTCATGTAAACATAAAATGCAAAATTAGTAATTCTGCAAGGATGTGCCAAGTGTAGGAAAGAAATCCGAAAGGCCATTTGTAACCGATGTATTAGGTTGAATATGAATGGGCATGGTATTTGTAACTGCCAAGAAATTCTATAAAAGGTAGATCGAGATGTGAGTAAGGTAGAGAGGCATGAGAGATGTAAGAAATTAATGAGCCTCTGCCTGTCGGCAAGCTAAGGCCATCAAAGGAATACAATATGTAGAGGATGACATAAATTTTGTTTTGTTATTGTTTTAATCAAAGCTTTGTTCAGATTTAATTCTCTGTGCATTTGGTTCTTGAAAGGAACAAGTTTCCATTTATAGAGTCTGCATTTCAATAGTTGGATATGAACTTTATTCATATATGATGTTGGTTTTCTTGGCTTTAAGAGATAAAAAGATCTTTAAAATTATGTTGGGTCTATGGTTAAAGATGTTTGCATGTGAGAGAAACTATGAGTTTTGTTGAGAACATGTGATGTGTGGCAGCAAGAAATAGGTCTCGGTGCAGAGACCGTAAAATTCATTTGCACCGTTGGATTTTCTTATGATTTTAATATGTTTTTACAAACCTAATTACACAACTTTTGATTGAAGCGATTTCCAAGATATAGTCGGGTGAAAAAGTTATGCATGACAGAGTAAGGGTCTAAAAAACTATCATTAAAATGACAGTTACGCGAATGTTAATGATGTTTGTTGTTTATTGAATGGTTTTGGAAGATGCTTTTCATCACAATCTTTCTTGAAACCTTATATGGCCCGTAGAATTGGGGTTTAAGTTTTTCTACTCCAGTTTTGTTTATTGAAGATTTTTTGTATGGTTGTGGCCACAAAAATACTAAATATCCAACCTCAAATGTCCTCTCTATGGAGTTTCAGTCGGCATAGAACTTTTGTTTATTTTGACCATGATGTAGGTTTTCTTTGTGGGTTTTCATAATATCTATATTTTGTTGGATGAAATCTTGTGCACTTGGTACTTTTCTATCTTGGTTGATTGTATTCCCAAAAGAAGTAGCCTCACACTCATATAGGCCTTGAAAGGACTCATCCCAATTGACATGTGGTGGGTAGTATTACAACAATAGTCGCCTAAGTGCAACCATTTAATCCACACAGTTTGCCAAGCAGTGACATAATTTTTTAAATATCCTTCTACCCACATATTGACTATTTCTATTTGTTCATTTGTGTGTGGGTGGTAACTTGTGCTTGGAGTTAGTTATGTCTTTGCTAGCCAAAAGATTTCCTGCCATAATTAACTAAGGAACTTGCTATCTCTATCACTAATAATATTCTCGGGTAACCCATAGAGACGAAAAACTTCCTTGGAGAACAACTCTTGTATCTATGGTGCCTTATATTCTGTGGAAATTGCAAAGAAGTGGGCATACTTAGTGAATCTATCCACAATCACATAAATGATGTCCTTCCCGTGTGCTTTGGTAATCTTGTTATGAAGTATATTGAGATGCTTTCCCATTTTTGGTTGGGGATGCGTAGTGGTTGTAGTAACCCTGTGGGGTGAGACTTGTTTTTATGGTGCTCGATTAACCACGGGCACTGATTTGCCCTCCCAGCCATAGACAATACACTATTGTCTCCCCCGAGCATTGCTTATTCTCAATAAAGCAGATTGTGTGTGATATCTATTATCATTGAAGAGAGAAGATTAATCTTTTGTTATACCTTTTGTGATGCCCCTTCACTAAGTGACGCTACTCTTCCAAGTGGCACCAATTATTATATTATTAATATAATAATTATTATATTATCATATAATATAATAATTATACAATATAATTGTATTAACTCCTAATAATAATATAATATAATTATATTATCAAATAATAATTATTATATTATCTCACAATAATAATATAATAAATATATTACCCATATAATTATTATATTATCATCACAATAATTTTATCAATATAATTATTATATCACAATAATTATATTATCACAATCTTTATGTTATCTATGTCGGCCTAAAGGAATCCGACCATAGCTATAATAACATTAACACTCCCTCTTAGATGGGGAGGAATCCTTCTCGATATCTGACTTATAATGTCCACCATGGCTACTCCCAGAGGGTGGGTCCATCATGGCTACTCCCATGAATGGAAATGCAAATGAGCACAAGTGCCCATCATAGAATCACTCAATGTGATGTTGTCATCTCATCATGACGTTCACCATGGCTACTCCCAGAGAGTGACTAAACACAAGTTCTAAGTCATGGATTTTCTCACATGAAATCCACCATCGCTACTACTAGAGGGCGGATCCACCATAGCTAGTCCTAGAGGGTGGAACAAGGGCTTTCACCTCAAACTTCTCCCTTATAGAGAAGAATGCTAAGTCATGGATTTTCTCACATGACATCCACCATGGCTACTCCTAGAGGATGGATCCACCATAGCTACTCCCAAAGGGTGGAACAAGGGTTGATACCTCAAATTTCTCTATCTCAGAGAAAAATGCTACAAGGGATTGCACCTCAAACTTCTCCCTCACAGAGAAGAATTCATTAACAAGGGATTGCACCTCAAGCTTCTCTCTCACAGAGAAGAATGCATAAGCAGATCTTTATGATGAAGTGGCTCTCTCTGAAACAGATATGAACCTTCTGACCTCCTCGTCCAAGGTTGCGTCTGATGAAATGTCAGACTCCCTCTAAATTTGATATCAGCGTTTTGACCTCCTTGTCCAAGGTTGCCTTTGATGGATTGTCAGACTCCCTCTGAATGTGAATTCCTCTTCGAAGAAACGTCTTCAGCCACCAACTCGGTCTCGTGGCAGCAATTATCAAGTTCTTCCTTCCTTGAACGCAATCTCTTATTGCCGGTACCCATTGAGTTAGTCTTGTAGCTGAGTCTTATCTTCTCATCCACACAAACGATCCTGACTGCTAGCTGACCCTTTGCCACAGGATCTGTATAAGACTCCTCCAGTACTGTTATTTATGTCAGGAATCTTTTGGTATTCATTAAGTTCTTATGCAATGCTTGACCCCCACTATTCATTTTATAAAAATCAGACTGTACAATCTGTTCTATATATAGGCAGCCTTCTTATTTTTCCTCTTCCACTTCAGTTTGAAGCCACACTTCAATTCACAGTTGATGTGGAATGCTGGTGAAGCATGCCACAATAAAGATGACCCATCCTTGGCTTGTTCCCTCATGCAGATGCAAGCAGCAGCCAGTGCTCCACCAAATTTAGCACTAACTGTTTATTGGTAAGCCAGCAATAATATCCTTTTCCCTAACGCCAGTCTCTACTCTCACAGTTGTGGAAACCAGATTGCAGATCTGAACTACAGTCTGTTCAAAATCCCTTTTTCTTTTCTTCATGATATCAATACGCTTTGCTTGATATTATTGATGTTTGATTATTGGTCTTAGTCGTTATCAGAAGTTAGACAATCTCATTAATTTATTGTTGCTGCCATCAATAATGAAGGGTCTCTATGCGATTATTGTCAATTCTCTTTGGTAGCCAACGTTCCTTAATAATTATTATGGTGCACTTTTCTAAAAGAGTTAACAATGGTATCACAGCCTCTATCAATTGTGATCTAATTAGTGACTCTTTAGTCATGGCTCAATCAACTCTTGATCTTCCGATGTCTTATTCACAATGACCTTTGCTGGCTGCAAACTCTTCACGGTTTGGAATCTCAATGTTGTCCAAATTTCCTCGTGGCAGACGCTGATCATTGAAGGGTGCAAAATGAACAGACCATCAGCATGCAACTCAGTCTTTTTGTGAGAGAGCCCAACTGGCTCTCAATTGCAATCTGGCTTCTATCTCTATTTTAATTGCATTTTTTGTTTGTAATTTTAAAGCATATATGATTTTTTTGTAATTTACTCAACATACTAGATTTAACACCAGCAAATTAACTATCTCTGAAAATGCACCAGAATTAATATTAATCATGAAAAGCCTGACAATGATTACTACAATAACCAAATATTAATTTCTTGCACCTTCAAATGAGGACATGGCTGCATAAAATCAGTTTGCAACCCCAAAGATTTGAAACGCAGCTTGGCATGAATGAGACGCAACCATATATTAAATAACGCCAGCTAACATTGGGTCCTCTTTGCTATTGGCGGCTTGAACACCTTTCATTCATGAAGACATGGCATGTAACTAAAGCAACAACGATGTTGAAGCCCAATCCTTTCTAGCCTCACTCCAAACAGCATGTACGGGTCTACTAATTCCGTACGGTTCCAGTCAATTCTGTACGACCTTCCTTCCTTACGCAGCTTAGAAAATTGGTAGAAGCATAATTCATTGGTATTGAATCCCAACTCAAAATACTTCAGACTATTAGCATTTTGGTTCCAAGATATTAATCTGCAAATCTCAAAGAATTTGATGTTCTCTCCATATGTTGAAGACCAAACACAAACCCTAGCTTCAAGAAATTCGATTTCTTCCTCCAAAACAACTTCTCCACTTTTTAATTTTTATCAAAGGATCAATTGGTGAATGAAATCGATTTCTCCAAGTCTTTTATAAGCTTTTAATGAAGGCTTCTTCTTTACACCTTTCACTTAAGAGCCTTCTTCAACACACAATCAAATTATAACATATAATTGCATAAGTTATTAAATTAAAGTAGACTTAATTTAATTACTCCAAATATAATGTGATGTTACAAAATCTTCAGACAATAGTATCTGACTTTTGACGACAACATCCTGAGCTCACACTGCCCTACCAGAAATAGCAACCAGACCAAAATAGACTTACTAAAAATAGTAAGTCCCTCAAACTGGAGATTCTGCATAAGAAGCTCTGAATCATCTGAAACCACTGCACAGGCGCTCTGCCAAACATAGCAATACCAAAAATACCACTTAGTATAAATAGTAAGTCTGCCAATCTGACCCTAACGAAGAGCAATCTTGGCATCTGAGATCTCTAGAGTGGAAACCAACCACTGGCTCTGCCAAACGACCCCCTCCGACAACCTGATTAGCTTACGAGGGTCACTGAAATAAGCTAATCCCAAGGGCCTAAAATCGGGGACATTACACTTTTCTTGGATTCCACGTAGCAATAGATAAGCCCACTGCAAGAATGATCATGCCCAGCTTAAATGATGGCAATAATGTTTGATCTCCATTCATGATTTGATGATATTAAAGACTGTTAAAGGTACCGCTAATATCTGATACTTCCTCCAAACTGTGATAATCTTCAACAGCTTATTGAGCACCATGGTTGATGGACTTTCATTCGAAATACAATGGACTATGTTCAGCCCAATAATGTAAGATCATGGCATCAAATATTTATTTCCTTATGTCACACCCAATACTCCAAATAGTGAAATATTTAATGTAAGGTGAACATTGTCAATATGAAATGTAACATTGAATATATTATTTGTTCTTTGTAATAGCGGCAAGTATAAGTCCTATAGATTATTTCTGCGATAATCATATAGTCTGCAACCTTAGGATATTAATCTTTAATCATATTTTTATTCTGCCAGCAACATATATTTAACCATTGAACATTAATATAAATAAGGAATACATATGCCAAAGATATAAATCGCTCAAATGTCTCCAACGATGAATATGTAAGCTTCAATAATATTATTCCAATGCACTGTGCGGTGTTCTTCTCAAGGAATCGTGTTCTCCAAAAAACAATCACCTGTCTGAGCACTTGATCAAATACATTTTGGTGCAAATATGGGAGTCACTGGACATTCTGCTTTATGTCAGCTGATCATAAAAGCTTCAACAACCTTTTCATTATGAAATGACATCTTTGCAATATCCTTTTCAACCTGCAATTGCCCCAAGGCATCAAATTCAGAATCAACAGCAATGCCAACAACCATTCCTGTTGTTTTAAGGATGAGGTTGATAACTCTCGTGAGTTATTAATATCATCTGCTGCCATGTGTTATTTACCAGTGATGCTTAAATATTATCACTGCATTTACTAAAACTCATTGCCTTTATTAATATTATTGATGTTCTTTGACTGCTACCTGGAATTGTCATCCAAACTCCTTGTGATTTCTTTATCACTGTATGTCGCTGTCCATGTTGTTTTAGAAGTCTCACAGGCTTGGCTCTGATACCATGTTTTTATGGTGCTCGATTAACCACGGGCACTGATTTGCCCTCCCAGACATCAACAATACAAAATTGTCTGCCCTGAGCATTGCTTATTCTCAATAAAGCAGATTGTGTGTGATATCTATTATCATTCAAGAGAGAAGATTAACCTTCCTTTATACCTTTTATGGTGCCCCTTCACCAAGGGATGCTTCTCTTCCAAGTGGCACCAATTATTATATTATTAATATAATAATATAATAATTATACAATATAATTATATTATCACAACCTTTATGTTATCTATGTTGGCCTGAAGGAATCCGACCATATCTACAATAACATTAACAAGACTATTCTGCTTTATTGCATTGGCATATTATGCATTTGTGTACATACTTAAGAATATCTTTCTTTAACCCTTTCGATTGGTACTTTTCTTTGATTTTCTTATATGTTTTGTAGTATCTTTGATTGTCGGATATAGGGTTGCCATGATACTCCATAATCTTGCTCTTCATCTTTGAGTGTGGAACCAAGAATACCTTTCCCTTGTATAGACTGATTTCAACCCATACCTTGAATTATTTATTTTCAATCTTTCATTCTAGGATCTCATTTGCTTGGGGATCTTTGATGTATTCATAAATGATGTCACTTTTCCAATCTCCTGAAATGCATGCGATGGTATAATGGCGAGGATGACTGGATATAGCATTTGTAGCTCCATCATTGATTGCTTTGACATATTCTATATCAAACTCGTAGGCTTGGATTTTGCTCACTCATTTTGTTTCCGGTCATTAAGATCATTTTGATTCAGGAAGGATCATAGGCTGTTGTGGTCAGTTTGACAATGAATCTCGCACAAACTAGGTACCGTCTAAATTTTCCCAAGACATGCATTATGGCCAACATCTCTTTATCATAGATTGAGTAGTGTTTCTTTGTCTATGTAAGCTTGTGACTGTCAAATGCTATTGGATGTTTCTTTTGCATGAGAGCTACGTTGATTCCTTCTCTTGAAGCATCACATTGTAATTCAAATGGCATTGTGAAATTGGGAATCGCTAGGACGGGGCATGGATGCATGGTTTCCCTTTTTTAAAGGCTCGCTGTGTCATGTAATTCGACCCAAAAGTTCCTTTCCATGCCAAATCTGTGAGCGGAGCAGCAATCTTGGAGAACCCTTTTGCGAAATGTCTATAGTAGCTACATCAACCCACATATCCTCTAAGTTGAGTTAGGGTCTTGGGTTTTGGTCATTCTTTGATAGCTTTGATCTTCTCTTCATCCACACTTACTTCTTTTGCTTTGATCACTCACCTTAATGATAGGGAGGTTGTGGCGGGACAAATGTGTTAGCAATTTAAGTTGTCATTAGTGTATTTCATGAAACCCATTCACACCGGTTGAAGATCACCGGTCACTCACATTACTTAGATGACACCGGTAGATGGAGCACATAGTGTATGCACCGGTCAACTAAGTAGTTAGATAAACCGGTAGAATGAACCAAGTACTCAGTATCGGTCTTATTCAGCATCCAACGACAAATTGGTACCGATCTAACTGATAGATAAATCCGATCCAGTTTTTGTGGAACAGTTTGAGTTAAGAGCCTGATTATGCAAGACATCCATTACTCTGATGTGAAGTTAACCTTTCAACAGGAGTTAGCTTTAAATTCTAACGGATGGTCTCAAGATAAACACTAGATCACAATGCACAACTTTCTTGCGTTGCATATTTTATGGTCAAGTTTACTCCCTAGCGGTTCCGTGAGTCAAGAGGATCACTCTTGTATAAATATTAGTCATAGGACGCAAAGTATGTTGCTGTTGTTGTTTAGTTGGAGATTGCGGAGAGCAGAGGAAAGATATCTTCTGAGGAGTGCTACAGGCACAAAGGTGAAGTAAGAAAGGAAGATCAACAGCCAGGCAAACAGGGGAAGAGATCTACAGGTATGATCTAATCAGACAATCAGTGTCATTATAGATCACTGCTTTTAAAAGGTGTTACATCGTATACAAATCCCTCTAATAGGGTGAACCTAATCGGTTCATTGTAAAAATCCCCTAACAGGGTGACATCTTTGTTGATGTTCAAAGTCCTGTAACCATGCAGCTCTTAATAGGGCTTAGATCCTAACCGATCATTTGTAAAAATCCCTTAACCGGGTAGCACCTTAACCACACTAGTACATTTGACCTAGTTTTTCTACCAAAATTTTCGACCACGAAATAAAAAAGTTTTGGTTGGTCGGATTATAGAAAGAAAACTTTGAATTTTTTTTAATCCATGCCCATGTTCGTCGAAAGTTCGACCAATACTATGTAGGTCGAACTTTCGACGACCACGGGCATCACTTAAAAAAAAAGAGATTTCATTTCATTATTACCACTTATATAATAAATAGAAGTAGGGTTTTGATTTCATTTCATTATTACCACGACTTATTTTTTCAAGGTTGCAACGCGCGAAACCTCATCGGCACTGTGTATTGGAAGCTCATTGAGGTAACCTTCACTTTGGAGGGCGGATTCGGCACTGAGGTAACGTGATTTTGTTTTCCCGACTGTTGTGAGAATTTGAATGCATCTATTTATTATTACCAGTTTTAAAAAGTTTGAAGCCAATTTGTTCCCCAAAAATGTCGTCTGCTGCATATTTTATTGTTTGGCTAGGATTGGGATTAGCTGGGATATTGTTGGCGGTGCAGAGAAGGCCAAAGCTTTACCGAGGAGCTGGCCAAAGCCGTGGATTGCTTATCCATTATACAGATTGCCTAACGAAGATTTCAAAATTTAATAAAAACAAAATTGCATTTTCCATAAAAAATGACTGGTATTTACATTCATGCAAACCCGTATTGAAAGAAGTCAAGAATCTAATCGGATGGAAGGCTTCTAAACACTTCTATCTTTCGCTTGCAAGTGGTTTGAGTTGATTTGATTAAGTGTGGAAAGAGAATCGGGTTGCAGAACAGGAAAACCCGTGGGTGTGCCCTAGCCGGCAGTTTGAATTTCAAACATCTGTTTCTTTCCTACGATCCGATGAAAGTTATTGGCATTTGGTGAGGAAGGAAAATTGTAGAATGTATCATAAGATTTCAATAAACTTACCATGGAGAATGCGGATTGGAGGAGTTTGATATGAAGATAGCCAGGCATCCGAAATGTGACTGGCATCACGACGAGCATAGACCCGTAACTGTTATTTGGTTTCAATTTTGAGTCTCAATTCAAGGATTTGAATTTGAATTACTCACCTCTTAATGAGACCATCGTGGGATTGGCCGAGTGCCAAGTTTTGAATGCACCTGCTGTATCAGACCGAGCATCAGGCTTTTTATCTTCGAAGGAGATGCTGTGGATTTGGGAGTTTGTATAGGGTCCAAAATCTATACCTCGAGGGACACTCTGTCCAGGAGAACGTAGATTAAGACACAGTGACTGTCTTGAGGGGTCTTTTGGGAAATTTAGAAACCAAAACCCGAAATTGTGCCAAGTTTGACTGGCAGCCTGCATTGCCACAGGGGACAGTCCTAAAGATCAGGGTGTGTCAAGACCGATTTACAAACTTGGTAAATGAGAGGGATGTCAATATGAGTCAATTGACATTTAGAAAGGGTTTGAAGGCTTATAAAGAATTTATAATAGTCTAGGTGAGTAAAAGTACTTAGGGAGTACAAGGGTGCATCTTCACTAATGAGACAGCAACTGTGAAGAGTCTCAGGGAGGAGTTATGGGGAAACAATGTATTGATTGGCTGAAAAGATTTTGAACACTTGAGAGTGTAGAGCCTTGGTGGGCACCATAATTAGGCCTCTGAGATTCTTGCAGTTGGGAGGCCTAGAGAATGATCTAGGCTTTGATCTTTTTGGAGGACGACTGCCTCAAGGAGAGTGTCAAAGAATCCCAATAACACTTGGGGATTCTGTGGTAAAACTTGGTGTTAGATGCAGAAAGCCAGGTTTGCAGGCCGAGGAAGCACTCTGTACTAAAGTGACAACTGTGCCTTGAAAGGTTGATAGACTGGTCTAAGGGGTTGGTTAGGCCATTGTAAGGTCACTTAGGTTGGGTACAGTAGTTAAGAAACAAATAAGAAAATATGAATAAGAAAATATAATCCAGCTATGATTGAAAGTGGAGAAATGGTTTATAATGTGAAATTCAAGCCTATATATATTTTAACCTCTTGAGAGAAATGTTGAATCAAATGTGCAACCTTTGGCATTTTCAAGAGCTGTTTATACACTACAAATTTAAGCCTATATATATTTTAACCTCTTTCTACTTAATGCATGTCAATATTCTACATAATGTCACTTCATTCTTGACTAGTCTCTATTCTCCTTGTTTGACATTAGTAACTAACCTCCTGCAAGAGTCCAACAATTGATTTATTTGTTGTCATGCACTTTCCACTGATAGATACAAACAATATATTTTGAAATAGCCCAAGAATGAATGCTTCCATTGCTGACTTCGATTGAGCTCTACCCTTTCTTCTCAAAGATGTACACCATATAATATACTCTAATTTCTAGGCAATGTTCGAAACTATTGAAGTGGCTATTAACTCTTTCTTGCATTTAACTTCTTTTCTACTCTGATTGACATACATTAGAACTTCTTATCTTTATTCCTGAAAATAAGAAAACAAAAGGCTTAAACAAATAATTTGAGGCTTTGAATTGTGATCATTGGATTGGATCAAATCATGGAGTTGTCAATTAAAATTTATCATATGAATTACAGTCACAATCTACATAGGCCATTAAGTCTCAAGGTAGTGACTGTCTTGTCTTAAGGTTGAATTACAGTCACAATCCAATTCGTTAAAATTGAGTCATAGGAGGGAAAAGTACTATTGAATCCATATGTGACGGTCCTAATTTTAGGACAGACCTTCACCAAGCTTTTGTAGTTTCAATTTTTTGCCTCACAAGTGCCTGTCTAAATTGTTCATGAATGTGGAATTCTTTTTTTGGCTTTAGAGACCTAAAGGGAGAATAGTTTTCACAACTTACATGAATGAATCAGTGAACTCCTATACCTGTCCCACAAGGAAACAATACAATTTTTTCTTTTGAATAATAAAAAATGTTTATGAAATTAATCATCTCTGAGTGACTTTCATTTTGTCGGCATGACTTTCATTTTATCATTTCAAGACGTAAAGCTATACTGATGACACTCCACTTGATATACTGACTATCCATGGGTTCAACTCTTCGGGGTTTGGGAATCACACTATTATACTTCTAAGACTCCAAACCTTCAGCAGTCTCTTATAATGATTCAAAATGTCCAAATCTCCAAGCAATTAAACACAGTCCCACTGCAACACCGAAAACCCCAATTTTGTGTCTCCAAACCCTTGTTTTTAGGGCTTTCTCAATGTCCTATCTCCATGCACTTCTGCATCAAATTGGTGACTGATTCACCATCTACTCAACATGTTAGAACATTTCCAAACATAAAACTCACCCCTTGTTTGGACAGATTAGCCACTGCTATACTTTGGCATTCATTTTCAATGTATTTTCTCACTGTTCAATGATGTGATCACCTTTAACCCTACTCGATTCTGCATATGCAATGTTAGGAATTTATAATACAAGTTAAACAACTTCACTCCATGAAGATTAGGCCTCTATGTTCATGGAATGACCCCCATTCTTCTTAAAGTCCTACTGTAGTAACAAAACAGAGAAAGAAAACTGTACAAGTCAGTATATGCCGCTGTTGTGTGGGTACAGTCACATTAGGTGACTCTCAAAACATTTCAAATCTTACTATGTGACCTTCAATTCCATGTTTGTGTCCATCCAAAAAATTGGAATTGGAATTTCGAAATTCCAATTTTGCCACCAAAATGGGCATTTCATCTTCCACTCAAATAGGTGGAATTGGAAATTCCATTTTCTAATTCCAATTTTTCTAAAAGCAAATTTAATATTTCGTGGGATCCGTGACTATAAGGATGTATATTATATTGCTATAAGGATGTATATATACATGTGTGTATATACATGTGTGTATATACACGTGTGTATATATACACAAATGTGTGTATATGTATATACACGTGTGTATTTATTTATATATATAAGGATGCATATATATACATGTGTGTATATATATATGTGCATATATACATGTGTATATACACACACATGTGTATGTGTATATATACACAAATGTGTGTATATATATGCGTATATACATACACGTGTGTATATATACACAAATGTGTGTATATGTATATACACACGTGTGTATTTGTGTATATATACACACATGTGTGTATATACACACATGTATGTGTATATATATATATGTGTGTGTGTATATACACACATGTATGCGTATATATATATATATGTGTATGTGTGTATATATACAGATTCGAGAACCTTTTCCAGTGTCCAATCTTCCTACGCCAATTTGGGAGCCGTAGATCAGAGTGTGGATATCCATCAATTCGAGCCAGAGGTTGCAAACAGTATAAGGATTCCATCAAAACATAAAAGACAGGGAAGTTTTAATCTGCACAAAATATATTTATTGAAAAGGCTCGTAGAGGCAGAAATTCAGATTACCGGATCTTAGTAATGGACAGAACAACTGGAAAAATGATCAAGGGCATACTGATTATAAGTAAACTAGTAAACCAAAGGACATGCTTTTACTACTAAGTCTCTATTTGTTGGGAATATTGATTATAAGTACCTGACATATATCACAAATGTTGCTAATTTGTCATGTCCCCTTTCTAGAGACATGTTCTTTCATGACGGGTTTGCCTATCATCGACTCTCGTAGGCAAATAGTTTGGAGAGAGAGTCATTGTGTGGATCATTTGATTGCTTATTGCTGACAGAGCCTGCATTCGGCAGAGCCTACATCCAGTTTGAGGCCTACATGCAGTTGTAGTGGAGCCTACGTCCAGAAGTGAGCCTACATCCAGTTCGAGCCTACATTCAGTCTAGTTGGGCCTACATTCGGTTATGAGACATCTTGGCCTACATTGTTATATTTTTGAGTTGAGAAATGTACTTTATTATTATAATGTTATTTTATTATAAAGTACATTATAATTAGATGTTTCTAGAAGTTCTAGTAACTTCTCAAGAAAAAGAATAAATAGAGGGCTTGGGCTATCATTTCTACATGCTTGGATTTGAGATTTCTTCTACTTCTTCATTGTGAAGCAATTTGTAGCCTTGTGGTCTGCAAATACTATTCGATCTTTGGGAACGATCACTCCCCTAGATTGGCATAACTGAGGTAGTGAAATATCTACTGAAGGGTTGCAAGTTTGGAGTTGGTACTCAGCCATCTCATTGGTACTTCATTGAGAATTTGATGTAAGGGTTTGTTTGTGGTTGGAATAAGGGTTTGAATTCACCTCTTGTATTGGTGAATCATTTTGGTGAAGGTTGAAGACCATTTTGGCATTTTTTTCAGACATTCTATATCAGGGCCTGGAATTAGAAATTTGCTCATATCTCCCTAGATACTTGGAGATAATTTTTATGCCTTGGAGAGGACAATAATATATCATTGGCGGTCAGATTCATAACATTTTGGGGTTCCAAACACCCTGCATTTATTTTCTGCAGGAGCCGTACATGTACGGCCTGGTACGGCCCTGTACCAGTACAGCAAACAACATCAAACTGGGGGCAGATTTAGTGGCGGTCTGTCATCTTGTCTTTGGCATTGGATTTCTTCATTGTGGACAACAATTACTGCAGCATTACCAGGTTCCATTATATCATTTGTTGCCAATTTATGTGCTCTGCTGTAACAGCATGTTTGTATTCAGAATATAGTCACTGTTACATTGTTATTGTGATCTGATATTGCTATCTTGTGACCAGATTGCCATAGTTATGAGTGTGCATTGTAAGGTCACTGTTTATGAGTGACTGTTCATTCATTTCATACCATATTGTCAGTAGTTGTAACAGTCTATATAATCTGTCCATTATGTTCAGACATTGCCATATATTATTGTATTGAATTGATATGCAAAGCAAGGGCATTGTTCACATTGTCATTGTAAAGATCATTGCATTGTAGTCTGAATATTACATGTCACAGTCATATGTTCTGGAAAGTGCAATCAGAATTAGAGAAGTTTGATATATTTGTAGTAAGTCTTTACATTGCTTTGAGTTTCATTGTTGCACATTGTGTTACATTTCTACATTGGTATTGTTATCTCAATTGCAATTTGATGCCCAAAACAATTATCACATTGAGACACAACATTGGAAACAAAACAATTCAGTGCATGCCAAGTGTTTGACGATTTGCCACAGTTCAGATTTGAGGGTTTTAGTGATCCTACTGGTGAGGGTCATTACATAATTAAGGTTGGCGGGATGATTACACCTATCCTAAAAAAAGACTGTCAAATCATTATGCTTTCAAATCAATTACCTATCGACATATCCCTTGTGAGGGAGAGAAGCCAAACACATAAAGAACATGCACATAAACATGGCAACTGAAAAACTTAAATGGAATACACCAAGAAGTACCAAATGATGAATGCTCAATTGTTATAATGGCAAAGCAATATCAGAACCATCCATTTCTAGAACTTGATTTTTCTATAGTCCTAATGATTTTTCTTATTTCTTGTTTGTGCTTGGTGACAGTGGCATCCTCTTTAGGTGTGAAGCAATTAGTGGTAGTGCATGACTCCCTTGTGGTGATTAATGTGATGCAAAAAGGCTTGTGTCCTAATTAAGTAGTGTATTTGCACCTTTGCTTCCTTCCACAAGCAATCTGATAACTATAAAGAGTTTGTGAGAATTTCAAAATTTTCAATAATCTCATTCTGTGCACTTTCATGAATTTCAAATGATTTTTTTACTGATTGGATTCTTAGCTCCTTGACCTCAAACAATCTATAACACTAAGAGATTCTATTGCAAAATAATCTTTACAAGTTTATCATATTTAAGAAAAGCAAAAATTCAAAACCGATCTTGACACAATCGGTTTACTAAGGTCTTTCCCAAAACTGCTATGCCACACTACTTCTAGCAAAGCTTGCTCACAACATTTGTAATCTGCACAATTGCAATCTCATGTCATTTGTAATCTAGTTACAGTCTCTTTTCCTCTTCCCTCAATTCCAACACTCCATATATATAGTCATACCCTCCTGCACTTCTTTATTCAACACTTTCTTTGGCTACATTTCATCTTTCTTTGACCATGTCTTCCTTAGGAATTGGTGTTGAACAACCAAAGCCAATCAACAAAATGCTTCCCTTTCAGAAGCATGGAAGATTTTTTTGGGTAGAGCTCTCAATTGCATTCAAAAGAATAACAACAATTATTATTTTTTTTAACCAAAAATTATTATTGGTCGCTTTTTTGACGTTTTAACAATAGTTATTTCGACGAGAATGCTATCTGTTCGACGTCGATTCCGACCACATGTCGTCGCAAGAGAGACGAACTGTGTTTTGTGTTTCGACAAGAATGCTATGTGTTCGACGTCGATTCCGACAACATTATGGACCCTGATTGGTCTCAATTTCGACGAATGTTGGTCTCATAGTAAAGGTTTGATCTACGATTCTTCCAAGTAATTCGGTCGGTAATTCAACCACTAAGGAGGTCGGAATTTCGACGATTGTTTTTCCTGTCGTATAATCGACGAGAAAAAGTTCGACCACAGTTTTGGTCGTTTGTTCGACCAATAGGTATCAAAAATTCGACTAATCCTCGTCGAAAAACAGGGTAAAATTTACTAGTGCTAGTGCTTTGTATGCTCCTAATAGGGCACCTTCATCTAGAACTAGTGAAGTTGTGAGCTTTGTCTCATTGTGGTTTTTCTCTCTAACTGAGGGTTTCCACGTATAAATACTTGAGTAGATCTATGTGGTTCGGTTTATGCTTGTGAATGACTGTTAACTTTCTACTTTGCATTCAAGAATCTGCTTATAAGCTTTAAACAGAAGAAATTTAGTATTTACTGATTCACCCTCTCAGTAACCGGAAAGGTAATAACAATTGGTATCAGAGCATTGGTTCGCTATACAATAAAAGTTTAACAACTTGAGAAAAAGATCATGGAGGGTTACCGGTACCAGAAACAGCTAGAGGAAGCCAATGACATTATTGCCTCGCTGGAGAATAGACCGAGGAAGTCACTTGCAAAGAGAAAGGAGCTGGCTCTGCAATTAAATGAGAGCAATGAAACCATTGACGAACTCTCTGGGCAAAGTGGGTCTGATGAGGTTGAGGAAGCAGTCTCTGAACTTACGGAAAAGAATCAGATTTTAATCGGTCCGATTGCTGATCTCAAAAGGGAGCAAAAGGTGAATGCTCTAAGAATGACTGAACTGATTGAGCAGAAACGAAAAACTGAAAGCGAAAGGAACACAACAGTCAAGAGATCAACAACCTTTGAAAAAGCAATGAACCCGGCAGAGGAAGCTGCAAGAGCCAATGAACTCATTATGCAACTCCCAGAGGACTTGTTGATCGCCACCTAGGAAAATGCCAGTATGCATAAAGCATGGCAGGTTAGAGATGAAGCATGCAAGAAGCTGGCAATCGAGATATATCAACTCAAGGAACAAATGAAAGTCTTTGAAAGAAGGAATGAAATGCTAAGAAGATACAATGAAAGCTTGGTCAAGCTCGATGAGCAACTCAATGCTCAACGAAGGCACAATGATCACACTGATCTCGGATTTATTGGGGGAGTCACCAAAAGGAACGATGAGTCATCCAGTGCTCAGCCAAGCAAGAAGAACAAAAGGAAGACGCTAGCACAAAGAGGTAGAAAAAACCTTTACACGCCTTGTAAGCTTTGTGGAAAACCAGGTCATGACACTAATAACTGCAAAAATGCATCGGTAAGGACCAACATCAGTTACTGTAAAAACTGTTGCAAAAAAAGCCACAAGACCAATGAGTGTTGGTCCAGTCCCATAACTGTGTCTAGTGGAAGTAGGGGAAGCTTCAAGGGATACTGTTATGCCTACAACAAATTCGGACACAAGGCTGAAGAATGCAGATCAAAGACTATGGCATTCAGATCACCCAGACCGGTATTCTTGAAAAAAAGTAGAAACCGGAATACAACTACTCATCCAAACGAAGGGATGCATTGCAACAGAGAATCATGGAGCGAACCACCTAATCCAAGAGGGATGAGGCCCTGGAAGGCTACCGGTATAGTCTGCCATTACTGCAACAGAGTCAGTCACCTAGCTAAGGACTGCTGGAACCTGATCAGGAACAGAAACAAAGGATCGGATGGACCGGTGGTGAAGATCTTGAGTTCTGATAAAAGGAACAACAAAGACAAAGAAACCAAGAAAGTAGTGAAGAAAATTTGGTTTGTCAAGGAATCAAAGAACTCTGCCGAGGAGGCAACGGAGGCAAAATCATCATCACAAGATGGTGATATTTGTTTTGCTAACTAAGTCTTCAAGGCCTAGAGAGAACCGGTAGTACAGCTATCGTTCCCGGTAGAACTGGTGAGTCCTATCTCACTTAGGCTACAGGATAGACCGGAAAGACATGAGGTGATCAACTGGGACATGCCTAATCGAACAAGTCAGACTACCAGTTAGCAAAAGTGTCAAGAAAGGTTAGGTAAGGCATTTATTACTATAGCCGTTTAACAATAGTTACCGTTTGGTAATTACCGTTATGCCCTAATCCTATAAAAGAAAAGAAGGATAACTCATTTCCTTTTTACCTTGCGATTTTATGTTATCTAATCTCTGCTCGAGCAATATTGTTGCAATTCGATCATAGAGTGAGATTATTTGTCAAACCGATCTAATCATCTCCAGCAACCAAGTGAGAGCAATGGCATCCTCATCATACGAGGCAAAGCTTGTTCCTGCAAATCAAGCAGATCGTAGTCCTTTTGATATCTCGCCAAATCAAGACAGGGAGATTGACATGGATGGTGTGCTCTCCTCAGTACCTAAGGGAGTGCTCCTGACAGAAGACATAACTGCATTTATTCATGCTAAGCAAGAAGAGCTAGGAGAAACGTACATACAGAGTGAGTATCACTCGCCGTGCTCAAATGGTAATTATCCCAGTGGCTAGGCAAAGCTGGTATCGTTAGGAATCATAAATGGAGTCTCGTATCTAGCTATCTTCAAACCTGAGTGGATTCGAATGGTAGTCATTCGGGTGCATGATCCGGGATTTTGGCTTATGAAAGGAATCTGCACTTCGATCACGAAAGACGATCTTCACAAGGTAACTGGGTTCTGCAATCAGGGAGAAGCACTTACTTTGAGAACCATATCTAATGCAGTGGTGGCTAACCTGACAAAATCAAAATCCGACAAGCGATTGATGACCGTAACTGACATTGAGGATCCAGTTGTTCGGTTCGCATCCGCAGCAATCGATTACAAAGTATATCAATCAAGTCACCTCAACAACATACCGGGTGGAGGCATACATGCAGCCTACTGAATTGTTCATGACAACGCACAATATGATGTGTGAAATGCTAAGAGGACAAATCTTTGAAAACATGAAGAAGCTGGGCATCGTCAAGAAGAAATCATTGAAATTTGGAACACTCTTGGTTTGTCTTTACTTCTACTATTCTAATTTCTTTACCGGGAAAGGAAAAGGAGTACTCGGAGTAGACAAACCGGTCATCGTTGACATAACCGATGAAACGACAAATCCTACACTTCTTGTATCTCCAGAAAAAGGTAAGGCTCGCACTATGACTGTTAATGACATTGTAGCTGAAATTACAAATTTTGGAGAAATAGATAATGCAGCCAAATGGTATAGCGTGTTAGCTGAGGAAGACAAACAGGAAATAGAAAAAGCTTTTGTTGAAAGTCTACTAGACTTCATTAAAACTCCTAGGGATTATAGAGGCAAGTTTCCTCTCGAGTTGAATAGCAAGCTTCAAGAAAAATGGAGAATCGGTCTGGAAAGAAACTCACAAATCAACAAAGAAGCAATAGAAAAAGCTAGACTTGGCTTAAGTGATAAAAGTATCATGCTTCTTTTAGGAGATGCATCTATGAATCTAGATACAAATTACAAAGTTGCCAAGATTCTCAATGGTTATGAGAATGAAGTCTTTAAAGAGACCTCGGATTTCTGCCATCAATATAATTTCAATACCCTTGAAGAAACGGGTCCTCAGGATCACACCACTACAATTGTTGATCCACCTGTTCAATTTACTGCAACTCAGACTCCGATATCTGATGAGCAAGAAGTCCTCACAGAAAAGTTCACTTCTAGTGAACTAGTTAAATTGGGACAGACTTTTGTCAATCTTCCCACTAACAGATCAAATAAAAGAGGTGAAGGGATCCCTACAGATGATCTTCATATAGCTGAAGAACAGCTGCAATCACAAGCTCCATCAAAAGAGCCCTCACATCAAGTAGAAGATTCTATGCTTGAGATACACGTTCAGCAACCGGAAGCCAGACCAAAAAAGGGAAACAAGACAGACAAACAGGATGCAAAAGAACATGAGCAAGCTCCAAAGGCACAAGAACAAAGTAAAGAGAAGGAACAAGAAACTCTTGCTAGCTCCTCTCAAAGAAAGATCACATCTTGTGAAGAATCTGAAGCAAAAAGGAGCAAAACAACCGATACAATACTTGACATCAGCAAAATGTCAACAAGATAGCTGAAAGAGCTTACTAAAAGAAAACAGGATATGGTTTTGAACAAAGTAAAAGACATCCTGTACAACTTTGTACCGGATGCTGATATAGACGAAGATGAACCCGTCATCGACTAGCTGGAAGTGCTGACTGCAACCATTGGTGAGGATTTGATTGATCCAGAAACAGTGGCAATTGACAACTATGTG
This sequence comes from Chamaecyparis obtusa, assembly GCA_027943335.1. Taxonomy (NCBI): domain Eukaryota; kingdom Viridiplantae; phylum Streptophyta; class Pinopsida; order Cupressales; family Cupressaceae; genus Chamaecyparis; species Chamaecyparis obtusa. The sequence continues at coordinate 954,458 of BSBK01004303.1, read as the reverse complement.
CAGAAAAGAGTGGAGATTCTTCACAAGCAAGTTGCAAATATAAAAGCTATTCTGCTAAACAATCTAAAAGTTCTTCAACAGCAGATACAAGTTGTAGAAAATTTGTTAAGCAGAACTTCAAATTTTGACATTTTCTTGACAGATTTAATCGACAAAGCTAAAAAGACTTCAGAAAACATAAGAGCTCTGTCCAACCAATTTGACATCAAGACTAAAACGGCCGCAACTTTCAGCAGAGAAATAGCTAGTCTTGCTCTAGTCCTCAGAAAGACTGCAGAAGAAGAGAACAAAAGAATTCAAGACATCGTTGGATTCCAGATGTTTTTGGCCCCAACACTTGATATCATGCACCAGACAGCTACTTCAACTGATGTTCTAATCAATGAACCGGACTACAAAACTGTAGATGATATGGAAAACATCATTGTCTCTCTCAAGGCTGCCCAACAAAACATTGAATATGTAACCGGTCAATGGGCACCGTTTCTACATTCTGCTAAGAACATCTATAAGGATATCTTCACACAGCTTCAAATGTGAAGGAAGACATAACTCTTTGTCTTATGGAGGCAAAAAGGGGAAGTTATTTGTAAAGGAGCAGAGAAGTTAATGAAAATCGGAGGACTCAGTCAGGGGAAGTTCGGCGAGGAGTAGAGCATTCAATCAAGCAAGGGCAGAAGGTTGAACAGCTATTGTATGAATGGTTTTGTTTTTGACTGTTGAATGGTTTTGTATTTTACTGTTTTGCCACCAATGACAAAGGGGAAGATTGTTAGCAATTTAAGTTGCCATTAGTGTATTTCATCAAACCCATTCACACCTGTCGAAGATCACCGGTCACTCACATTACTTAGATGACATCGGTAGATGGAGCACATAATGTATGCACCGGTCAACTAAGTAGTTAGATAAACCGATAGACTGAACCAAGTACTCAGTATCGGTCTTATTTAGCATCCAACAACAAATCGGTACCGATCTAACTGATAGATAAATCCGATCCAGTTTTTGTGGAATAGTTTGAGTTATAGTTTGAGTTAAGAGCCTGATTATGCGAGACATCCATTACTCTGATGTGAAGTTAACCTTTCAACAGGAGTTAGCTTTAAATTCTAACGGATGGTCTCAAGATAAACTCTAGATCACAACACACAACTTTCTTGCGTTGCATATTTTATGGTCAAGTTTACTCCTTGGCGGTTTCGTGAGTCAAGAGGATCACTCTTGTATAAATATTAGTCATAGGACGCAAAGTATGTTGTTGTTGTTTAGTTGGAGATTGCAGAGAGCAGAGGAAAGATATCTTCTAAGGAGTGCTACAGGCACAAAGGTGAAGTAAGAAAGGAAGATTGTAATGTTCCTGGTTCTCTGGTTAGTTTTCCTTTGAATTTCTAGCTGATAAACCTGCAAGACATGTTAGCATTTGTACATAATACATATATTCATGAAATAAAATATCTAAGGATTATAAACCATTAAGAATATACTATTCTACCCTTAATTAATTCCCTTCTTAAGGAGAGTCAGTAATCGGGTACTTAGCTCCTGGGGGAGGCTTCCTGGGGCTCTAATTGCACTTATGCAATATCGAACAACACTCCACTAAGTACTGTCTTCTTACTGTACTTGCTCCTTAAGACCTTATGGATAATTGCCATGGATTTATCCATCCTTCCTAGGGAAGAGTTAACTCAACTCCTAGGCCTTATGGACACCCTCTCTGGGCATGTCCATCCTAGCATATGCATATGACTATCCTTCCAGAACGTCTGGCCTTCTGGGAAACTAAGTTCCCAACCTTAATTCCTTATTTAGGAATTCCATAATTAAATATGATTAAAAATAATGTCTTACATTAACTATGATATAATTATCCATTAAAAATGCTATGATTCTGAAATTAATGACTGCTCTTAAACATATTCTGCAAGTCCATAACATAAACACATATATATATAAATATATATATACATATATATTTATATATATATGTACTCTGAATGTGACATTCTATATAAACCAAATAACAAATAAATAAATATATATATATATATATATATATATATATATATATATATAGTGATAAATGAATGTGCAATTTTATACCTGCAGATCGTAACTGAGGAAGCCTTTGTTTGTTCTTTATTCACCTTTCTTCCTTCGTAATTTCATCTGTTTCTATCTTCTCTTTTTTCCATGTCTAAGAATGATCAAATGAATCAAGTAATATACTGCAGCGAACAGTGATTACTTGATGAGACGTGACTCATCAATGGGTCACGACTCATCAAGTCGTGACTGTTCACGGCAGTTCACAACGTTCCAACGTTGCGCAATACTAATCTTTTACTAAACGCGACAGCATGTTAAACGGCAGTGATCGAGTATAATACTCATCGATCTTAATAAAAGTATGATGGTAATAGTTTAGAGTTTATTACCGATAGTTATTGGTTGCTATGATTAACATATCAAACTGATACTATATCGGTCACATCCTTAATTTGTTTTTAACAAACCGATATTGTATGTAACGTTACTAGTTCGTCTTTTTCCATTCGATAATAATAATTTATTATTAATAATTAATATATATAAAATATTATTAAAAGTACAATTTATTTAATAGAGGTCTTATTTATTAATAAGTAATTTGATTTGTAATTACTTTACAGATTCATAATTAGATTAATTAGTATTCAATTACTAATTAATATTAATAAACAAATTAATTATTAAATTACTTGAAATAAACAATTTTAATTATTAATTAAACAATTAATAAATAATTATTAATTAAAACAATTATTAAATTATTTGATTAAAACAATTTAATAAATAAAATAATTTAATTACTTGAAAAATAATAGTTCATTGTTTATTTAATTGAGGGTCATTACAGTCCTTCCCTCCTGATTTTGCTTGTCCTCAAGCAATTTGACAATTTCTTCTTTTTCCCAGGTGGCGTCATCTTCAGGCAAGTTCTTCCATTGGATTAAGTGTTCTGTTATCACTCTATTTCTTAATCTTCTCTCTCGGGTGCCTAAGATAACTTCTGGTTCCAGGATAAGTTGGCCTTCGTCGTCTAGTGGCGGTAATTCCGTGCAAGGTTCTATCTGTATATAATTCCGTGTAATGTCCCCTATCGATCCTATAAGAATTGGGACTATTTATTACAAGAGACTTGTCTTTAAGTTGAATACTTTTTCCTTAAAACAATATATAATATCTTAATACTTTTGCTGAAGTTATATAGTTGACGGTGGTGGTATAATTATGATGATCTTATACTCTATAGACTGCATAAAGCTCAACTCAGAACTGATATGTATTATAATTGTATAAATGCAAAGTAGACTTCTATCAAATCTAATCAACTATTTGATTCTGATATTAGATTATCAGTTTGATCAAACTGTGTACATATATATTAAATTTGTTGTGTATGTTAATGGTCTTTATTAAAATAATAAATCTGAATTATATATATACTCTGCAGGATACCAATTCAATCAGTCACTTGTTAATTTCTATGGTCAATGCATTACTGGATGTAGAAGTGATATAAGATATATTGATCTGAGTCATATGTTGTTTCTGATATGCCATTTATATACATATATATTATAGTGTGGCTTCAGATTTCTTTATTATGAAATAGTAAATGCGATTCTCTTCTTTCTCCTCTGATGATAGGAAATAACCTGCTGTTTTCTAATGGAAGTTGTCTTCCAACGATTCCTCAAAAATTATATACAAGCTAAGAATTTGTATTAAATGACACTATATATTCTTTTTGGTTGATTGTTTCTAGTCTGTTTTGTGCTGACTGGTCCGTTGATTGTTGACTGTAACTTAAGAGGGTTGTTTGAATATGTTATCGCAACTGTATATAGATCATTCAATGCTCTCTGTCTCAAGACTTGTTGTGTCAAATGCTGAGTCCTTCCTTAGTGATTTGGATAGCTGAGTCATTCCCTGGTATCGTAAATGTATTCCCTAGATTTTCTAATCCCCCCCTTGCCGTGTTGAGTAATTTGCCGACTAAATTTGGGGCACTCATTTTCCTTGTACTTAATAAGATTATCTGTGTGTGATGGGGTTTGATTTGTTAATCGTATATATCAATTCCCTATAGACTCTCCTCTGTTAAGTATTACTTTTCTCCAAGAGTGTCATAATAATGTTTTGACACTCACTAAGAATGCCCCTTGATTAAGTTTTGATGTTCACCAAAAATGTCTCTTTTGACGCTCATCAAGAATGGCGATGCTCACCAAGAACGCCCTCTGCCAAGAATGGCGATGCTCACCAAAAGCATCCTCTACCAAGCATGGTGACATTCACTAAGAATGCCCTTTATGGCCGACGGTTACTAGCAATGTCCTTTATGACCGACATTCATTAAGAATGCCCTCTATGGTCAACAATCACTAGAAAAAGCCCTCTATGGCCAACATTCATCAAGAATGCCCTCTATGGCTGACATTCACTAGCAAAGCCCTTTATGGCCGACATTCATCAAGAATGCCCTCTATGGCCGACATTTACTAGGAATGCCCTCTATGGCCGATATTCACTAGGAGTGCCCTCTATGGCCGAAATTCATCAAGAATACCCTCTGTGGCCAACATTCACTAGGAATACCCTTTATGGCTAACATTCATTAAGAATGCCCTCTATGGCCGACATTCACTAGCAATGCCCTCTATGACGAACATTCATCAAGAATGTCATCTATGATTGACATTTACTAGGAATGCCCTCTACCAAGAATATCTTGGATCTCTAGATTCCCTTTAGGAATCTCAACATTCATCATGAATGCCCTCTACCAATAAAATCTTGGATCTCTGATTTGTCATTCACTAGGAATGTTCCTCTTTAATTCTGCTATAAGTTTTCCATAAAATTCTCTTTACTATTTTTCTGTAATGAAGTTCTTTATGCTCTCTTTAACCTACTTTAAATTTGATCACATTTCTGCCATAATATGATCCATCAAGCTCTCTCTCAATGTCTTCTATAACTTTTCTTCTCATGCTGGTATTAGAGTGACAATAAGTCTATCCCAATGAATTACAATCTTCTTTGTTTTATCACTGCCCGAATTCACTTGTTAGTTGAATGATCTGTTTTGACTGATCGAGGATTTGATATTGCTTGATTCCTTGTTTTGATGTTTTACCCTGCAGGATGGCAGGATCATGCTCTGATACCACTGTAATGTTCCTGGTTCTCTGGTTAGTTTTCCTTTGAATTTCTAGCTGATAAACCTGCAAGACATGTTAGCATTTGTACATAATACATATATTCATGAAATAAAATATCTAAGGATTATAAACCATTAAGAATATACTATTCTACCCTTAATTAATTCCCTTCTTAAGGAGAGTCAGTAATCGGGTACTTAGCTCCTGGGGGAGGCTTCCTGGGGCTCTAATTGCACTTATGCAATATCGAACAACACTCCACTAAGTACTGTCTTCTTACTGTACTTGCTCCTTAAGACCTTATGGATAATTGCCATGGATTTATCCATCCTTCCTAGGGAAGAGTTAACTCAACTCCTAGGCCTTATGGACACCCTCTCTGGGCATGTCCATCCTAGCATATGCATATGACTATCCTTCCAGAACGTCTGGCCTTCTGGGAAACTAAGTTCCCAACCTTAATTCCTTATTTAGGAATTCCATAATTAAATGTGATTAAAAATAATGTCTTACATTAACTATGATATAATTATCCATTAAAAATGCTATGATTCTGAAATTAATGACTGCTCTTAAACATATTCTGCAAGTCCATAACATAAACACATATATATATAAATATATATATACATATATATTTATATATATATGTACTCTGAATGTGACATTCTATATAAACCAAATAACAAATAAATAAATATATATATATATATATATATATATATATATATATAGTGATAAATGAATGTGCAATTTTATACCTGCAGATCGTAACTGAGGAAGCCTTTGTTTGTTCTTTATTCACCTTTCTTCCTTCGTAATTTCATCTGTTTCTATCTTCTCTGTTTTCCATGTCTAAGAATGATCAAATGAATCAAGTAATATACTGCAGCGAACAGTGATTACTTGATGAGATGTGACTCATCAATGGGTCACGACTCATCAAGTCGTGACTGTTCACGGCAGTTCACAACGTTCCAACGTTGCGCAATACTAATCTTTTACTAAACGTGACAGCATGTTAAACGGCAGTGATCGAGTATAATACTCATCGATCTTAATAAAAGTATGATGGTAATAGTTTAGAGTTTATTACCGATAGTTATTGGTTGCTATGATTAACATATCAAACTGATACTATATCGGTCACATCCTTAATTTGTTTTTAACAAACCGATATTGTATGTAACGTTACTAGTTCGTCTTTTTCCATTCGATAATAATAATTTATTATTAATAATTAATATATATAAAATATTATTAAAAGTACAATTTATTTAATAGAGGTCTTATTTATTAATAAGTAATTTGATTTGTAATTACTTTACAGATTCATAATTAGATTAATTAGTATTCAATTACTAATTAATATTAATAAACAAATTAATTATTAAATTACTTGAAATAAACAATTTTAATTATTAATTAAACAATTAATAAATAATTATTAATTAAAACAATTATTAAATTATTTGATTAAAACAATTTAATAAATAAAATAATTTAATTACTTGAAAAATAATAGTTCATTGTTTATTTAATTGAGGGTCATTACAAAGATCAACAGCCAGGCAAACAGGGGAAGAGATCTACAAGTATGATCTAATCAAACAATCAGTGTCATTATAGATCATTGCTTTTAAAAGGTGTTACATCGTATACAAATCCATCTAATAGGGTGAACCTAATTGGTTCGTTGTAAAAATCCCCTAACAGGGTGACATCTTTGTTGATGTTCAAAGTCCTGTAACCAGACAGCTCTTAATAGGGCTTAGATACTAACCGATCATTTGTAAAAATCCCTTAACCGGGTAGCACCTTAACTAGTGCTTTGTGTGCTCCTAACAGGGCACCTTCATCTAGAACTAGTGAAGTTGTGACTCTGTCTCACTGTGGTTTTTCTCTCTAACCGAGGGTTTCCACGTATAAATACTTCAGTAGATCTGTGTGGTTCAGTTTATGCTTGTGAATGACTGTTAACTTTCTACTTTGCATTCAAGAATTTGCTTATAAGCTTTAAACAGAAGAAATTTAGTATATACTGATTCCCCCCCCCCCTTCTCAGTAACCGGTAAGGTAATAACAAAATGCAATCTTCTACTTATGGACTTGAGTGTGTAGCCCCAGAGGCAAATTTATTTTAATAAAGTAAAATTATAAATTGGCATCTTCAAAGAGAAAATCTAAGCGGTTCAAAAAAAGGGTTGATGAAAAATTAGAGTACACTAATGATAAACAGATTTTAAAATATATCAATTTATTTATAATTTTATATAATAAATCAAATTTAATATTAATATATTTATAACAAAAACAAATAAATAAAGAACATCAAAATGAAAAACAACTTGAAAACTTGTCGTTGGGCACTATTTCTTGTAACTTCGGGTGAGGATTGTAGGAAGTATAAAGGAAGTTCCGTGATGGAAATTGTAATTGAAGTATGCATGATGGATTTACACACATTGATAAAAACCCTACAAAAATGCAAGTAAATAACCTCCAAAAAATCTGAAAATCACGAAAAAACCTACCTAAAAACATAGACAAAAACATTACCAAAAATCGCAGGTAGAAACCTTCCAATAAATAGTGATTATACCCATAAAAATCGGTGGAAATTGGAGAAAACCATTAAAAATCAGTGGTCAACAATATTTCATAGAAGGTGTTTTATTATAGGGAAAAAATTAGGAATTTTGGCGTTTCCCAATAAATTGTGTTTTCCCTTATGTTTTCCACTTTCTATGCCAAAGACCATCAATGTTACATGGTATGGATTTTGAACATAAATTCCCTAGTTTATAATCCATGAATGTTAAATACTTTTAATATTAAATCTAATGTAGTCACTAATCGACATGGACTTGCTGTTTGAACTTGACTAAATAGGATCATTTTGACTATATACTTAGATATTTTTGTGCATCTAAATATGTAGAAAGTCTGAATTGAGTATTTGTTTAGACAATTCCATTTTGAAATTATTGTGCAGCTTGTCTCATCAGAAGACTTTTCTACTGAAGAAAGGTCTATTTAGGTATTTAGAGTTTATGAGAATTGAATACACTTTCACTAGTACCTAAAATGGTTGCAACTTGTGTGGGAAAATTACCTGCTATAATGTAGAGAGCATGAACCTTTAGATTATTTTTATGTTCTATAAAGGTTTCCATTGTATGATACTTATGGTAGGAAAAATCAAATCTATTTGAAGAGTTACAAACTTACAACTTTCCTAAATTGATATTTATTTACAAAAACTATTTTTAATAGGATAATTTTAATGATTTTTTTGGTTTTTGTTGTCATAATGTCAACTCATTTTCTTTGTTGCGAATCAAATTCTCTTCATGACTAATAAATTTTGTTCATGACTTGTACTTTAAATTTCTGTAGTGTTTTATCCTTTTCTTGCACATGTCAATATCATTAAATTCAATAACTTTATTAAATGCTTTTCTTAGATTGTGCCATATGTCCTTTATCCTACAACCTTTCTTTTGCTTGTGCAATGATTAGCCATAAGTAAACCTTTTGTTTATCTCGTTTTGCTTGCAATTTATTTTTGTTTGTTTCAAATGAAGAGAAAGAGAGAGAGTTTTGCCTGACCTATGTTCCTACATTTGTTTGTAGTTGGCAAAAATAGCAGGGAATAAGTTAGTTGCAACTTGTGGAGGGGCAGAGAAAGAAACTCTTCTAAAAGACTTTGGTGTTGATAGGGTGATTGATTACAGAAAGGAAGATATTAAATTGGTAGGCCTCATTTTACGTATGTTTATTTTTCTAGTTGGTTAACTATAAAGATCCTAGTAAATGTTATTTATATTAAAAGTTTGTTGTGTGTAGTGCATCCCAAATGCCTATAATTGAGGTTTATGGTAGTCCTCAAGAATATTATTTGTTTTTATCGATTACTCTTACACTTAATCAAATAACCACAAATTTTTAATACCATTGTTAGCTGTCAATTTATGTAACATAATAGTATGTATATAAGGTATTTAGTAGTTGTGATAATTTAAATCTTGTTTTTTCAAATTAATTCAACATGCAGAATCACCTTACAAAGCCTGAAGAATTCATAAAGAGAAGCATAATGGAGTGCTTCCAATCTGCTATGATATCGGTTATGGGACACAAGTGAGGCCTTGTAGACGATGCATCAGATACTATATTGCTCTTCCCTTTTACGTATTCTATATAATAATTATAAGCCTATAATTTGCTCACCCATTTTTGCTGACGATCATTAAGATCCCTTTGTTTTAAGAACTGCAAACTGTTATGATCTGTCTAGACCAAGAATTTGCCACAAACCAAGTATTACCTAAATATGCCTAGGCATGAATAATTGCTAGCACCTCTTTATCATAGATGGAGTAGGACCTTTCGGTAGTATTGACTTTTCTTCTTTCAAAAGCAATCGAGTGCTTATTCTGCATGAAGACTGCATCGATGCCTTCTCCAGATGCATCACATTGTAGTTCGAATGGTAAGGAGAAATCAGGGATGGTCAGAATAGAACATGAGCTCATTGCCACTTTGAGGTTCTCAAAATCTTGTTGGACTTGTTCATTCCACCCAAAAACTCTCTTTTTGGTTAGGTTTGTGAGAGGAGCTTCCATTTTTTAAAACCCTTTAACAAACCTTTTGTAATAAATGCATAGTCCCACAAATCATCTTAGCTGAGTTAAGGTTCTGGGTTTAGGTCATTCCATGATAGCCTTGATTTTTTCTTCAACGCTCACACTATGTTCACTAATCTTGTGGCCTAAATATAGAATTTCTTTTAATCCAAATACACACTTTGAAGCTTTGGCATATAGTGATTCTTGCTCAAGAATTTCTAATAGTTCATCAATGTGCCTAAGATGATCCTCCCATGTTCTGCTATATATTAGGATGTCATCAAAGAATATTAACAAAAAATTCTTGAGTTGCTTCCTAAAGGTATGATTCATACAAGACTGAAATGTAGTGGGGGCATTTGTTAATCCAAAGGGTAAGACTAGAAAGTCGAAGTGTCCATAGTGGCATCTGAATGTTGTTTTTGGAATATCCTCCTCCTTGATTCTTATTTGGTGATACCCTGACCTTATGTCGATTTTTGAGAAATACTTGGCTCCATGGAGTTCATCAATAAGTTTGTCCACTCTAGGGATAGTATACTGATTCTTGATAATCTTATTATTCAGAGCTCTATAATCTATACATACTCTCATTGTCCCATCCTTTTTAACTAGTACAACTGACGATGCAAAAGGGTTGTAACTTGGTTGAATGTGGCCCATCTCCAATAACTCATTTATAATCTTTTCTATCTCTTCCTTAAACTTCTACGGGTGCCTATATGGAGTGGTAATTACTGGTTGTGCCCCCTTTTCAAATTCTGTGATGTGTTCAAATACCCATTTTTGGGGTAACCTTGGGGGAATGTCATCAAAGACTCTTTCATGTCTTATAAGGATAGGTCTTATATCAATGTCTATGGCCTCCCTTTGTGGGGTAGACTCGTCAAAGATCATGCACTGTGCTTCCCACTCCCCTTGACCTTTTCTAAAAATTATTTCCATCCTCTTGCAAGAAACTACCTTTGGGGATTCATTGGGTAGCCCTTTTAAGGACATTGAGCAGAATTCTGAGCTATCCCTAATTAGGGACATTACAATATATCTGGGGTGTATTTTGCATTTCAAACCAAAAATGTTTTTCTTGTAGTTATAATCCGTCTCTTGTTTACAAGTTTGGAATTGAAAGTTTTAGATGACATCTAGTATTTCCCATCACATTATTAGTCGGTCACACTTAATTGAAACCAGTCAGTTTAGAACTATGCTTTGTATCATGTCTTCAAAACATGATAAAACTAAACAATACAAAAAATATTTTGCAGGTTTTGAAAAAGGAGTTTCCTAAAGGTGTTGATCTTGTTTATGAATCTGTTGGAGGAGAAATGTTTAACACTTGCTTAAATGCCCTTGCAATTCATGGTCACCTCGTTGTAATTGGGATGATCTCTCAGGTAACTAGTCTTTCTTCCATTTTTTTTGAAATCTATTATGTTCAATTTATTGTTTTTATCATTTTGAAAATATAAGTTTCTATTATTTCTTCTATTTTCTAATTATTTAATTCTATGCAATTGGATTCATAAAGATAAAGTAACCATTCAGTTTTGTTTTTTTATCTGATAAGACTAATAATTGTAGTAACGAGCAGAAATAACACTGCGAAAAACAGTCAGCTACTAACATAACATTAGAAGTGTTTTTATTTCTATTATTGCCCTCAAAAGAGTTGGGTTCTCAGCCTACCGGAAAAAGACTAATCATCTCGGGAAAAAGAGTCATCTGGAGGGATTTCAGTGCCTGCTGAATTTGAAGACGTGCACCCAGAATGTGTACTTGCTGAGTGGTAGCCCTAAGCTTGTATACTTATGTTGCATTTTCCTCGAGGTGGTGTTTGGCAGTTAAAATACAATATATCTGGCATCCTGGTGATGGATCATGTAGATATATTTGTTATTATTGCTCTCTGGCATCCTGATGATGGATCATGTAGTATGATCCGAAACGTTGATGGTTAAAAAAACTCTACACAATCGAATCCAGAAACTGATTAGTATTATACATGGATTGTGGAAATCTAATAGATTTAATTAAAATACATTCCTCATGTACTTTTTACCATCTGGACTTCTTCCATAAGATGTGTTTTTATCTTTTCATAGGCTGCAATGAGTTGGAATATTTCTTGTTCTGCTTGTGCCAGCTTACCATTTTCCAATTTTGCAAGTGGAGCTGGTTGAGCAAGTTGAGGTTGCAACCTTTTCCTTTGTTCCTCTTGTTACAATAGTTTGTCATTGATGTGAAATCAATATACAGGTTGTATGCATTTGTCAGGTTTGGATCAGATTTTGTATGCATTCATAGAAACTTTTGCCATTGATATCTGATGTGTTGTTTGGATTGCACAGTCAAATAACACTATTAAATTTTGTTTGAGTGCGATCTGCATTATGTATCTTTGAAGTAACTTGTATTACACATTGTTTTTGGTTCATCTGGGCTTCACTCTTGATTGGAATCTGTGAATAGATTTAAAATGAATACACAAGAAACATTATTCTCAGAAAAATGAATATGATTTGCTGTCTAGGAATAATATCAATTTTCAGAAAAATATGTTATAGAAGAAAAGCAAGTATCAGGAGGATTACCATGAACAGCAGATGGGTACAACAGTGACTGATATATTTGATTGGTTGATCAACTTCCTTTGGGTAATATTACATCATCATTGACCAATACATTGATAATATGTTATACAGACTCTCAATAGTTCTCTAGAGGCCATCTTCTATTAATATAGGCAATGAAAGATGAGAAGCCACGATGGAAAGTGGTTTGGGTTGTAGTTAAGTGGCAGTTGGTAGTTGGAGGATGGTTATAACTTCTCAAAACTTCCTAACTATTCGGTTCCTTTGGGCCCTTCTATATAAGCAATGTCATTCTAAAGTTTTTGGAGAGATGTGAAGTGTGTGTGTCTTATGAATGTCAATAAGAAATCTTAATGAGTGTTGAAAGAAATTATAAGTGATAATAATAGATCACTTTTAGAAGTGCAATTTGAAGTCTGATAAATGTATAAGATCTGGCAAGAACATGCTTGCTGAAGACACAGTCATAAGAAAGAAAGACACAATCATAGGAAAGAAACGTAGTTTGTTGAAAGGTCAGGTATAACAGTAAGAGTGCCTTGTTTTATTTTCTCTCATTTCTGTTCTAACAATAACAGTGCCTTGATTTTGTTTTCTAAATCTTAGACAATTGTGTTTCAGAATTTGCTGATAATAGAGTAGTTTTCAAGATATATACGCAGAGATATTCTTCCTGATTGTATTCAGTTTGCAAAGAAATAATTGGAGTTATTTTTGATAAATCTGAAATGCATTCAAAGAGTAATGCCTGTCCATTCATTTTTTAAGGAGAAGTTTCAGAATTTGTAATCAGTTGTAAGATTTGACTGTAATATTCTTAGAGTTGGTCCTTTAAGAATTTCAGAGTTGGTGCTAAGATCTATGTATAAGGGATTTTGTGATTGCTTGGGGTTGGTGATGTTTATCACCTACGGTAAACTGGATTTAATGCATACTACTAAAGGAAATTATAACAGATAATAAGTGCAACAAGATATGAAAAAATTGCCAAATATTCCATTAATCATAACCAAGTTACATCCAATGCAAGCATAACATAATATGATATCAGTTCCTCCCTTTCTCTTTCATCCGAGAGGATACATATATCCCCGAACTGTCGCAACATAACCATTTACCCTCCGGTCACTAACGACTTAGACTAACAAGTTAATTAACATAACACTCCCATACATACAAGTTTACCGACATCATCCCCCCCCCCAAAAAACAAGTCGTCCCCGACGACGTACACAAAATGGGGATGAGAATAAAACATGACTATACAACAGAAAATACTACTCAGAAGCAAGAGGGGGCATAGGAAGCGTCCCTAAAGAAGATGGCGCTGGCGGTGGTGCCAGGGAAGCTACTTGAGCCCGCAACTCGTACACCTCGTTGATCCTCATCTGTAAGTTGCGCTCCGCTACCATCTTCATTTCCAAAGCAATCTTGACCATCCCTGTCGCCTCTAATACTGCTTTCTCCTTTATATCAATACTCTCCATTGCACTAGTAAGATGGGTCTCTAAAAGATCCCTCTCTGCCCATTCTGACTCTAGTTGTGCCCGAAGTGCCTCCAACTCCGTCACCATGCCACTCCTCTCAGTTGCCTATGACTCTTTTTCTCTAGCCAATGTTTCCTCTATTGTTGTAAGTCGGGTGGCCATCTCCTCTTGAGCCACTACTGTTACCACCCTCATAGTCTCATATCATGAAGAGATGTGCTCAGTGTGCCGAAGGGTGAAGTATCCCTTACGGAATGCCTGGTCCACCTCACGAAGTAAGGCACCAATCCTGCTCTCCCCCGCCTTCTCCCAAAGGACCCAATCTTCGAGCATAGCCAAAGTTTCTATGGCTGGCCATCTCCTGGACTCAAAACAGTCAGCAAAGGCGATAGGACAACCCACTCGAACAAAAGTCAGGAGGCGCTCCAACTCCTGGGCAACTTCTTCTTGGGTCTGTGACTCCACTGAGGCTATCACCTGCTATGCTCCTGCAGCTACATCCGCCAAGTACCTCTAAAACACCATTTTGAGACCCTCTCATCGGCTCCTCACTAGGCTCCCTGTCTAGCCTTGGTATCTCCAAATCACTAAACTCCTATTGTGGCTCATGTGTGAAACCCTACCTCTCAGGTGCATCCTCTGTCCCCAACTCGTGTCTCACGGGTGAGACCGTGGAGTCAAGATCAACTATCTTCGTAGGGACAACCAACTCTTGTCATGGGGAAAGAAGGTTGGTCGCTACTGGTGCCAACGATGCCATCTGGAACTGACTGAGCCAAGTCATCATCATCGACAAAGCCTCTGATGACGGACCATTACTCTCCATTGGTCATGCTTCACTCGGCAGCTCCTCCAACACCCTTGGGCCCACCCTCACAAAGGCCTGCATCCCAACTACCTCAAGAGTGACTTGAGGCTCACTCTCCGTCTGTGCTAGCAACTCCAACTCCTCCCTCCAAGGCACTATTCCAGCCTCAACAATCCCATTTGTGGATTGGTCCACCGCCAACTTAACTACCGCTGTCACTGCTACTGCCCAATCCACACTCGGCAGCGTCATGGATACTGGGACCCTCAACTTGCCAAACTTTGGTACCAGAACCGCGTCTGTAACGGTACTGGAGGGTGTCGATGGTGTCAAGGAAGCTATGACCGAGGTGACTGAAGAAGTAAACAAAATTTGTCCTGAAGCAACTTCCAACAGAGTGGGTACCTGCATACCTCCTATGCTCGAATCTACGGTGGCTCCTTCTGTTGTTGCACTCTCACTAGCCCCCGAGTCCTCACTGGTATCCTCTTGATCATTGTCTGCATTGTCTCCCTCAGACTTGGACAGCACCTAGTGCTTCCTCTTCGACCCTGTCTATACCACACCCATATCCAAATGACGCCAATGAAAGATAAGGGGTTTGCTAGTGGCCAGGCTACCTGGCTTCGTACTCAATCTATCATGTGGAATTTTCTCTCAGGTAGCATTGAGGAACAAGCCAATTGCATAATGAAGCATATAGAAGGTCCTGTGCTAAAGAGTTATAAATTCATACATCCTGTTGGCCATGGTGGACGCCCAATCATAAACTATGGCGTTCCTGAGCCCATTCATAAAAAGAATGTGTGCAAGGGCAATGTCAGAGCCCTACTTGAACCTATGAGCCTACTTTTAATAAAATCCATAAGACAATGCCATTCACCAAGAGCCACAAACGACTTTTTGATTCCACGATATTTTGAAGACGCACCTGCTATGGACTTGAACTCGTTCGGAGTTAGTTACCTGGAAACCAACTTTATGAATGTTTCTTTCTCCTCTCGAGACATCTTCTTGGGCTTCAAGTCTATTTTCTTCCCCTACTGACAAGGTATACCAAAAACTTGTGTAAATTTTGCAACTGTAAATGTAACATGGAGATCCATACCTAAATACTTGAGAGTGCTGGTATGGTTGAACCAGTTGAATGTGTCTATCATTCCGCGCAGGGTTCCCTCAAAATCTTTGATGGAAAAAATAGGCATTTGGATTTCCCACTGTACTTGTGCCTTCTGTAGTTGCCTTTTCAAAAAATCTGTGTCTAGTGTCTCCTCCCACCAAGTTTGACACTCATACTCGTTCAACCCTTCGAATGTTACATTCTTCCATGTAACCTCCTCCTTCTATTGTTGTGTCTGGGTTTGCACCTTGGGACGTACTTTCTTCTTACCGTTGTCCATACTTCGAGCAATCCTGACTCTAGATGGCAAAATTGTTGTGCCCTTGTCTCTAGCAATACTATACTTCCTAGTGTTAATGCCTACAATTGCTTCTTCCAATCTTTCTTTTGTTGCTGGGATCCCATGTCGAGAGAAAAAAAAACTCTTGCCGTCAAGAACTGCCTATGTTATGGTTTTTGAATTTCTTCCCGCGCCCGTCAATAACCCTTTATCCGTGACTGTCCGTACGGTCTCACCTTTTTATTTGTCGTCGCTGCTCTGCAACTGCTTGTCGTATGGCCTATTCCGGTTCTTTCTGTCTTGCACCCTCTGCATGGGTTTCTCTTTTTATTTCGTTCTAGCTTCCTACTTGTACAGATTTTCCAGTAATTGTACGGTGTACGGATAGCCACACTTTACATTATTTTCTCTCTCTACATCCAAGACCCACTCCCTACCATACTGTCATACGGTCTCGCTGCCAAAGAAATGGTGCAGCCCTTTTTTTTTCTTGGTGCCCGTCTCTCTACCGCTCATGGTAGAGTTTTAACTTCGACCCATTGACGGGGTCTGCCGCTTCATTCCTGTCCAAGGTCCATAATTTGATAGCGTCGTTATCTAAAACCTCTGGCACTTTATATGGTCCAAGCCATTTTACTTTATACTTGCCAGGCCTTACCTTATTCCACCCGTTGTACTTTAAGACATGTTGCCCAAGCGTAAACCTCGTCCGCCTAAGGTGTTTGTCGTGCCATACCTTTCTCCATTGCTGGGCGACATCTGTGGCCCATTGTGCCATCATTTGGCATTCATCCAGCTAATGGAGATTGTATAATATTTCTTGTAGACTTTCCATGTCTCCTAGCATGTTTTCGATGGCTATTCTTAGACTTGGCACCATAAATTCAGCTGGTACAATAGCTTCTTGTCCGTAAATTAACCAGAAGGGGGTTTGTCCGGTAGTGACTTTATAAGTTGTGCGGTAGGCCCACAATACTGATGGGAGTCTCTCTTCCCAGTCTTCTCCTTCGACTCCACATGATTTGTAGATTACAGATAACAATATCTTATTAGTAGCCTCTACCTGGCCATTTTTCCTCGAGCAGTACGGGCTTGAGAGAGTGAAAAATCTTAAATTGGTGGGAAGCAACTTTATGACATGATTGACAAAGTGTCCCCCTTTGTCACTAGTGATCTGAATGGGTATGTCCTACCTTGTATCTGCTCGTAGATGAATCTCACGGTGCTTAAGGAAGAGTTATCTGATAGGGCTCTGGCCTCCATCCATTTGGTCAAATATTTTGTCGCCACGACGATATACCTACACCTGCGTGCTCTACTTGCATTAAGTGGTCCGACAAAATCCAGTTCCCACCTTTCAAACAATTACTGTGCATTGGAGGGGTTTAGTGGCATGAAGTCTATTTTTGCTCTCTGACATGTGTCACAACTTACCACCCATTCTCTTGTGTCATTGTATAGCGTGGGCCACCATAACCCTGTAAGTAAGACTTTCCGAGCTGTTGTGTCGAGTTCCATATGCCCTCCGGTCGGACCCTCATGAGCCTCCCTCAGAACACTTGGGACCTCCTCCTCCATCACACACCGTCGGAGTACCTGATTTGGTCCCATCTTGTAAAGTAACCCATTGATGAGTTGGAAGTGTTAGGAAATCAGATCTTTTGGAATATTCACTATTAATATATTCAGTAATGTTATTTACTTTAATGCTGATATATATATGAGTATCTCTGTTTTAATTTGAATGCATATATTATTGTATGTAGTGAGGGGAGAACAGCAATGCACGTTGTAATTGATTGTGTTCCAACCCTCACTACACAATATATATATATTAGTAAGCGGTCACATCCAAAGGATCGTGACCCTCACAAATGAAACAGCGCATATCTTAAACAATGAAAGGGTGCATATAATAATAAACACAATCGCTATGTTAATGTAAGCGACTGTTAACAACAGTCGCTTACATTAACATAGAGACTGTTAATGTAAGCCGACACAAACATAGCAGTCGGCAATGTATACAATATGATATATACCAGTCGGCAATGTATACAATTCGATAATGTAGTTCATCGTTCATTTCGATAATGCAATAATATTACCATTACTATATTACTAATATAGTAATGATAATATAATATAATATATATCATGTATTATAATATTATCATTACTTTATTAGTAATATAATAATGATAATAATATAATATAATATTTATTACAACTTCTTCATTATAATAAAGTATCAATACATATATATATATATATATATATATATATATTAATACGAATGAAGCTATATCTTAACACTCCCTCTTAGCGAGTGAGTATTAAGCATCAAAAGTCTATCATGACATTCGCACATACAAGTTCATCATGAGTATAGACTTGAATATCATGATCTCCGCACAGTCGGGACACACAATTAAGTAGTCTATCATGACATGGTTTCGTTATTACGCATCCAGTAATAACAAGAGTCAAGATCTCCGCACAATCGGGACACACAATTAAGTAGTCTATCTTGACACTTTGGTTAACCAAGATCGTCACCTTGAAATGTTAACCCACACACAAATGATCATTTACACAATATTGCAATATACACATTTTTTTTTTTTATATTTATTCATGAATAAAAAACTTATAAATAAGAGGGGTTTAAACCATACCTCAAACCTTGATCATGCCAAGTTTGTTTCTAAAGTATTCTATCTTCAGCTTTGCCAGTGGCTTAGTGAAAATATCAACACTTTGTTCTTCAGTACTAATGTACTCTAGCCTTATGATATTTCTCTCTACCATGTCTCTTATGTAATGATATAGAATCTCAATATGTTTGGACCTGTTATGAAAAACTAGATTAACAGATAACTTGATACAACTTTGATTGTCACAATGAATCACAGTTGGATCTAGAGGTTTTCCAAACAATCCAAATAATAGCTTTCTTAACCATACTGCTTCACATGCTCCCATGGATGCTGCCATATATTCAGCTTCAGTGGAGCTTAATGCTACTGCTGACTGTTTTCAACTGAACCAAGAGATCATAGCCGAACCAAGACTGAAACAACACCTTGTAGTGCTTTTTCGATCGGTAGTACTTCCAACCCAATCAGAATCAGAATACCCTTGAAGATTGATTTCTACCTTTTCATACTTTAGCCCAAATCCAATAGAGCCTCGTAGATATCTCAAGATATGCTTAGCTGCCATTAAGTGTATTTCCTTGGGCTGACACATAAAGTGACTCACAACATTGGTTGCATAACAGATGTCAGGTCTAGTGTTCACCAAGTGCATAAGAGAGCCAACAATTTCTCTATACAATGTAGGATCAGAGGGTTTAGACTCTTCTGCTTCAACTTTGATTTTGTGCAAATTTGTTTCCATAGGTGTGGATAAAGGATTACATTCCATCATTCCAAACCTGGTTAGAATATCAATAGTGTATTTTTGTTGATTTAGCAGAATATAGCCTTCCTTTCGAAACACTTCCAACCCTAAGAAATAATGTAAGAGTCCTAGATCTTTCATGTCAAATTCAGCAGTGAGTTCTTGCTTACATTTTGCAATAAGATGATCTTCTCCTGTTATTAAAAGATCATCTACATAAAGAACTAAAATAACCATGTTGCCATTTGTTATCTTAAAGTAAATGTTAGGATCTGCATCATTTTTAGAGTATCCTAATTTTGAAAGATAGCTGTTTATCCTTTCATACCAAGCTCTAGGAGCTTGTTTCAACCCATATAGTGCTTTCTTGAGTTTGCAAACATATTTTGATGCATCATGTATGATGAACCCTTCTGGCTGCTCTAGGTATACTTCTTCTTCAATGGTGCCATTTAGGAATGCCGTTTTCACATCCATCTGGTGTATCTTCCACCCTTTAGATGCTGCTATAGCAATAATGGTTCTGACTAATGTATACCGAGCTACAGGGGCAAATGTTTCTTCATAATCAATACCTGCTTTCTGTGAGAATCCTCTAGCAACAAACCGAGCTTTATGCTTCTCAATACTTCCGTCAGGAGCATATTTAGTTTTGAATAGCCATCTAGAAGAGACAACGGTTTTGTTTTTAGGTCTAGGTACTATGTCCCAGACATCATTCTTTATTATAGATTGATATTCTTCAATCATTGCCTCTCTCCATGCTTGATTAGATAATGCCTCCTTTGGATTTGATGGTTTTGATTTATTGATTTCTGTTATAAGAGCTGCATAACATTTTTGAGTTCTTGTCCTTTTACTCTCATGAGATATTTCATTAGGTTCTACATTATTTTCTTTAATTATTTGCCTTGCCCATAATGGCCTTTTCTTACTATTGATTACATTAGTATTCTCATTTTCAATGACAGGAGATTCAGGTTCTTCTCTATCCTCCCTCTCAATTTCAGCAGTGAGGTCTTCTTCTATCTCCAGGATGTTATCTTCTTCAAGGTTTTTAAATGTGTTATTTTCAACAAATTTTACATCTCTACTCATCTCAACAGATTTTTGTCTCGGAATATAGATTCGATACCCTTTTGTGTTTTCACTATAACCAACAAGTATGCCTCTCTTACCTAATGGTTCTAGTTTAGTCCTCTTCTCTTTAGGTACATGAATGTATACGAGACATCCAAATATCCTAAGATGACTTAGGTCTGGTTTGGTCCCTGTAAATGCTTCTTCTGGTGTTATGTTTTCTAATATGGAGTGTGGACACCGATTTTGAATATATACTGCTGTATTTGAAGCTTCTGCCCAAAAAGAAGTATGAAGGTTTTGATCGAGCATCATGGCTTTTGCTGCTTCGATTATGGATCTATTCTTCCTTTCTGCTACTCCGTTCTGTTGAGGATTATACGGTAGAGTATACTCCCTCTTAATCCCAACAGAATTACAAAATTCTTTAAATATGTTAGATTTGTATTCACCTCCATTATCTGATCTTAATACTTTTATTCTTTTATCTGTTTGATTTTCTACTAACGCTTTAAATTCTTTGAATTTAGATAGTACCTCACTTGATTCTTTAACCTTAAGAAAGTATATCCAAGTTTTCCGAGAATAGTCGTCAACAAAAAAATATGGTATAGTGATCCTGTTAATGACGGTGTTGACATGGGTACACATAAATCAGTATGAATTAATTCTAAGATTACTTTGGATTTGTGCTCACTTGTAGGGAAAGACCCTTTTATATTCTTTCCTAGTGCACAACCTTTGCAAATGCCAGGATGATTATTTTTAAAGTGTGGAAGACCCGTAGTAATCTTGTTTATTAAAGGTAGAGCATTATACCTTAGATGTCCCAACCTCTTATGCCATAATTCATTGTGATTTGTGATTTCATGAGTTAGTGCAGATTTCTGATCATTACATATTTTATAAAGACTACCATCTCTTGTCCCTATGATTGTAGCATTCTTCATATTTGAATTCTTAGGCCATAATAGAACTTTGTCTTCATTAAAGGTGACCCGAAATCCTTGGTCTACTAGTCCTGATATAGAGACTAACTTTCTTTTGATTCCAGGTACAAATAGAATATCTTTTAGTTGCAGAGATACTCCATTCTTTATCTTTATGGTACAGGTCCCTATTCCTTTCACTGGGTAGGTGGAGTTATCCCCAATAGTCACTTCTTCGGTTGAATAATTTTCAAGTGTCTCAAACTGATTTTTGAATCCGGTTATATGTTTTGATGCCCCACTATCAATTATCCAAGTTCTATTATTGGAATTTAGTTCACTTGAGAGAGCTGTAAAGAAGAGTGGAATTTCTTTTGTTTCAGCTATGGTGGCTTGAGTCTTTTGCCTTTCAGGACAATGTCGATGAGTGTGCCCATATTTATCACATTTTTAACATTGGATTTTAGAAAAATCTCTTTTGAATCCCCTCTTTCTTTTAAAGGATTTTCTCTTTTTGTTGTGGGACTTTGTGTTGAGTGCTTGTGTTTCTCCCTCTTTCTTTAGACCTATTCCTCTGGTAATAAGTCTTGATTCTTCCTGAGTACAGTCGTTCTTAAGTTGATCAAATTTTGGTAGAGGTGGACGTGTGCTTATGCATTGAATAAAATTCTCCCATGATGTTGGTAGTCCCCTTAGTGCTATTAGAGATAATTCCATGTCTTCTATAACGTTACCAATTGAAAATAGTTGATCTCGTATTTCAGCAATTCTTAGAAAATAAGATGTAACTGTTTCCCCTTTATTCATTTTTATGGTCAATAATTGTTCCTTTAATGTTAATATTCGACTTGTATTATTTATCTCATACGTTTCTTGAATTTTCTTGAAAACCTCATATGCTGTTGTTAATCTTGCTATACTTGGGAGAATAGAGTCTTTAACTGAATCAACAATTAATTTCTTGGCTTTATTGTTCCTCCTTTTCCAAGTCGTTTTCTCTGCTTCGTCTGTAGGCATTTCTTTTTCCGCTTCTATGAAAGATTCTAATTCCAGTTCTTGCAATAGTGTACTGATTCTAATTTTCCATGATAGAAAATTTGATGCTTCTTCCAATCTGTTCTTCCATCCTGATTCCGGTGGTCATTTTTAATAATTTGTGAATGGATCCCCCTTCTTTAAATAATATCTTTCTTTTTGTATTCAATCAAATAATAATTCAGAATTTTATTCCCTAACTCTGCTCTGATACCATGTTAGGAAATCAGATCTTTGGGAATATATTCACTATTAATATATTCAGTAATGTTATTTACTTTAATGCTGATATATATATGAGTATCTCTATTTTAATTTGAATGCATATATTATTGTATTTAGTGAGGGGAGAACAGCAATGCACGTTGTAATTGATTGTGTTCGAACCCTCATTGCACACAATATATATATATTAGTAAGCGGTCACATCCAAAGGATCGTGACCCTCACAAATGAAACAGCGCATATCTTAAACAATGAAACGGTGCATATAATAATAAACACAGTCGCTATGTTAATGTAAGCAACTGTTAACAACAGTCACTTACATTAACATAGAGATTGTTAATGTAAGCCGACACAAACATAGCAGTCGGCAATGTATACAATATGATATATACCAGTCGGCAATGTATACAATTTGATAATGTAGTTCATCGTTCATTTCGATAATGCAATAATATTACCATTACTATATTACTAATATAGTAATGATAATATAATATAATATATATCATGTATTATAATATTATCATTACTATATTAGTAATATAATAATGATAATAATATAATATAATATTTATTACAACTTCTTCATTATAATAAAGTATCAATACATATATATATATATATTAATACGAATGAAGCTATATCTTAACAGGAAGGTTCTGCTTCTAAGAACAAGTTTCCTTCTTTCCCCCACTGGCATCTCCTGAGGGAATTGTCATGTGGAAAGGCACTCTCCAATACTTGTATACCAAGACGGTAAAACCGAGATTCGAAAAAGGTGTGCAACGGGGAAGTCATCGTTCACTGCTAGCGGCTCTCCAAATTTAATGTGAGAAAGGTGATCTACACTCACATGGCTTTTCCTGGGTCGGACTATAATGGTAAATGTGAATTCTTGTAATAAAAGTAACCATCTGCTTACTCTGCCCTGGATAATTGGCTTATTCACTAGATACATTAAGGCTTGGTGATCCACATAAAAAGTAAATGGGGTGGCCAACAAATAGTGCCGGAATTTCTATACAGTGTACACCATTCCCAGTGCTTCTCTCTTTGTCGTGCTATAGTTCTATGCCTTTGACAGAAGCCTTGTGGCGAAATATATCAGGTGGTCCAACCTATGGTCACCCGTTTGTGCTAATGTAGCTCCGATTGCAAAATTTGATGCATCTACATGTACATGGAATACTTTATCCCAGTTGGGGTAGGCCAGAATGGGTCTAGCTACTAACCTTGCCTTCAGTCCCTCAAGCGCTTCTCCTTGTTCTATTGCCCAAAAGTAGGGTTCTCCCTTCCGAGTCAATCTATCCATCGGGTAGGACACATGGATGAAACTTTTAATGCATCTTTGGTAATATCCGATGTGTCCAAGAAACGATTTAACCCCCGTGACGTCCGTGGGTGGCTCCATCTCGAGGATCACCCGTACTATGTCAGGATCCATCTTGAGTCCAACCTTACAAATAATGTGTTTGAGTAGCTTCCCTTGCGGTACTATGAACTTGCACTTCTTGGGGTTGAGTGCAAGTCTTTCCCATCTGCATCTCTTCATGCATTCTCAAAGGACTACTAGGTGAGTGTCCTCCGAACTAAAGATAGACCAATCATCCAAAAAAGCTTTAAAATTTCCCATTGACATTTTATCAAAGATATGCAAAATCATCCTTTGGAATGTTGCGAGAGCATTGCAAAGTCCAAATGTCATCCGATTGTATGCATATACCCCACCCTCCACTACAAAGGTCGTCTTTAGTTTGTCCTCGATGATGGATATCTGGTTGTATACAGAGAATTCATCCATGAAGGAGTAGATTTTGTGTCCTAGGACTTCTTCCAGGATGCTATTAGTGAACGGTATTGGGAATGGGTCTTTTATGGTGATTGCATTCAAGCATCTGAAGTCTACACATATTTGAATCTGGGTTGTCTCCTTTAATAAGATAACAATGGGCAATACCCATTCGCTTGTTTGTACTCTGAAAATGATCCCGACCTCTAACATGCATTCAATTTCATCATTAACTCGTGCGGCGTAATTCTTTTTCATCCTGTACAGTTGCTTCGGTATAGGCACCACCCCAAGTACCAACGGGATTCGGTGGACACATAACTCTAGCGGTTCCGCTTTCAAATATTTGTATGTCCAAGCAAAGACGTCCTTATATTCCATGAATATTTGTATGTTCAAGCAAAGACGTCCTTATATTCCATGAATATTTTATATTCTAATAATCTCCCACGAGGATGTTTTTGGGATTAGCCTCGTCTCCTAAGTTCGTGACTTTCAGGTGGGGCTCTTTATACCGGATTGTTTTTTCTTTATCCAACTTGTGTGTTGGGGTTTCATTTACTTGAGCCTCTCCTTGTACTCACTGTACTCGGCTACGAATGAGTCTTTCTCGGCCCCGTCGTCCACCTAGAGCATGTTACATTGGAATAGCTCAATTTAGTGGGATGACCACAAAATCCAACACGAAGGGTTGAGTACCAATCATTACCCTCTGTGCCATCAATGTGTTGATGGGTTTGATCCCATGCTGGTCTGCGCCTACAAGTTGGAAATTTGGGGGCCATAATGTAGGTCGCCCTATTCTCTTCCATGTCTCTTTAGGTAAGACATTGACACTCGACCCTTCATCAACGATGGTGTCTCTCAAAATGATGTCGAGAATGCCCATCTCGACCACTGTTGGATGTCTACCGGTGTTCACTGCTAGCAACATCGGATCCTCTCTGAGGGAATTTTCTTTTCCGAGGGAGTTTCGCTTCTCGAGGGAGTTTTCCTTCTTGAGAGGATCTTCCTTTTCGAGGGAATTTTCCTTTGGTTCCACCCTTGGAGGCGGTATCATATGTAGTAGAGTGGTTCATAGTTGCAGCAAGTCTACAAGGAGGTCCTTTAATTGTATTGAAATTTTTGTCTGCATCACTTGCTGTAGTATGTTTTGTTCCACTTGGCCTCTCAGTGAGGTGTTGGCAGTGTCATGTGTTTCTCTCCGTTCGGCTGCCATTTCCTTCTCAATGTCTGCCTTTGCTTCACTCCGCCTCCTTCAGGCCGAGATTGCATTTGGGTCAAGATCCCCTTCGGGCTGAGATTGCCTTCGAATCGAGATCCCCTTCGGGCCGAGATTGCCTTCGAGTCGAGATCCCCTCCTGGCCGAGATTGCCTTCGGGTCGAGATGCCCTTCAGGCAGAGATTGTCTACGAATCGAGATTCCCTTCGGGTCGAGATTGCCTTTGGGTCGAGGTTTCCTTCGGGACGAGATTGCCTTTGGGTCGAAATAGCTTTCGGGTTGAGATCGCCTTCAGGTCGAGATTGCTTTCAGGTCGAGATTCCCTTCGGGTCGAGATTGCCTTCGGGTCGAGATCCCCTTCGGGCTGAGATTGCCTTCCGGACGTCTCACAAAATTACCTTCGGGCAAAGATTGCCTTCAAAACATTATAGTAGTATTGGCCTTAATGTCTGTGTCTGTGGCCATACTGAAAGAGATTGTTGAACATGAGGGTATGAAAGATTTCATGGATTGGCGTTGTTGGGATCCTGGTGAAGTGCATGGCAATGTTTATAGTAGAGTGGCACAATGAAAGCTTGATGATGGTTTACTAGTCCCAACTAAATCCAACTATGTACATGTGGCCCCAGAATCGACACAGAGTTTTCAACGGATATTGCTACCAACATCCGCACTTGGCTTGGTATCTGAGCATCGATGTGTTTGATGTTTGGTTTCATTGGGATCCGGGTGAATCTGGGCATGACAACAATTATATCACAGTGGAGCACAACAGAAGCTTGATGGAGAGTTACTTTTCTCGCTTACTTCCAGGTGCATGTGCGTGGTCATGTTGCGGCTTGAGGGTTCCAGTGGATGCAATTATCAGTGTCTGTGCCTAATTTGGAATCTTTGAGTATTGATGATGGATTGCTTGAGGGCAAGCAATCTTCGGGTGGAGAGGATTTGTAATGCCCCCATTTTTAATAAATTATATTTAATTAATTAATGGTCCCAAAATTTAAACAATATTGTAAATGGACCTTTAATTAATAAAAAGGGGCTCATTTTGATTATTATTGTCCGTAGGTGTTTGCCGTGTCGGCATTCTTTTGTAAACGCTCGGGAGTTTCTCTGAAGGGGTATTTATGACCGACGTGTAGGATGTATTTTTCATGTTGAGATTTGATATTTTATTTGTATTTGCGAATTCCTATTGGGATTCTGCTGGCTACCATTTTGGAGGTGAAAGATCCTTCCTATTTGGTTTTGTTGCAGTTTTGGTTATTCACAGCCACCCTAGTCTACCGTTGGAAATATCATTCCGATATTTCACTGTGTGCCAAAATTGTTGTGCTTTGTTTGTTTCGGATCTGGCAACTCTGAAACACCATTTTTGTATACATCTATTCGCATCTTTGGCATTAATACATCTTGTGGTATTGTGGATACTTGGCATTCATTGTTTTGGTGTTTGTAGCACTATTATTGAATCTGAATTACTTCTTGCATTGCTGGTGTTTTAGCGACCTCGCATATGTTCTTGTGTTATCATTATAAATTCATCCTATGTCTTCCGACTTGCGAATTAATGTTTTGTCTACAACAATCACATTTAATTTTCGACAAAGGAACAAAGGACATCATACAACTTTTGGCAAGCATTCTCCACCAGCAACATCCTCTCTACCATTTTGTACTGCTTGTCTTCCACCGTACCATCTCTTCACCATCGAGCGGTCTTCCAGTCTCTTCACTACCGAGCGGTCTTCCACCGGACGGTCTCTCCACCACCGAACGGTCTTCCACCGTACGGTCTCTTCACCATCAGGCGGTGTCTCCACCACCGAACGGTCTTCCACCATACGGTCTCTTCACCACCGGATGGTCTCTTAACCACCGGGCGGTCTTCCACTGTACGGTCTCTTCACCACCGAACGGTCTTCCACCATACGGTCTCTTCACCACCAAGTGGTCTTCCATCATATAGTCTCTTCACCACCGGGTGGTCTTCCACCGTACGGTCTCTTCACTACCGGATGGTCTTCCACCGTACAGTCTCTTCACAAGCTATTACAGCCACACTCGATCCATACCAGAAATCGAAAGGCTATTTGAAGGAGGTGTTTTCAGTCATGTTGTGGTTGGGAACATTACAAGGAAGCTTCGTGTTATTTCACATCAGGCTTACTAAATGAATGTGTTATGTTTCTGTGGGGGCCTCAAGCTAACTTAGACATTCCTCCATATGGCTTGCCTCATTGTTTGTTGGAAGAACTGGTGAGGCTGGTTGGGACTAAAATATTATGTTGAGAATTTTCTAACAATTTTTTTGTTTTTTAATTTTATTTTTTAATTCAATACTTAAATAAATAAATGCTGGTTGAATTTTTTATCGCAATCAAAATGAAACTAATTGTTGGATGCGTAACTGTAGATGTATTGTTCCGTATAATGCAACAATAATCATTCAAATAGTCATGAATAAATGTAGATCATAAATAGCATAACATGAGCAACCCTAAAGTATCACAGAATAACACAATGCAACATATGATCATAGTGTTTCCACACAATCAACAACACTTAACTTGTTCTGGTCTGAATACAAATAGACTCCACGGTTGGTTAAGTCTTCCAACCGTCAACAATTGACACACCTTCGGAACAAGGTTTTATTATACTTCCAAATTAACTAACAAAAGTATTATTTGACTACTAATGGCATAATTGTCATCTACATCATCCCCCCCCCACAAAACTTGTTGTCTTCTAGACGATAGAAAATAAAATGGGGCAAAAACAACATAAAGAAAATCTATTGGGACGAGTGAGAAGACATCCCTGGAGTAGCCGAGGACGTAGTGCATGGAAGTTGCCAGTGAAGGATCGTCAAGTCCTTGTCTTCTACCATTTACTTTTCTTGTGCTGCCTTCATTAATCTCAAGGCATCCATCAGATCCTTTTGGGAAGTTGCTAGATGTGCCTTCTTTCCCGTGCGAGCTACCTTTTCTTGTGCTAGCTCATCTTCTAGCTCCCCTACTTTCTTTTGCAAGGCTAGCTCTTGATGTACTGTCATGGCATGTCCCTCCTCTGCCTTCTGAGTTGTGGATATCATCGCTTGTAGCTGTAGGAATGTTGCTCAGAAAGTTTGGTCCATCCTGGAGAGTGTATTCATCATCCGTGTATGCCCAGTGTGTCCTACGAGGGTGTGTGGCATGCTCCATGCCTCTAGCATCTCTGGTGTCTCCTTCTCGGGCCATCCCTGTGCTATGAGTTGTTCCATGAATTCCTTTTTGTACTCTTCTTTCATGAATCTGAGGAGTGCTTTCACTGCAATGGAAACTGCCCCCATGTCTAATTCTCGAGTGTGGTCTGCCATACTTTGTGTGGCGACTCTCATGTCTAAGGCTATTTCACCAATAAGCAAATAACTATTGAGATGCAAAAAAATATTTTACAAACCCTTTCTTATAAAGGCAAGGAGGGAGAGCTAGTAGATAACCAACACCCAACTACCAAATTTAAATGCACTTATAAGCTAATTGTGTGCGATGAAAAGTGACTCAACAAAATGCAAGTAACAATGAAAAGCACTCAAAACATAAATACAAAGCAACAATTGAGATTGGACGAAAGAAGACTAAAAACAACAAGAAATGCAAATTCAAATAGAAAATCAATAGCCTCCTTCATGCAACAATGTGTCCATGGATGGTTGGTTCGATGTGTGCTCACTCAAGATTTTCACGGCTTGACGGCACTCCAAATGCAAAATGTGTGAGAGAGGATAACAATGGTGAAGGGTTAGACTTATAGGATTTGGATGAGATGAATGGATGCTTGAGATCGATTGAAAAGATAAATGGTGGAGTGGTTGAGAAGAATAAAAGAATTAAAAATTCTTTTCTTGCGAACTTGGGGGACAATCCTGATAGTCCCAACCGGTCCTAACAGGGGAGGGGTGAATCAGCACCTCTAAAAATTTTCTCTTTGAATTTGGTGAAGTATATTTATAACTGTAAGCCAAACAGATTCAAGCATATAATAACAGCAAGCAAACAATCACACAGAGACACCAGATTTATCATGTGGAAACCCGATTAGGGTGAAAACCACGGTGTGAGGAAACCTCACAAATTTTGTACTCTTCTGCAGTACGCCCTGTTAGTACCCTTCCTGGTTAAAGGATTACAACACACTGTTAGATGCGACCCAGTGAAGGGATTTGTTACAATAAGGCCAATTAGTGCCTGCCTGGTCAGAGGACTTAGAACACCTTGAAAGATGTCACCCGGTTAAGGGATTTGATACAAGGGACCTGTTAGAGTCCACCCAAATACTGGGATTTAACTATTGTAATTGCTAGAAAACAATAGAAAGATTGACATTTTACAAATGGCTTTGCATAGCCTGATAAGATCTCTATTTGTGCTCAACTGAGAAGCATCACCGGTCGCCGCAGGTGTGTTCTCCTCTACTGTTGTGCTTCTCTGCACACTCTTGTTTCTCTCTTCTTCTCATTTCAATTTTCCTTAGCTTCTTTTGATCTTCCAGGTTCACTCTTTTCTTTGGCAGAATGAAGGCAACTCATATTCTCAACAGACAGAAGAATATATAGAGTTCTTGCCCTAATTGCAGCTCTCATGCATGACCTGACTTCAGATCACTTTCAGATAGATCACTCAATGAAGTATCAGTTCACAGAGGAAACATCTGATGCATGCTCTTGCTTTATTTGCTTAATGAAGAAAACAATAGATGCGTGTCAAGCATCTTTCCTTCACAAGAGATAACGCTTTGTTTTAAAACCATAGATTCCGGCTTTAAAACCTCTAGACACACCTTAAACTGATCACCATGTTAACTCAAAGACTTCCGGATTTAGTGCAAAAAATCTCGGTCAAAGAGTTAGTTGAAACAGATAGTTGACTATGGCTTCCTCGGTTCATATAGGAGTCATTACTAGATCGGTTGAGATCCTTATGTTGTGAACAGGTGAGAGTTTTTGACCTATCACTGTCCCTTCCTCGGCTTACCGGTCGCACATTCCTTGGTTGTGTTGTTGATACCGGTTAGTACTTTTACTTTCTTTGTGCTTGTCTACACCGGTTGTATCCAGTTGTATCCTAGTCCTTGGTTGACGGTTGAATCCTCCTTTCCTTGACTGTATACATTACCCAGTTGCTTCCCAAAACCGCAAATTGGAATCCTACGAGTCTTGCCAACTCGATGCTGAGATATCCAACTGGCTATGGCCAACTTGATGGAACTGAATGGTGTAATCTGAGTTCCATGCAGTTCTGGCTCTGCAAGGCCAAGACGGGTGTACCTGATCCTGAACAAAACACTCAAGCCCAGGATGCTTATATCAGAATGGTTAAAATATTAATGCAATGAAAGAATCCTAAATGGCAAGATGACAAGAGACTTTCGATTTTACACAATGATATTGAAATTGCTAAAATGACGCCAATTCATACGACTTCAAAGATAACTATATAAAACAATGCTTCAAACTTGTGAATTCTGTATTGCAAACAAGGATAAACGATTATATGAATATATGAATAATTTAGAGTAAAAAAAGTAATTGTAAACTTCAAGGATAAATGAATACAATATTTCTTCAAAGGCAGGATATCAAATAATTGCCAGCATATGAATTATGAATTAAGAGTAATATAAAGACCAGTGCCTAATTAAATGGGCAAGCAGAGTCAATATTATAAGCTTATTACGTACAACTTTATAAAATTCAATGTATTAAAACTATAAATAAATTAATAATCCAGACACGACGGATCAATTATATGAATGCTATTTTAGACTAGTCTAGGATGCACTTTAACTACTGTGATGTGGAGACAAACTAGACATAAATATGGAAACAATCAAATATTTCACAATATCTATGTTTATTAAATTTAAAATGCAATAATGACCCAATCCACTTATCTGAATATTAAAATATTTATAGAAATTAAAAATATTTATAAAGGACACAACTTAATAATAATTGAAAACTCTAATGCACATATTAAATAAATACGCTGACAGATTATGTCGGAAATAAAATTGCACTAGAGACACTCCTTATGGATGATCTATCCAATGCAATTTGACTCCAGAATCGCATATACATATATTTACTCAATAATCCAGAATTCATGGGCTTAGTTCAAAAATTCATTCCTCTGCCAACGAAAAAATATCATATATCAAAGTATAATATTTTTGCTAGTATTTTACCACAGGCTGTGTTCGTGTTTTGTTTGATTTTTTCAATTAATATTTATATGGACTCTAAAGGATGTCGGTTGCTTTCCCAAGCACCGCACCTTTTCATAACAAATAACTGATATTAAACTAATGGTAAAAAAGATTAAGGCTTTCATTCCTCATATCTCCGCAATGTTAAAGATTGATCTTTCAAAAGAGCGTTCCATTATTATAAATATTCGAGTCCCCGTATTTCTGGTTTGATCATTCTTCTCTCGTCATCGTCCATTCATATACAGTGGTCTTCGGAAAAGCACACTTGATTTTCCAAGCACGGGAATGGCGTGAGCGGTTGAAATGCCTCTTCAAAGAACCAGTATCATTTTGAAAATATGCTAATGTCTACCCCGATACATGGATGCAACTCCAAATTGATGCCTCTTTTATGATTCACGCAAGGGCTCGGGGCTGTCTCCGTTATCTTCCTTCATTGTCGTGTCCTCCTACATACTCGACAAATATCCATTCCCCTGCGCATACCTCCAAACTTGCAAGAGAGATCCCTAGTATTATAAATATATCTTGAATAAACTTAACGTGTGGTTTCTCATTTCTGGTCTCTGTTATCTAAATCGAATAGAAAGTCTCTTCATCTGAATTTCTGAGCGTGTATCCTTTTGAAAATGATATCAAACATAATTTCCTGGCCGCTTTCTATCTAGAGAGTATCAGACACAATACTGTGATTGTTAGAGACTTGTGCTTGGTCTCTTCACCCTTCAATATGTATGAGTTTGCATACACAGGAATCTATCTCATATCGTGATTAGTCTTATGCCAGTGAGAATCATTTCCTTGAAGCGCAAGAGTCTTGTATCTGTGTTTAGTCTTCTCTTGGCATTATTAGCATATATCTCTTTAACATCCATAACCATTCTACAATAGGAGTATTCCAAAATTATATTTTCCTTGGCTCAACGATACTCTTGTTGCAACATAATGATCTTCAAAGATCCCAAAAGTTGTCGCTTGATTATACTGAAAAACATGCCTATAATGTCATTAATTTTGACATTATATAATGGAAGCGAATAACATGTTAACAAAATTAACTTATATTAGTTAAATGCTTTCTAAATGTATGAAAACTACAGTTAATACGAAATCTGAAATCTATCTATTATAACTTAAGAGTATGGAAAACATATTCAGAAATCCTAATATATTAATAGTCTAATCCTATTGTTAATGATAATTTCAAGAAAGAAAATGAGAGAAATTAATCAAATGGAGGCCTTAATTTTTACAAATTAAGGCTCCATCACCTTCCTCGGCTTACCGGTCACACATTCCTTGGTTGTGTTGTTGATACTGGTTAGTACTTTTACTTTCTTTGTGCTTGTCTACACCGGTTGTATCCTAGTCCTCGGCTGATGGTTGAATCCTCCTTTCCTTGACTGTATACATTACCTAGTTGTTGATGCCTTGTGTAGTGACCGGTTGCTCTTGATTACAGTCTTTTCTTTCTTGTATGTTGGCACCGGTTGCCAAACCAGCCTCTTTTCATACAGATCTCCTTGGATCTTTAGACTTTAGGGAGATGACAAATCTCTATCCTCTTTTGCCAATCAATGACAATACTTGTACTAGTAGCAGGCTTACCGGTTACCATTTCTTTATGCCAACAATCTCCCCCTTTGGCATTGATGGAAAAACCTTGATGGGCAACCATATCATTATCATATCACTGGTTTTTTGTGCTTGCATCTCTGTAGCACTGTTATTGCCACTGCCGGTTTATCTACTGGTTATTGCCAAACTCTCCCCCTTTTGACAATAATGCCAAAGGCTAGTCTGAAAGACTACCTTTATCTAATCTACTCCCCCCTTGAGCAACAGTCCTTTTCATCAGTCCAGAAAAGATGAGGTGTAACCCTCTATTGAAGCATAATGAACTGATGAGCTCCCTTGCAGGTTTACTAAAGATCATGAAGGGGTATCACCCCTAGTTTACCTCTGAGATACTCAAAATTACTCTTTGGTAATGGCTTTGTGAAGATATCAGCAATTTGTTCCTTTGTGGGAACATACTCCAATCTCACCTCCTTGTCTCTTGCCAACTCTCTCAAGTAATGATACTTGATGGCAATATGCTTTGTCTTGAAGTGCATGACAGGATTCTTTGATCTATTGATTGCACTGGTGCTATCACAATAGATAGCTATCAGTTCAAGTATCTGTTCTTTGATTCCTTCAAGAAGTTGTTTGATCCAGACTACCTTTGTGCAATTGATTGCAGCAGCAACATATTCAGCCTCTACAGTAGATTGTGAAATGCAGTTCTATTTCTTACTCGTCCAAGAGACAATTCTCCCACCGAGAAAAAATGCACCTCCACTTGTGCTCTTTTTGTCATCAATGTTGCCAGCCCAGTTTGTGTCAGTGTAAACTTTTACTTGGAATCCTCCCTTGTGTGGAAACCACAAGCCATATTCGTCAGTACCCTTTAGATATCTGAAGATTCTCTTCACTGCTATCAGATGTGTCTCTTTGGGATTTGCAGAGAATTTTGCCACTATGCCAACCGCATGTGCAATGTCCGGTTTACTGTGAACAGCATACTGTAATTTTCCTATCATGGACCGATACATTGTTTCATTTACTTCTTTTGCATCATCCTCCTTTGATAAGTTGAGGTTAGTTATCATTGGAGTTACCACCAGTTTAGATTTTTCAAGTCCAAAAGTCTTAAGAATTTCTTTTATATACTTGGACTGAGAGATAAAAATACCTTCTTTTAGTTGATGGACATGTAGTCCAATGAAGAATTTAATGGCGCCTATCATAGACATCTCAAATTCTTTCTTCATTTCTTCAGCAAAGGCTTTGCTCATCCTGTCATCTCCACCAAAGATGATGTCATCTACAAAGATCTCAGCAATCAGATTTCCATCTTTTCCAATCTTGAGATACATGTTGTTGTCCTCGGTTCTTGTGAATCGTATGGTCAAAAGGTATGAATGCAACTTCTCATACCAAGCCCTTGGAACTTGCTTAAGCCCATAAAGAGCCTTTTTCAGTTTACAGACCATATCATCATTTTGTATAGATGTGAAGCCTTTCTGTTGTTCAATGTAGACTTCCTCTTCCAGTATTCCGTTCAGGAATGCAGACTTGACATCCATCTGATATACTTTAAATCTCTTGTGAGTAGCATAGGCAAGAAGAATTCTCACTCCTTCCAATCTGGCCACCGGTGCAAAAGTTTCTCCATAGTCCAATCCAGCTTCTTGGGCATACCATTTGCAGACCGGTCTTGCCTTATTTCTTATTACTTTCCCTTTCTCATTCAGCTTGTTCCTATAGACCCACTTGGTTCCTATGACATTTTTGTCCTGTGGTCTTAGCACAAGCTCCCATGTATCATTCTTTTCAATTTGCTCAATTTCTTCCTCCATGGCCTTGACCCAATTTTCATCTTCTAGAGCTTCCCTGGTGGATTTGGGCTCTATACAGGAAAATAAATGGATATTCCCTTTGGCCTTTTTCCTAGTCAAGACATTAGCATGTTTGTCACCAATAATGGTGTCAGTGGAGTGATATGTGACATACCTTGGGAGAACCGATCGCTGTTCCCGGTCAGGCTCTTCTGGTTGAGCAATTTCTTCATCATGGTTCTGAACATCTTCTTGTTCACCATGCTGTGCTTCAGATACAGTCTCTTGCTCCAGATGTCTGTTCATATGGTGTTCTCTTTCATCTTCGGTTGTTGCTTCATTGAACTCAAAGGCATTTCCTTCAACTTGACCTTCAAGGCTGTCATGATCATTATATCCGGTCTTCTTAATTGGTTCTGAAGATTCATCAACTTTTACATTGATGCTTTCAATTATTTTGCCTATTCTCTTGTTCAGACACTGGTAGGCCTTGCTTTTGGTAGAGTAACCCAAAAATGTTCCTTCATTGCTCTTTGTATCAAACTTCCCAGAGTACATATCTCTTTTGATGTAACATTTACGACCAAAGATTTTGAAGTAGCCTACACTAGGAGTATGTTTGAACCATAGTTCATAAGGAGTCTTACCGGTTCCCTTTTTTACTTGAACTCGGTTTAGTGGGTAGACAGCAGTGCTTATGGCTTCTCTCCAGAAGTGATGAGGAAGATCCTTCTGAATCAGCAGGGTTCTAGCACAGTCAATCAGAGTCCTGTTTCTTTTTTCTGCTACTCCATTTTGTCGAGGAGTCCTTGGTGCAGATAGCTGTCTCTTTATTCCATGTTCCTCACAATAGTGAGTGAACTCTTGAGAGGTGTATTCACCTGCTCTGTTTGATCTCAGACACTTCAAGCTTTTACCGGTTTCCTTTTCCACTCTAGCTTTGAAGATTTTGAACATGTGGAAGGCCTTTGATTTCTCTCTAAGAAAGAGTGTCCACATCATTCTTTAGAAGTCATCTACAAAGAGCATGAATTTCCGATCTCCATAATAGCTTTTTGTCTTCATTAGTCCACACAAATCTGTGTGCACAAGATCTAGAACATTTTCAAAAGAGAATGATTTACTGTTGAAACTTGTTCCTGTCAGTTTTCCTAACTGACAATCTTTACAGACACCTTTGATGGGTTTTGTAATCTCAAGGAGTCCTCTAACCAATTTCTTTTTGCTCACCTTGACAATACTGTCAAAGTTTATGTTGCAGAGTCTCTTGTGCCATAACCAGCTATTGTCTTCTTTGGAAATAAGACAAATTTTGCTTGATTCTCTTTTGACTGAAGCTATGAGACAAGCTCCTTCCATTGAGTCTAGGTAGAACAGATTACCTTTGCTTTGTCTACCGGTTGCAACATGGGTTCCAGACTGATTCTTGACTATACAGGAACCTTGTCCGAATTCCAACAAGAATCCTTTGTTATTCACTTGGGCAACACTCATTAAATTGTACTTGAGTCCTTCAACCCAGTACACATCTTCACAGATAGCACTGTTGCAGAGTGCAATAGAACCTTTTCCTTTAATGGCACAGGGAGCATTATTTCCAAAGGTTACTGATCCGCTGTCATTGAGCTCCAAGTTGATAAACTTGTTCTTGTCACCGGTCATGTGGTGAGTGCAGCCGCTGTCAATGATCCAATCACCATGCTGATGAGATCTTGATAGAAGTGCCATTTCACTTACCACCGGTCTCTTCTCTTTTATTGCAACAAATGCAATTTATGGATCATCAGAGTCTTCAGCTTCATTGTCTATGACTCCTTCCTCTGCAAGATAGCATTCCTTCTTTGTTTTGCTTTTGAACCAGTCTCTCTTATCTTTATTATCGTTATCTGGACATCTTGCAGCAATATGTCCTATCTTGTTGCAAGAGAAGCATTTCAGAGGAAGCTTTCCTTTGTACTTCCCTTTCCCTCTGGGGAATCTCCTAGCGATGAGTGCTTCAAACTCATCTTGGTCCATCCCTTTTGAGAGCAGATTCTCAACAAGATTACCAATCTTACGGATAGAGTAGTTACCGGTTTCTCTTCCCTTTTTGGTGGAAGAGATATTGACAGAGGACTTAAATGTTGCTTCCTAAATGGGTAAGCTATTATCAAAATTACTTAATTCAAAAGCAGCCAACTTACTGATTAGGGAGTCTAGGGTGACTTGATCTTTGGTCACCGATCTGAGCTCTTGAATAGCAGAGATCTTAATAGCGTACTGAGGTCTGAGAGTTCTCAATACTTTGCTAACCACCTCCTCTTCACTGAGCTTTCTTCCAGCGCTTTTGATGGAGTTGATCACCTATTTGATCCGGTTGTTGTATTGCTCAATGTCTTCTCCTTCATTTATTCTCATGTCATCATACTTTCCTCTGAGGCTTTCAACCTTGGCTCTTTGAACATTTGGGTCTCCTCCATATACCACTTGCAATTTGGCCCACATTTTGAAGGCAGAATCTAGATGTTATATCTCAGCATAGACATGATCAGGTAGTGTGTTGGCTATCATATCCATAGCAGCCGTGTGCTCAGACTTGATCTTCTGTTCATCAGGTGTTAGGATACCAGAGGGTTCAGTGTAATCAGTGGTTACATGATTCCAGTATTGATCTCCGGTGGTCTTCATATACAGCTTCATTCTGCTGCACCATAAAGAAAACTTTGGTTCTTCCTTTCTCATCATCATGACTTTTTTTCTTATGCAATTAAGTAGTAAAGAAAATAAGACGAGGCTCTTCTACCAATTGACAGTCCCAACCAGTGCTGAGAGGGGAGGGGTGAATCAACACCTCTAAAAATTTTCTCTTTGAATTTGGTCAAATATATTTATAACTGTAAGCCAAACAGATTCAACCATATAATAACAGCAAGCAAACAATCACATAGAGACACCAGATTTATCACGTGGAAACCCGATTAGGGTGAAAACCACGGTGTGAGGAGACCTCACAAATTCTGTACTCTTCTAGAGTACGCCCTGTTAGGAGCCTTCTCGGTTAAAGGATTACAATGCACTGTTAGATGCGACCCGATTAAGGGATTTGTTACAATAAGGCCGATTAGTGCCTGCCTGGTCAGAGGACTTAGAACACCTTGAAAGATGTCACCCGGTTAAGGGATTTGCTACAAGGGACTTGTTAAAGTCCACCCAAATACTGGGATTTAACTATTGTAATTGCTAGAAAACAATAGAAAGATTGACCTTTTACAAATGGCTTTGCATAGCTTGATAAAATCTCTATTTGTGCTCAACTGAGAAGCATCACCGGTCGCCGCAGGTGTGTTCTCCTCTACTGTTGTGCTTCTTTGCACACTCTTGTTTCTCTCTTCTTCTCTTCTCAATTTTCTCTAGCTTCTTTTAAGCTTCCAGGTTCACTCTTTTCTTCGACAAAATGAAGGCAACTCATATTCTCAATAGGCAGAAGAATATATAGAGTTCTTGCCCTAATTGCACCTCTCATGCATGACTTGACTTTAGATCCCTTTCAGATACATCACTCAATGAAGTATCAGTTTATAGAGGAAACATCCGATGCATGCTCTTGCTTTATCTGCTTAATGAAGAAAACAATAGATGTGTGTCAAGCATCTTTCCTTCACAAGAGATAACGCTTTGTTTTAAAACCACAGATTCCGGCTTTAAAACCTCCAAATGCCCCTTAAACCGATCACCATGTTAACTCAAAGACTTCCAGATTTAGTGCAAGAAATCTCGGTTTGAGTTAATTGAAACAAATAGTTGACTATGAATTCCTAGGTTCATGCCGGAGTCATTACTAGATCGGTTGAGATCTTTATGTTGTGAACAGGTGAGAGTCTTTGACTTGTCACTGTCCCTTCCTCGGCTTACCGGTCGCACATTCCTCAGTTGTGTTGTTGATACCGGTTAGTACTTTTACTTTCTCTGTGCTTGTCTACACCGGTTGTATCCGGTTGTATCCTAGTCCTCGGTTGACGGTTGAATCCTCCTTTCCTTGACTGTATACATTACCGGGTTGCTGATGCCTTGTGTAGTGACCGGTTGCTCTTGATTACAGTCTTTTCTTTCTTGTATGTTGGCACCAGTTGCCAAACCAGCCTCTTTTCATACAGATCTCCTTGGATCTTTAGACTTTAGAGA
Organism: Chamaecyparis obtusa; assembly: GCA_027943335.1. Lineage (NCBI taxonomy): Eukaryota > Viridiplantae > Streptophyta > Pinopsida > Cupressales > Cupressaceae > Chamaecyparis > Chamaecyparis obtusa. The sequence goes on along the minus strand of BSBK01004303.1, from coordinate 914,841 downwards.
GATGACAAATCTCTATCCTCTTTTGCCAATCAATGACAATACTTGTACCGGTAGCAGGCTTACAAGTTACCATTTCTTTATGCCAACAAATCCCATGTGCTTGATGGGATGAAAGAGTTGACTTTGGGTTCCTAATCCTTAGTATTAAGAATGTGCACATGATTAGAGGAGTGGGTTAGGCTTAATGAGGGATGATTGGAGGGCAAGTGGGAAAAGTAGGAGGACGTGATGGGAGGAGAAAGAATGAGTGGGGGATTAAAAGTTATTTTTAATTCCAAGTTGGAGGAAAGGGATTGATTAAGTAAATACATGGGTTTAATTAATCAAGTGAGAGATTAGCATGCAAGTGGGATTTTTAGGAATGTGCAAGTGGATGAGGGGAAATGGACTTTTTGAATTAATTTAAATTCAAAATAGAAGGAAGGGGATTGATTATTTAATTAAGCTAGAAGTTCATTTAATTAAATAGGATCAAGGACTATCGATAAATTAAATGAATTAAATTACCTAGGACTGTGGAAGACAAGGGACATTAATCAAATAATTAAATTATTTAACTAATTTTATGACTATAGAGGAAGGGGATTATGATGATTAATTTGATCAAATATTAATGATCAGATTTAGGTGTTTACACTACTAACTAATAATGCCATTAAACTTAAGCATGAGTAAATAGGATAATTCCATATTTACTCCAACAGAGGAAAGTTCGATTATTATCTGAGACAAATTTGGGAAATGGATTTCATTAGTTCAGAAATGTAAAATGTCACATGCCATGGTCATTAGGACTAGTCAAAAATTTTGTTAGTTCACTCGATAATGCAGCTACTGTAGTAGAGACAATAAATAATCTCTTTAAACTAAGAATATGAATGAGGGAACTCGTCCAAGCATTGAATTCCACACTAGCTGAGCTATGCTAAAAAGGGATACGATTCTATGGGTGTGCACTCTGAGAAGAGTATTATTTCCTTTGAACCAATGATTGTTGTCACTCATAGTTTGAGGGAAGTTTGATCATTATCTATGTTATATTTGAGAGGTGAGTTCCATTTGTACAACATAGAATATGATGAAAATGGTACAATAAATTTTCAAAGAATTACGTAATATAAAATATATAAGTAATTATTAGATCATAGAATGTTATTTAAATAATGAATAAGTGCATAGGAATACATATGATTCAAATGTCGCATGCAAGAGTATATAATCTGTCATAACATAACCCTTGATAATTAATGAAGAAAAGCTTAGGTTTATAGTTCATTATTCTGAAAAGGGATTAGTGGAATATATGATGAAGGTAAAAGCATTACTAATCATCTCTGAATGAGCATTCAATAGGTAAGTAGTTTTCTTGGGATGGCTGGCTTTATAGAAGATTAATTACAAAGTGCTTTCAAAATATAGGGTCGTTAAGAAAATGAAAATAATTACGTGCACCCAAATGGAGCAGACTGTTTTGATGAAACTGATTGAGCATGTTATATTAAATCATCTTTGTCCTTCAAACTTAGTATCTTGTTATTGATATTTATGGAAGTGGTCAGCTTGTTGGAGAAGTATTATTGCAAGCTAAAAGCTGTAGCTGATGAATTATCTAATCAAACCATTCCAAAATTCAACACTACAAATTTGTGTTGAGTTCTTCAAATCACGGAAACCTATCAGACTACTCGATCATAGATGAAGATTTTAACATAGCTAAATGTTTTGCTGAAGCAATCAATGTTATTGTTATACACGTGAGCCTACAATGTTAGTGTTAAACTAATTAATTTTAAAGATATTACTAATTACATTACAACAAACAATTAACTGTAATAAAGCAACCTCCTATCATGCAAAGTATTTATTGTCTACACTAACCATCAAGTCAATCATTTTGACTCCTTGCTTTTGTTTGATCTTGAGTATTAGGTTTTATACTTTTATGGAATATGTAGGTTTATCATCTCTATGAAATACAGAATTAGCATTTCTACTTACTTTTGTGGCAGTTCTTGTTTAGCAATATAGGTATCCTGTTAGAGGTTGAGTCCATTATGTGTCTTATAGTATAGACATGTACCATCCTGTCCTTGTTATGATGTGCACTTTTGGCACAAAATGAAAACATATGAAACCATGTTCTAATGTGATGATGATGTGGCATCACATTTATGGGTTTTGTTTAGACCAAACGTATGGTCTGTTGCATTTACAATTCAAGAAGTTACAGTAATTTTTTAATGGCTTGTATATCATCTGTAAACTTTAATCCTTAGAAGTTGTGTTTGATTTCAGTACCAGGGACAGAGGGGCTGGCAACCATCTAACTATACCGGCCTTTGTGAGAAGCTTCTTGCTAAGAGTCAGTCAGTGGTATGTATTCATTCTTTTCTTGAGTTCTTTCAAAATCGAACATATATTTTATCTGGTTCCTTTCAAGATCTATTTTTTTAGTATAAATTTATTAATAGAAAGAGAGATAGAGTAAGGATGGTTGATTTAATGATTTTTCCTACAGAATATAGTTCTTAGCATGATGCTACAATCGTGTAATCTCATGTTTTCACTTGAACATCATATTGGATGTATAGGAATTTTGGGGCCTGCGATTGATCACCTGCCATTCATTTAATAGTTGTTATAATGACAACCCTTTAGGTTTCTAAATTGATAAATCAAATTGCACTTCAAGAAATATAACTATCAAATTGTGATGCTCTAATACCACTTGTAATGTCCCCTTATATGATTTTTTAGAGTTTGGACTAATTTCTTATAATTTCAATTGAAGATAAGATAAGATAAGTTAAATTATTAATGTCCAACAAGAGACCGCCAAAAGGGTCTAAGGGACTGGAAGCATACAAAAGGCAACCGCCAACAGCAGGAACACCAAACGGTGTCCGGGGAAAGAACCAAACAACACAAGAAGCAGAAAGCAGAAGAACCAGAAAGAGCGACAGAATGCCCTAACCGGGCGAGAAGACTTATTTCTATTTATAACTCGTGCCCAACTCTTTGGTTACCACAAAAGAGGTGTATATTATCAATATCCTTATTTAATGAATTGGACAAGGGAAGTGCAATTGTAGTCCTCTTATACAAATTTCAATCAGGCAAAGCAGATAGGTTGCACTTCAGATTAGAATAAGAAAAGAATATAAAAATCTTTATATCTTTTTCATTTGCTCATACAATCCTCTATATATATCTATTTATTGATAGGACATACCTCTTCACAAATGAAGAGTCACATTCCTTCACAATAAACTACTTCTCTTTTAGTAATCACACCTCTTGCAAACTAAAACCTTTGCAACTAATTAATCTTTACCCCTTGAGAAATAGTTTCTTTAAATCCCATCTCGTTAGCGATTGTGTCTTTTCCTAACACATTGGTCAGCATTCTTGAATCGCACCCTCTGAAACTTTATTAGTTTCTCCCTTAATAAAACTTAATTCCTGCCTTCTTTGAAATCTAATCACTGCCTTCATTCACTCATTTCAGTGCATTATATTGGAGAATCAGTTATACTGGGCTCCGGATTAGAAATAAACCCAATGTTCATTTCTATAAATATGTCCATCGATAGGTAGGAAAGAAAATCAATAAAGGTTCAGTCTTGAAGATTATGATCTTATCTGAAAATAATGAATATCTCTTCCCTATTAATCTCTCACTGTTTTTTAAATCTCTTGATTTCTTTTGTGAAGTCATATCAAATGAAATTCTAATCAAATCAAATGTGTTTCTTCATATGAGCGTCTCTTTTTGCATTGAGCCAATAGAAATATTTGTCCTTTGTGGTGTTAGCAAGAACAAAGGAAGAACGAAGGAAGAACAATCCCGCAGGGCAGAGGGATACCACTGTACGGAGAAAGGGGATTATGAAAATACCGCAAAGGAATACAGCCACGTGGGAGCACATTTTATAACGGTTTCTTGAATTCAAAAACGGTTAAAAATGCATTCAGCCGGGAAGAGAAGTAATTGGAAAAATCAGCTGCAGGCGGGGAGTCTCAGAAAAACAGCCATGAACAAGAAGGCTACCATTCTGCCCTTGGGAGTGAAGGTTGCCGGGCACCAAGCAAGTGGGAACAGCATGAAGAACTTCAAGTCTATGCCGGAGGACAAAGATGCCGTCACATACCAGACGGTAGCATTCGAAGGGCTTAATGGACTGGAATGTAGGAGATGGTGGAAGGAAACTCCAGAGGACGATGAGGTAAAGAAATTTTTACGGTAGGCGGGTGTTCATTGGGCAATCCAAATGCCCTTGTTTCTTGTGCGTAATCTGGAAAATACCTTGAGGATAATGATTCAGTGTTTCGACAAGCAAACGAGGAAGAGTACATTTATGTATCAAAACCACAGGCTCACAATCTCGTATGGCCCTGAGGATTTCACACGGGTTTTTGGCATTCCAAGACGCAATGGACAAAAGGTGGATACCACAAAGCAGAAAATGTCAGCAGAGAGGAAGGAGTTTTGGATAAAGCGTGTCTGTCGCCAGCTCACTCCAATAGAGTTGGAAAAGGTGATAAACGTGACCAAAGCGAGAGGCTTGAGAAAGGAGTACGTAGCAAAGGGTGCTTGGCGTTGCATTCTTGATGTCCTTAAGAGTAGGTTGACTGCTTCAAGTCGTGCATCCGACATTGCCCTCCCACAGATTGTCTATATACAGGGGTTGATGAATGGTGTGGTCTATGACTGGGCTTCGGTATTGGCGGATAGGATGTGGGAATTCATGACGTTACAACATCGCACCTTTTACATGCCACACTACGCCATTGGATTATTTCTTGAGGCTGCACTTAGACAAATGCCCGCGGACGAGTTGGAGCTCAAGCCGCAAGGCAAGCTCACGGGAGGAGCCCCACCTGTGTTTCTACTGGCTATATTTGGATACTGGAGGTGTAATCAGCAGACAGAAGCGACTACGGCAAATGGTGATAGAGTCGGACCAAGATGACATTGATAGTGGCCGGGAAGCTAGTGGAGAATCTTTGGACACAGACTTGGGCGGAGAAGACGGTGATAGGACGGTTCGGGTGGAGGCAATGGCATCCACTGCGGCAACCCCTGTTCAGTTTGCACCACCAGTGTTGTCTCCCTCGGCCCACTTGGCTTCGGCATGGTTAGTAAGTTCCACAGATCCTCTAATTGAGTTCCCACCTGAGGAAGCAGCCGAAGCAGCCACAGACATTGTAGGGGAAGGGGATCTTGAACCTCCGACGGAGGTAGCGGTAGCAGCTGCAGAGGAGGAAGTACTCCGAGGCACGGAGGGCATTGGTGAGGGTCAAGTCCGGATGGAAGTAATAGGATCGGATGCTGTCGTAATAGTGGATGCGACACTTTTGCAGGATCCCTCACCACCTCATCCTCATGACCCTGCGCACGTGGGAGCCATGCATTCTTGGATTAGCCGACGATTTCAGTTGGTTCCTGCTCCACCACCAGCAGTAGTTCTTTCTCCTCGACGGGAGGACCCGCAAGAGGTTATTGGTATAGAGTGTGCAGAGGTCAGAGTGGAAACAGATGATGTTCCTCCTTTTTCTGAGGAGGATGGGGCTATGGCAAGGGGCGAGGTGGCCAAGGAGGCACCTTGTGGAATTGAATTGGCTCGCCCGACAGCGCTTACTGGTCTTGGGGCGTTGGAAGGAGAAGACGTCGAGACCTATTTAGCAAACATGGTCACTCGAGGACATCGGTTGGTGGTTGTAGCGGAGTCCCGGGTTGTGGCAACTATAGTTCAGGATCTGAGACGTCTCCTAGCCTTTGCTCGAGTCGGCTGTGGAGCAACATTTGCCGCTTGTTTTGAGCAGGGGTTATGGCCTAATGGAGAGACTGCCGAGATGTTGGCTGCCTGGGCTGTTCCTACACCAATCATTGAGAGTGAGGCAGCATCTCTTGTTAGAGAGTTGGAGCAGACATTTAGAGATGGGTACTACGCATTGAGGCGATCTGAGTATGTCTCGTCTGACCGTGAGGCTGCATTGGTGATTGCACAGAGAACTTAGGAGGCGTTAGGCACCAAGTTAGCGGTAGTAGAGACAGACTTACTTCAGCGGACCCAGGAGTTGGTTGCTGAGCAGACAGCACAGGTGGCTCTAGAGTAACGGTTGGCAGCAGCACAGGCAGAAAATGAGGCAAAGGAGAAGGAACTGTTGGAGGCTGCCATGATGATTCAGTCCACCTTGGAGTTACAGATGGTAGCTGAAGCGCACTTGCAGACCCAGACTACACAGGTGTATGAGATTCAGGCTCAGTTGGGGTCGTCCACCACACCAGTTCTTCCAGCAGAGCAGCACGCTTCATCATTAGGGACGCTTCCTTTCCCCCACTCTACTTCTCAGTCTTAGTTTTGGTTATGGTGGGTAGTCATTCCTATTTTGTTGTTTAGTCCCGGACATTTTGTTGTCGTCCGGAGACGACTTTTCTTTAGGGGGGGATGATGTTAGCCATAAAGTTATGTTACCGTCGGGTGTAAGTTGCCGACGGAGGTTAGTTAGTTATCGACGAAGGTTAGTCAGTTGCCGACGGTTGAAGGGTGATGATGTTTGGTTGCACCCCTTCGGATTGTATATAAACTTTGTACTTGCTCTTTGAAGCATCACGATTATTGTATGACTATGAATGATTAATGAAAGCTTTTGTATTCTTTGCTAAGTTACATATCCTGTTAATGCCTGTGCGTCAGTAAACTAGTCTATCCAGTGGGTAAACATGTGGTGTTGTCTTGTTAGGATTAGATGGAGACATTTCAATTGGCATCAAAGTTAACAAACCTGCTAGCCAGTGGGGAACATATTAATAAAGATGGAAACAATTGAGGAACTAGTATAACAAAGAGGTTCAGAAAAGGGAGAAAATGAAAGACTTAACAATTGCATGTATCAAAACATCAAAGAACAAAGAAACACTCAAGAAAATCTGGCTTAGCTATTGGGATTATTAACACAAACTGTGATCAATAACGAGCATAGCAAACAAGGAAAAAAAAATGGCAGTGATGAGTATTCAAATCATTATACCCTTAAATTTAGACCAATGCTCCCTACTTTTCTTCCAAAGGAAGAACAAGAGAGCAATGAACCTAATTTATCAATCTACATGAGCAATGGCAACTAGATTGGTTAAATAATAAATAGTAGTCTTCAACATGATATTTATTTAGAGGAATACATTGATCTACAGATAAAGCACCTACCTAAGGAGCAAGGAAGTCATCACTCGAACCTAAGAAGGGGAAGTAAAGAGAAAAAACACCTTAAGGAACATAAGGTAAACGTTTGCAATACAACAATTGGATCAGGAGTTTAACCCATCCACTCTTCACATAAAATGGAGGCATTGGAAGTGGTTACATCAAAAAAAGAAAGTATAATTGCAAAGCATGAAACCCTAGAAGAGGTCAAAGTGAGAGATGATCATCATACACGACAAGTGCAAGGAAAGGAAAAACAGGCTATTGACTCCTCATGTATCACAAATAGATCAAGTACATGGATTCCCAAGGATGGTGAAGATGACCTCACATCATCACAAGGATCATGCACATGAGAGGGCATAAGAGAGGTTGAAGCAAGAAATCATAATTCAGGTTATGTGAAATTGTTCAAGGGTATAAACCACAACTCTCTTCCATCCATAGTTGAGATGAATAATGCTTCTGGTACAAGTAAACCAAAGGCCATGTCATGTATCACACTTCATCATCTTGAAGTTAATAAACAAGGGAAGCTGACATTAAAAGTAGGGGAAGATGAAATGGTAAATAAAGGGAGAAAAACACCTACAAATCATGGAATCCCAAATCATATAAAAGAGATTAAGATGACTTGGAAAGTTATCTAAAGAAAACAGACAGGGAAGAGTTGGAAGAAATGAAGCTTAGTATTGAGAACAAAAATCAAACTAAACTTATTCATAAATCCCTTGTTTGAATTTGAACTGGACAAAGCTTATGACAACCCACTCCTTGAAGCGAATGAGGAGACGAGTTTGAAGTCATACAAAGGTAAAGATGAAAACAGATTATGGGATCACGGTGCATCTTTCATCAAAGCAAACATTAAGAACTGTTTGGAACAAAATGACTCATAGTGCCATCACTAAAAGCTCTCCATTCAAATTTATAAAAGATGCAATTCAGAAAAAGATTCTTTCTTTGAATCAAAGATCAAAACTGACTGTTCAATTTTTTATTGCAAAGGGGAGCCATACTTCCATCCTATCTCTCATGCAAGATAAGTGTTACCATCATTGTGTTTCGGTTAAAATGACTATTCAGATCTTTACCTCCATCACAATGAATAATCATTCTTACCAACACCCTAGATCATTCATGAATGTAATAAGTTGGAACGATTAGAATTATCTTTTGAAATTCTTGAGGGAAGGAGTCAAGAGCTTGACTTTATGGTTGAACCATGTTGAATCCTTGGATTTCAACACTAAACATTCCATAAAATCTCTGGAGAGGCCTTTACAATTTGGACATGAGGATCAGCTTATCAAAATCAGGATGAAACAGCAGCAACTTAACGATATATCCATGAGGATGTTTTGGAATTCAAATTCAGTTCGTGCTCTAATCTCGGGAACCCAATAGCTTACATAATGAGTGATTGGCTCAATGAGTTCAATGGCATCAACTTGTTTGATGAATTGTTCTGCATACTTACTTGGGATATAGGCATCAACCCAACAACATAAGAATGCTTGCGAGCAAGCATTATGTAAGAGGGGACTGTAATATCCCCATCCCGTCAACTAAGTAGCCCAATTTTCATGAAGCCTCCAAGAGTCAAAAATTGCAGAAGGAATAGTCAAATGAAGATAAATGATACCAAACACCAGAGAAGACCATCATTGCAATTGATAAACGACTGGACACTTCAATATTATGAAGAGGGAGTTTATCTATTTCAGCTTTGGCAAAGAGAAGAGTGTAATAACGTCAATGTATTGATATATGAAAATGTCATAAAGACCGATGACAGGTATGTTCCTTAGCAAGGCTATATTAAAATACAAACAATGATTGAAAGTACCGTATGGTTCTAAAGAGAACAATCATATAACTAATGTTATTGTTAGCAATTTAAGTTGTCATTAGTGAAGTTTGATGCCAACACCATTCCCACCGGTATAGGTACACTGGACGATCACTCATATTACTTTATAGGCACTGGTAGACTATAACAAAGTGTATGCACCGGTAGACGAAACAGATGAGATGCACCGGTAAACCGAATAGAGTGCATTGTACCGGTCTTATATTGCATACAGGGATAGACCGGGTACAAGATTGACACCGGTCAAACAGCATGTCTATCCGCACCGGTGAATGCATAGCTGTTTAAGTTAAAATCGGAATATGCGGAGCATCCACCATTTAGAATTGAAGTTATCTTTTTAATAGAAGTTAGTTTTATTTCTACGTGGATGTTTCGAGGTAAATTCAAGATCAGAATGCAAAGCATTTTCGTTGTTGCAAGATTTGTGGACGAGTTTACAGCCTAGCGGTTCTATGAGTTAAGGGTTTCATTGAGATAAACTTTTGTTAAATAAAGGTCATAGGACGCAAGAAAAGGAGTTGTTGATAGTTGTTGAATATACAAAGTAGAAGAGAGATATCTTCTGAGAGAAGTGCTATAGTCACAAAGGTGAAAGGCAGAAAGATCAACAGCCAGACAAAACCGGGAAAGATCAACAAGTATGATCTTATCAGACAGAGAGTGTCAAGTTAAGATCATTGCTTTTGTATTGTGAAAGCATATTGAAATCCCCCTATCAAGGTGAACCCTAATAGGTTCTTTGTAAAAATCCTTTAACTAGGTAACATCTTTGTTGATGTTGAAAGTCCTCTAACAAGGTGGCTCCTAACAGAGGTAAGGTCTTAACCGATCTTTTACCAAATCCCTTAACGAGGTAGCACTCTTGCAAGTGCTTTGTAAGCTCCTAACAGGGCGTCTTTATTATTGCAGTAGTGAAGTTGTGAGCTCTTTCTCACCGTGGTTTTTTCCTTCTAACCCAGGGTTTCCACGAATACATGATGTGTTGATCTGAGTATTTCTATTTATGCTTATAGATGATTGTTTACATTCTGCTTATCTTGCAAGAATCCTTATACAAGTTTTAAATTGCAATAGAAATAGTATTTACTGATTCACCCCCCTCTCAGTAACCGGTTAGGAATAACAATTGGTATCAGAGCTAAGTTCTCTAATATATAAAGCTTAACCGCTTGAGAAAACGATCATGGAGGGTTACAGGTATCAGAAACAACTTGAGGAAGCCAACGACATCATTGCCTCTCTTGAGAATAGGCTGAGAAGATCACTTGCTAAAAGAAAGGAGTTGGCTTTGCAATTGTAATGACCCTTACTATAAAGGCCACTAAAAATCACTAATACTAAACTGAGAAAATTCGTCAAACAGTTGGCATGCACTGAATACACTGCTGAAAGAAAAATACTGAATATAGGAAATTATTTTGAAATATATGAGTTCGCTGTCCCAAAATTTCAGAATAATAGATAGCAACCAAATACCATCTAAAACACTATCAATGATGTAGGAAATTGCTCAAAACCATATGCCATTCATATATCAACAATTTGCAACAATGCCATACATTTTTCAGTCAATGATATGATCATCAAACCCTAGGTTTACAATATAGATAGACTGAAAATTACAATGCCCTTTCATTTGCAAAATCCTAGCCTTCCTTTGTTACCAATAATGCCAAATGGCAAACAAAGACAAGTACAATGTAAAATAGTGAAGTGTTGAAGCTATATTTTGTACTCAGCTAAAAACATACATTTCTCAGAAAATATGCCAAATGCCAAATGAGAAATGAGGAACCTGATTGTAGATGGCTGCAATAATTTTTCGGACTGCTTTTTCGGACTGCTTTTTCGGATCTGCTTTTTTCCTCTTGCAACCAAAACTCAAACCCTCAGGTAAATCTGAGGATTCCAAATAAGCTCAACTTGAAATGGCTGAATACCACTTCCAAACTTGCAACCCTTCAGTAGATATTTCACTACCTCAGTTATGCCAATCTAGGGGAGTGATTCGTTCTCAAAGATCGAATAGTATTTGCAGACCACAAGGCTACAAATTGCTTCACAATGAAGAAGTAGAAGAAATCCCAAATCCAAGCATGTAGAAATGATAGCCCAAGCCCCCTATTTATTCTTTTTCTTGAGAAGTTACTAGAACTTCTAGAAACATCTAATTATAATGTACTTTATAATAAAATAACATTATAATAATAAAGTACATTTCTCAACTCAAAAATATAACAATGTAGGCCAAGATGTCTCATAACCGAATGTAGGCCCAACTAGACTGAATGTAGGCTCGAACTGGATGTAGGCTCGCTTCTGGATGTAGGCTCCACTACAACTGCATGTAGGCCTCAAACTGGATGTAGGCTCTGCCAAATGTAGGCTCTGTCAGCAATAAGCAATCAAATGATCCACACAATGACTCTCTCTCCAAACTATTTGCCTATGAGAGTCGATGATAGGCAAACCCGTCATGAACGAACATGTCTCTAGAAAGGGGACATGACAGTCCGCCCCTCTTGAAATTGCTTGCCCTCAAGCAATCTCAAAGTTGGATGCTGCAAAATCTCCTCAGACTCCCAAGTAGCATCCTCAACAGGAAGATCTCTCCACTTCACCAAATACTCCCTGATAACTCTCCTGTGAAGTTGTTTCTCCCTGCTATCCAAGATAGACTCTGGCACCAAAACCGACTTCCCCTCATCATCCAAGGGTGGTAACACTGTAGAAGGCACAACATGCTGCCCTAACGCCTTCTTGAGGCGCGACACATGAAACACATTATGCACTCTACTATCAGCTGGAAGCTCAAGCTCATAAGCCAACTCACCAACACGCCTAATGATCCTGAAAGGCCCATAGTATCTCGGTTTAAGCTTCTCCGACCCACTCTTCTTGAGATAGACTGTCTGTATGGCTGAAGCATGAGGTAAACCATATCATCAACCTCAAAGCTCCTCTCAATCCGCTTCTGGTCTGCATACTGCTTGTACTGATTTTGTGCCCTGGCTATATTATCCTTGAGAGCATCAATAATGTCCTTGCTCTCCTGAAGCAAATCCCTGGCACGTGGAACTCTAATATCAGACGTAAGCAAATCAATGAAGCTAGGCACATCATACCCATATAGAGCCCTGAAAGGTGACATCTGAATCGACATGTGAAATGTGGTATTGTAACAATACTCACACAAATGTATCCATCTCACCCATGCCCTTTGCTGACCAGCCACATAGTTCCTCAAATAGCCCTCCACCCACTTATTGACTATCTCTGTCTGTCCATCCGTCTGCGGGTGATAACTGGTGCTAGGTGTAAGCTCAGTGCCACAAAGTCTGAATACCTCCTGCCAAAAGTGACTCAAAAATCTGCTGTCCCTGTCACTCACTATGCTGCGGGGTATCCCATGCAATCTGAAGACCTCTCTGAAGAAGACCTCAGCTACCTGTACTGCTGTGTAAGTAGTAGTGATGGGAAAGTAGTGTGCATACTTCGTCAGTCTATCCAGCACCACGTAGATACAATCACGCCCTTGGGCCTTGGGCAAGCCCGTAATGAAATCCATGGATATGCACTCCCACTTCTGATCAGGAATGGGAAGTGGTTGTAGGAGCCCAGCTGGAAAGGTGTGCTCTTGTTTGTTCGGCTGACAAACAGGGCACTCACGAACATACTGCAATACATCTGTCTTCAGTCCTTTCCAAGTGAACCGCTCCCGCACCTGTCTATATGTCTTGAAGTACCCAGGGTGACCAGCTGTAGGTGAATCATGAAGAGCTCTCAATATAGATCGCTTCACCTTCAATCTTGGGGCTAGAAAGATCCTACTCTTGTAGATAATCAAATCATCTACACGTGTATACCGGGTATCAACAACTGACCCATCAACTATCCCTGACGCCCATGGGTCTCTAGCATACTCTGCCACTATCATATGTCGCCAATCCTCTGATATCTCAATCAATGCACTGAGATGTGGTCTACGAGACAATGCATCTGCTACCACATTCTGAGTCCCTCTCACATATGATATCTCAAAATCATAAGCCTGTAACTTACCCACTTCTGCTGCCTATCGTTGAGATCTCTTTGACTAAGGAAATGCCTCAAACTATTCTGGTCAGTTTTAATGCAAAACTTACCACCCACTAGATACTGTCTAAACTTAGCCAACGCATGCATGATGGCTAACATCTCCTTATCGTAAATGCTGAAAGATCTCTCAGGTCCACGGAGTTTCCTGCTCTCATATGCAATAGGGTGCTTGTCCTACATTAACACAGCACCTATACCCTCTCCAGATGCATCACATTGAAGCTCAAATGGCTTCGAGAAATCAGGCAAAGCTAACACCGGACATGAAGTCATGATCTCCTTAAACCTGTCAAAGCAAACCTGGGCCTCTGGTGTCCAAACAAAGGCCCCCTTCTTCAGCAAATCTGTCATAGGGGCTGCATGACGTGAATACCCACTCACAAATCTGCGGTAGAATCCACATAGGCCAAGGAACCCTCTCAACTGTGTCAGGTTCTCTGGAATAGGCCACTCCACTATAGCACGGATCTTATTAAGATCCATCCGTACTCCCTCTCCACTGATAATGTGTCGCAAATACAAAAGCTCAGTCATACCCAGATCACATTTGGACTCCTTGGCATACAAGGACTCCGTCTGCAATATACTCAATACAATCTTCAAATGTGCTACATGCTCCTGCAATGTCCGACTGTATATCAAGATATCATCGAATAATACCAACACAAACTTCCTCAATTGATGATGGAAGACCTTATTCATCGTGGACTGGAAAGTAGCTGGTGCATTGGTCAACCCAAATGGCATGACCACAAACTCAAAGTGCCCACAATGGCATCTAAATGCAGTCTTCTCCACATCCTGCTCTCTGACTCTGATCTGGTGATAGCCGGATCTCAAATCAATCTTGCTGAAGTAGCATGCTCCATGTAGCTCGTCTATCAACTCATCAATCCAAGGGATGGGATACCTATTCTTAATAGTCCTCTTATTCAGCATCCGATAATCAATGCACATCCGCATTGAACCATCCTTCTTCACCAAAACTACCGAAGAAGCAAAAGGAGACTTGCTCGGTCTAATGTGCCCCATCTCAAGTAGCTCCTTGATGGTTTTCTCTATCTCATCCTTGAGCCTCTTAGGATGCCTGTATGGTGTGATCATCACTGGTTTAGCACCCTCCTCTAACTCAATGATGTGCTCAATCCCTCTATCAGGTGGTGTGTTAGGTGGAATGTCACTGAACACCCTATCATACTGCTCTCTCAATCTCTGAATATCAGGGTGATACTCTGTCATTTGATGCTCCTCCTGTGTAGGCATGAGAGTACACATGGCTGCCCATCCGATCCCATCGTGTCTAACCATCCTCTTCATGCGCCTGAAAGAAATAGTCCTAATATCACTATTTCTAATAGTTGTCAAGACAGGCTGCCTACCATCTGCCTCAAACTTGATCTCCATGTCCCTGAGTCTAAAAGTGACCTCGCCCAATGAATGCAACCAAGTCATCCCCAATACAATATCTAGGTCACCCATGTTAACTACATGGTAATCCGCTTTGAACTCATAATTGCTCAAGCGTAAGGGCATGTCTCTGATCATCCTATTACACTTAAGAGTGTAACCATCAGCAACCTGTACTCGGAGACCATCAAATTCCTCTGTCTCAATGCCACGACGCTCAACCAAACGTGCATCAATGAAATTATGCGTAGCACCTGTATCAACTAGGGTAATCACCTTCTGTCCTGCTAGAACTCCACGCAATCTAAAGGACCCCTCCTACTGAGTACTAGATAAGCGTGCCTGCTGCAAATGTAGCTCCGGCTCCACCTTAGGCTCTGAAGCCTCTGCCTCTACCTCAGGCTCTGTGTCACTATGCTCATCCTCATTTGCTGTGCTATCTAAATCTAAGTCCTCATAGTACGCCCACATAACTCTATTGGCCTTCCCCTTAGGCCTCAAAGGACAGTCATGATCCCTATCATATGGACCGTTGCAATAGAAGCATAGCTTCTTCCTGCGTAGGTCATTAAGTGCCTCACTATCCAAGGGTGGAGTGGATTTCCCCTTGGTATCAACCTTCTTCCCCTTCCCCTTATCAAACTTCTTGTTATCTCTGAAAGAAGTAGAACTCCTAGGGGTGAATCTGCTAGAAGGTGTTGTAAGCTCCATACTACGAGCTTTCCTCATGGCCTCCTGTAGTGTCGATGGATCAAATGCCTTGATCCAACCCTTGAGGGGTTCAGACAATCCCTCAGTGAATAGGATAACCAACCGCCTCTCCGATACATCTTGGACCATAACTGACAACCTCTGAAACTCACTGATATAAGTCTCTAAGCTGCCTGTTTGTCTCAACTGTGCAAGATCACGGAAGAAGATCTCTGGATCCTTCCTGTCAAAACGCTCCACCAGCCTATCCACAAAATCCTAGTACGATGTCACCTGGTTGTGCTACAAGGTAACCATACCATGTGACCACCAATCATGAGCTGCGCCCTCCAAATGCAAGGTGGCGTATCTGATGGCATCTATCTCTGACATGGGTCTCAATGCTAAGAAAGTATCCAACTTATGTATCCATGCCTGTGCTGTCATTTGTCCACTACCATCAAAAGAAGGTAAAGTGAGCTTGCTAGCAGCTCGCTGCAACTCACTGTCATGGCCTCCTCTAGGTCTCCTGTTCTGCCGAGTATTCCTCATGTGCTCTCTCCTCTGGTTCAAGTAGCGATCAAAGTTAAGTAACTCACGCACATGTGGTGGTAATGCCTGCCATTCTACAGTAGCAGCTCTAAGATCATCCTGAAACTCATCCTGTACATCACCCTCTCCTGCCTCTTGAGCCTCCTCTCTAAGGAAAGTAGGACGAGTAGGTCTATCCGCTGTGCAAGACCTGTGCCTAGGAGCACCCTGTGAACTTGCCACGCTCCTATTATCATGATCAAGTGTACCTCTAACCTGTTCCTGTGCTCTAGGTTGAACCACTCTCTCCATCATAGTGGTCAAATTACGCAAGGACTGGACCATCTCCTGCTGTCCCATAGTCATAATCCGAAAGAATTCCCTCTCATCATCAGGAATTCTAGGTGGGCTCTGTGACTGTCTCTCACCCATGGTAAGAGTATCTTCGAAGTCCTGTTCACCCTCTAGTGCTGCTCTTCTTCGTGTGTAGTACCTGTGATGCCCAAATGCTGAAGGATGCATATAGGTTTCTTACCCAACAGGATGGCAAGAACACCGCTCTGATACCACTATAATGACCCTTACTATAAAGGCCACTAAAAATCACTAATACTGAACTGAGAAAATTCGTCAAACAGTTGGCATGCACTGAATACACTGCTGAAAGAAAAATACTGAATATAGAAAATTATTTTGCAATATATGAGTTCGCTGTCCCAAAATTTCAGAATAATAGATAGCAACCAAATACCATCTAAAACACTATCAATGATGTAGGAAATTGCTCAAAACCATATGCCATTCATATATCAACAATTTGCAACAATGCCATACATTTTTTAGTCAATGATATGATCATCAAATCCTAGGTTTGCAATATAGATAGACTGAAAATTACAATGCCCTTTCACTTGCAAAATCCTAGCCTTCCTTTGTTACCAATAATGTCAAATGGCAAACAAAGACAAGTACAATGTAAAATAGTAATGTGCTGAAGCTATATTTTGTACTCAGCTGAAAACATACATTTCTCAGAAAATATGCCAAATGCCAAATGAGAAATGAGGAACCTGATTGTAGATGGCTGCAATAATTTTTCGGACTGCTTTTTCGGATCTGCTTTTTCGGACAGCTTTTTTGGATCTGCTTTTTTCCTCTTGCAACCAAAACTCAATCCCTCAGGTAAATCTGAGGATTCCAAATAAGCTCAACTTGAAATGGCTGAATAGCACTTCCAAACTTGCAACCCTTTAGTAGATATTTCACTACCTCAGTTATGCCAATCTAGGGGAGTGATTCGTTCCCAAAGATCAAATAGTATTTGCAGACTACAAGGCTACAAATTGCTTCACAATGAAGAAGTAGAAGAAATCCCAAATCCAAGTATGTAGAAATGATAGCCCAAGCCCCCTATTTATTCTTTTTCTTGAGAAGTTACTAGAACTTCTAGAAACATCTAATTATAATGTACTTTATAATAAAATAACATTATAATAATAAAGTACATTTCTCAACTCAAAAATATAACAATGTAGGCCAAGATGTCTCATAACCGAATGTAGGCCCAACTAGACTGAATGTAGACTTGAACTGGATGTAGGCTCGCTTCTGGACGTAGGCTCCACTACAATTGCATATAGGCCTCAAACTGGATGTAGGCTCTGCGAATGTAGGCTCTGTCAGCAATAAGCAATCAAATGATCCACACAATGACTCTCTCTCCAAACTATTTGCCTATGAGAGTCGATGATAGGCAAACCCGTCATGAACGAACATGTGTCTAGAAAGGGGACATGACAACAATTGAGTGAGATCAATGAAACTATTGATGAACTCTCTGGGCAGAGTGGATCTGATGAAGTTGAGGAGGCAGTCTCTGAGCTCATGGAGAGGAACCAGATCCTAACCGATCAGATCTCCAACCTAAAGAGGGAGCATGAAGATAATGCCCTAAGGATGGCTAAACTGATTGAGAAAAAGAGAAAAGTCGAAGATGAAAGAAACACAACAGTCAAGTCCTTAACAACCTTTGAGAGATAGAGAAATCTGGCAGAGGAAGCGGTAAGGGAAAATAATCTTGTCGTTCTGCAACTTCAAGAAGACATGCAAATTGTCACTCAAGAAAACGCCAACATGCAAAATGGTTGGTATGATAGAGATGAAGTGTGCAAAAGGTTGGCAATAGAGTTGTATCAACTGAAGGAACGGATGAAAGAACTTGAAGAAACTAATGAAACCCTAAGAAGATACAACGAGAGCTCGGTCAAGCTTGATGAGCAACTCAAAGCACAAAGATCCCGCCGGTCTTGCGTTCACCAGTAAAGACACCAAATAGATTGGTGAGTCATCAAGAGCCAACAAAAGCAAGAAAGAAAAGAAGAAACCGGAAGAACAAAAATGTAAAAAGACCTTCAACAATTCTTGCAAACACTGTGGGAAATCGGGCCATAAAACAAGCAACTGCGGAAATGCACCGATCAAGCCAACTAACAGTTACTGCAAAAACTATTGCAAGTATGGCCACAAGACCAATGAATGCTGGTTGAGGCCCACAAGTTTGTCCACTGGAAGCAGGGGAAGCTTCAAGGGCTATTGCTATGCATGCAACAAGTTCGGACACAAAGCTGATGAATGGAGATCCAAGACAATGGCATTCAGATGCCCACCGTGACCGGTATTCCCCAAAAGAAACAAGAACCGGAGCACAACCAACTATGCTAATTGTGGCATGCACAGTCACAATGACTCCTGGTGCAGGTCACCTAACAATAGAAGGGTGAATCCATGGAAGGCAACCGGGATAGTCTGTTACACCTACAAAAAAGTTGGACACCTAGCTAAAGTCTGCAAGAACCGGTCAATGAACAAAAGGAAAGGATCGGTCAAACCGGTGGAGAAGACCTCATCTTCAAATGAGAAGAATAACAAAGGAAAGAAGTCAAGCAGATTTGGTTCAAGAAGGAATCAAAGAGCTCCGCTGAGGAGAAGACAGAGGAAAGATCATTGGCCGATGGTGATATCTCTTCAGCAAACTGAGCCTACAGGGCTTAAGGGGAACCGGTAGCTCGTCCATTGTTCGCGGTAGACTGGTGAGCAACCCACTCACTCAGTCAAAAAGTATAACTGGACAAGTAAGCATTGATCAACTGGGGTTTGTTCAACCGAAAAAGCCTGTATACCGATTGGCGAAAAAAAAATGAAAGAAAAGTTAGGTAAGGCGATTAATGTTGTAGCCATTTAACAATAGTTACCATTTGGTAATTACCGTTATGTCCTAACCCTATATAAAGAAAGGAGGATTACTCATTTACCTTTACTTTGCAATTTTGTGATTAACAAATTCTTATGCTTGAGTAATATTCTCGTGGTTTGATCATCGTAAGATATTGTCTGTAAAACCGATCAAGCTATTTTCTGTATTAACCAGTTGATAGCAATGGCATCTTCATCATCCGTCGCCAAGTTGATTCAAGGAAATCAAATTGATCGACCTATTTACAATATCATGGCGATTTAGAACAGGGCGTATGACATGACTGGTGCACTATCATGCGTGCCTGATGGTGTTCTCATAACGGAAGACGTGACCACTTTCATTCATGCCAAGCAGGTAGAAATGGGAGAGACATTCATCCAAAGCAAGTATCTCTCGCTATGTGAGGACAGAAAGCTTCTTGGTAGATACGCGAAGCTTGTGTCATCCGGTCTCATCAACGGAGTTAGCTATCCAACTATCTTCTGACCAGATTGGATTCGACTGGTTCTCAGTCGTGTGCACGATCCCGGGTTTTGGCTCCAAAAGGGTGCAGCTACACAAATTACAAAGGAGGATTTGCATTGAGTGACTAGGTACAGTCAGGAAGGAGAAGCATTAACCCTAAGAACTATCTCCAATGCTATCGTCACTAAGCTGACAAAGTCAAAATCCGATGGTCAGCTTATGACCGTGAACGACATCGAAGACGAAGGAGTTCAGTTCGCATCCACTGTGATAGGTTATAAAATCTATTAGTCCAGCAACCTGAACAGCATACCGGGAGGAGCCATTCATGCTGCTCACCGGATAATGTATGACAACGCCAAGTACGATGTCTACGGAATGCTCCGAGGTTAGATATTTGAAAACATGAAGAAGCTCGGCATTGTAAAGAAGAAATCCATGAAGTACGGGACCCTACTAGTATGTCTTTACTTCTACTATGCAAATTTCTTCTCGGGAATTGGAAAGGTGACATGGGGAACCGATTAACCGGTTATGCACCAAATAAGTGAAATGGCCAACCAACTGGGAAACCAGTTCGGTAAAGTAATGACCGAATACTTTGAGGCATTTCAACTGAGAATGCACGCAAGGGAGCGGGTGTCGTCACCTATTGTTGACTCAGATAAGGATGATGTATGTTTTTTGGTTTCCACCGATCATTGCATTATTCAAGCAGTGGAACCGAAAATGGGGTACGCTCCAGAATTGGGCTACGAGATCACCTCCAAGACAACTAAGGCATATGCAAATGCCTTGACTGAAGCTAACCTAGATCTCTCTGCTTACCGGTTTGGTACCTATGAAGAGATCTAGGATAATCTAAAGAAAAGAACACCAATCAAGAACATCTATACAAAAAGGACCGCCACACCGAAGAAGCCGGTGACAGAACAACCCAAGGCTCAAAAGAGAAGAGCGCAACCGGTACCTAGTACCCAAGGGGAAGAACAAGAGGAAACAGAAATTGAAGAAACAATTCCTCTAGTTAGAAAGAGGACATTTGGCAAACCGGTGAAGGAGGATCCACCAAGAAGGAGAAAGCCCACAATTGATGAATTTGTGGCAGGATTGAAAGAATCTGGCGAAATGGGTGCTGTCAACAAAAGATATCAATTGGGCAATGAAGAAGATAGGAGAAAAGTAGAGGAAGCAGTAATTCACTGTATCTATAAATTTAACCTCTCACCTACTGAACTTAATAAGGTTGTACCTGATGATCTCCAAGAGATTTTTGAAGCTAGGTGGAAAGCTTCAATGGACAGAGAAAAGGAGTTGAGAATTCGAGCTCTGCTTGAGGTCTAAAATCATCTTACTCTGGAAGAGGCCACTCACCAAGCCAAACTGCATCAGCAAAATTTCTTGACAAAGAAGAGGATCGGTCGAATGCTTATAGGAGAAGCTGAGAAGGTTCATGAGGAAGGAGTAGCAATATGGACCAAACTCCTTCAAACCCAGATACAAGCAGAAGAAGCACACCAAAGTGTAACTGAGCCACCGGTCATTGATACTGGAAAAGGAAAAGGAGTACTTGGAGCAGAAGTACCGGTCAAAGAGAAGATTCCTACCGGACTAGTCATTGTCGACATCACCGATGATAAAGGTAGTGATCCAGCTCGCCCAACCGTTCTTATCTCTTCAGATAAAGGTAAGACTCGCACTATGACTATCAATGAAATAATTGATGAGGTGATGGATTTTGGAGAAGTAGATAATGCCGCTAGATGGTATAGTGTGCTAGGAGAAGAGGATAAACAGTCAGTCATAGTAGCTATAGTGGAAACTTTTATGGATTACAACAGAA
This sequence comes from Chamaecyparis obtusa, assembly GCA_027943335.1. Classification (NCBI taxonomy): domain Eukaryota; kingdom Viridiplantae; phylum Streptophyta; class Pinopsida; order Cupressales; family Cupressaceae; genus Chamaecyparis; species Chamaecyparis obtusa. The sequence goes on along the minus strand of BSBK01004303.1, from coordinate 893,467 downwards.
CTCCAAGGGACTATAAGTCCAAGTTTCCCCCTGAACTAAATTCTAGGCTAGTGACCAAATGGAGAACCAGTCTAGGCACCAACACTAGAATCAATAAGGAGACATTATCTAAGGTCAGACCTGGTCTCAGTGAAGAGAGAATCAAGCTTCTACTAGAGGAAGCATCAATGAACTTGGATACCAAGTATAGAGTTGCCAAGATAGTCAACGGGTATGAAAATGAAGTCTATAAAGAGACTCTATTTCTGGCAGCAATATGATTTTAGTGCACTTGAAGGAACAGGTCCTCAGGATCAACCTGAACAGGCACAAGAACCACCGGTTCAATTCACTTCTCGTGAAGAACCTACAATCGGTGAGGAGAATATTCATACAGAACAATTCACATCTAGTGAACAGGTGAATCTGGGAGAGTCATCAGTCAAGATGACCACCGACAACACTACAGGTGTTGAAGGAGAAATTGTTGTGGGAGATCTGCATACAGCTGAAGAGCAGCACCAGGAAAAAGTCCCACCGGAAGAACAATTTCCACAAGAGGAGGATGCTCAACCAAAAGTTGAAGTGCAACTAGAAGTGGAAGCACAGAATGAGGAAGAGCAGCAGAAGTCCTACTGGAAGAGGAGGCACAACCGGAAAATGTGGCATTACTAGAAGAGTTAGCCCAATCGGGAAATGATGAAGACAAACAAGAATAGCAGAATGAACAGGACCAAGAGTTGCCTGTACACATTGAGCAATCACTACCGGTACAGGAGCCTACACACAAGGAATAGGTAGATTTTCCAAGCTCATCCTCATCCAAAAGGAAGCTATCTTTTGCAATAGATACCGAAGCAAAAAGGAGCAAGGCTACTGAGACTGTGGTTGACATCAGCAAAATGTCAACAAAGCAGCTAAAGGAGCTAACAAAAAGGAAACAGGACATGGTTCTAACAAGTGTCAAAAATATCCTGAGCAACTTTGTACTTGATGCTGACATCGATGAAGATGAACCTGTAATAGATCAATTGGAAATATTAGCACAAGCAATCGGAGAAGATCTAATCGATCCAGAGACAATGGCAATTGATCATTACGAGAAGAAGAGAATAGAAATTCTCCACAAACAAGTTGAGGATATAAAGGTCACACTATCTACCAATCTAAGGGTACTTCAACAACAAATTCAAGTTGCAGGAAGTTTGATGTCCAGAACTTCAAATTTTGATACTTTTACCCAAGATCTCACTGAAAAGTCAACAAAGACTTCAAAAGACATAAGTGCACTGTCTTCCCAGTTTGACATAAAGAACAAGTCTACAACATCTTTCAGTAGGGAAATAACAAGCCTAGCTCTTATTCTGAGAAAGGCATCTGAAGAGAAGGCCAAACGAATCCAAGACATAATTGGATTCCAATTATTTCTGGCGCCCACATTTGACTCAATGCAAAAGATTGCAACAAATGCTGAGAATTTGATCGGTAAACCAGACTGCAAGACTGTGGAGGACATGGAGAACATTATTGTCTGTCTAAAAGCAACACAAAAAAACATTGAATATGTTACCGGTCAATGGAACCCATTTCTTCATTCAGCAAAGAACATATACAAGGATATCTTCACAAAGCTACAAATGTAAAATCTTAAGTGAAGCATAACCCTTTGTCTTATGGAGGCAAAAAGGGGAAGAAGAAGATATTGATAAGGAAGAGAAGAGTCAGGAGGTCAGAAGAGGAGGAGAGAAAAGAAGACTTCAGAGAAGAAGGGTCAGGAGGTCAGAACAGAAGAGCTAAAGCACTTGAATAGGGGTAGTATGGAACCAGAGGAGTAGAAGTATACAGGACAAGGTATTAATGAGTAATGGTTAGTAAGCAATGGTTTTGCCACCAATGACAAAGGGGAAGATTGTTAGCAATTTAAGTTGTCATTAGTGAAGTTTGATGCAAACACCATTCCCACCGGTATAGGTACACCAGAAGATCACTCACATTACTTTATATGCACCGATAGACTATAACAGAGTGTATGCACCGGTAGACGAAACAGAGGAGATGCACCGGTAGACCAGACAAAGTGCATTGTACCGGTCTTATATTGCATATAGGGATGGACCGAGTACAAGATTGACACCGATCAAATAGCATGTCTATCCGCACCGGTGAATGCGGAGCTATTTAAGTTAAAACCGGAATATGCGGACCATCCACCATTTAGAACTGAAGTTAGCTTTTTAACAGGAGTTAGTTTTATTTCTACGTGGATGTTTCAAGGTAAACTCAAGATCAGAACGCAAAGCTTTTTCGTTGTTGCATGATTTGTGGACGAGTTTACAGCCTGGCGGTTCTATGAGTTAAGGGTTTCGTTGAGATGAACTTTTGTATAAATACAGGTCATAGGACGCAAGAAAAGGAGTTGTTGATAGTTGTTGAATATACAGAGCAGAAGAGAGATATCTGCTGAGAGAAGTGCTACAATCACAGAGGTGAAAGGCAAAAAGATCAACAACCAAGCAGAACCGGGAAAGATGAACAGGTATGATCTTATCAGACAGAGAATGTCAAGTTAAGATCATTGCTTTTGTATTGTGAAAGCATATTGAAATCCCTCTATCAGGGTGAACCCTAATAGGTTCTTTGTAAAAATCCTTTAACCGGGTAACATCTTTGTTGATGTTGAAAGTCTTCTAACAAGGCGGCTCCTAACAAAGTTAAGGTCTTAACCGATCTTTTACCAAATCCCTTAACCGGGTAGCACTCTTGCAAGTGCTTTGTAAGCACCTAACAAGGCGTCTTTATTACTGCAGTAGTGAAGTTGTGAGCTCTTTATCACCGTGGTTTTTTCCTTCTAACCGAGGGTTTCCATGTATACATGATGTGTTGATCTGAGTATTTCTATTTATGCTTATGGATGATTGTTTACATTCTGCTTATCTTGCAAGAATCCTTATACAAGTTTTAAATTGCAATAGAAATAGTATTTACCGATTCAACCCCCCCTCTCAATAACTGGTTAGGAATAACAGTTATTGGTATTGATAAATACCATATGCAATTCAGTAATCAATAGCCATATCGATAAACACATCTATATAGCCTCTCAGCATGGAATATGGAAATAACCACAACAAATACCAATTATAGTTATGAATCGGCAAGAAAGATAGATTAATTCTATCGACCAATCAATGATCATATGAACCCTGATGGTCAATATCTTATGAAGCAGTAAAGTTGAGAAGGAAATATAATAGCAATTGCCAAATAACCTTAAAAGCCAACAGAGTTTACAGGTTGACATGAGCAAACAAAAGGGATCATGATTGCTGATCAAGAAGGCATATAAGAAGGGTCATTGATCAATAACATGAATTCGTGAGATTGATCAAACGACAGATGAAGGAAACCGAATCAATAATTGGGAGATCATGGTTCGATCAAGAACTATTTAAATAATTAATTAATGTTGTTAGTAAAGAAGTGCAGATTGGCTTTGGGATGCAACTCTTCATTCATGTCTCTCCTATACTTATTTAAGGGACATCCACCACTCCTCTAAAGGGGGCTTGAAGACTTCTTATTTTATATATTTCTATTCCTTATTGGAATTACTCATATTGAGCGCAAGCCGTATAGGCTATCTACAAGCTGCAAGCATGAATTGCCCAATCAGAGACGGTGCCAAATTACAGGGATATATTGTAATAACAGAAAAAACATTACAGCATTCATTGCATGGATAAAAAGCAACATTCAGAAATAACAATTATACGTTGGAGTCAATAATCACATACTGTTAAAGAATACATCAGATACAGCATCTTTAGCCTTGTGAGTAATTAAGTTTCTTACTAGGAGATTGCAGATATTTACCTTCTTGAGAGATTGCAAGAATTACCTGTACACACAATTGTCATCATTGCATAGTAATATTGTTATATCAGATATAGCATAATGTTGTGTTCAATTATATTACATTAAATAGCAGCACTATAATTAGACATTGCGTAATACAAGAGTCGGATTAGATTATCTGTTATTATATTGATCTGATTTCATAAATTATCTTCCATTACTTGCTTTATAAACATCTATTTGTCATAGTAAGAGAAGAGTTGTGGAATAAGATTCTTAGTGTTCCTAAATAGATAAAAAGGGGACATTACTGTCATGAGCCATAAATAAGATATATTTGAAATATACTATGCTTTGATTATTAATTAATTCTTCATTTAACTACACTAATTGATATAAATAATATTAAAAACAATATAATATTGGACAATCAATAATATAATTAAATATCAATATAATTAATCAATATCAATAATATAAATATTATTATTAATAATATTTAGTAATAATAATAGTTAATACTAATCAAAGTTCATAATATAATAAGAACGAAGATTATTAAATAATTATTTTTTATTTTTTATTTTTTTTTAATCGGTAAAAGGCCTAAGCCAAAGAATTTTATTAATAGAGAAGAATTATAGTACAAAGCTCCATTCTGTGCGGGCATTGGTATGAAAGAATGGAGAAGAAAACCTCCAGTCTAGCCCAGGACCGAGGTCCAGAATTAATATTACAAATAATATTATGAAGGCATACCCTCATTTACATTGATTGCTGAAGGCAATCTTCTATTATCAGTTTTGATATTCCTGATATTCGATTCTTGTAATAGCCTGTTGGATTGATATATCTCTGGAATGCTGGTGTGAGGTTCTCGAGACCTCTAATTTCCGTGTCTCAGCTGTCCTGTATACAAAATCACTTCACAGAAATACTAGACGCAGTATCTTAACAAAGGTTTTTCCATATGGTTAGGAAATCAATCTTACTTTATTAGGAAATTTAAATCTATGATATTCCTTAAGTTACTAAAATGCATTAAGTGCTTAATAGTAAGAAAAGTAAGCTTGACTAATAGATTCCATGAACCTTTATACATCCATATAATGAAACCATATTTCTTTTACTACCTATACTATTCCTCAATCCACATAGTCCTATCTAAACAAATTTTTCCTCTTGATTTCTAAATCATAAGAGTTGTTTGCTAATATAATGCTATAAGGTGTCCAATTTATTCATGATTTGTAGTGAATTACAGCATACATGAAAGCTTACTAGTTATCAATAAAGAAAAAAACTTTCTTTTGAAACTCGCTGTACTTTATGCTAATAAACATCATTGTAAAAAGAGGGTAGGTTCCATAAGCCAGACAGCTAGTTCCATAAGCCAGACAGCTAGATCAGGGTTCCATAGATGTCGAAACCTTCCATTGTTTACCTAATAATGAGATCAAACGGATATGCTAATTAACATAAGATCCTAACAAGAGACTGACTTCAAGACTCATTCTAGATCTAGCTATTTTGTTTCTAATAACAGTCCTTAAAGCAATTTACTAGGAGGGTTACTAAATACTGGTTTCTCGTGCATTCATAGGCACAAAGGGCACATTATGTTCTTTGTCCAGAGGTATCCGTCCATCTAATTAAACAAAGTTTATCATAGAAATTGCCTCTATAATACAAATTTCTCCTAATTTAAATTGCACATTACTAACTGTCTATCATGTGTATGAATGAAAACCTATGTGACATTGCTATTGGTAATGGACACCATATTTATGAGGGAAGAAAAGAAGATTATTTGAGAAGGGAGTAGGCTTACCTAGCTTGTGTTGATAAGAGCAATATACTTGAAGAGTGAGAAAAATATAATCTAATTAAAAGTGTTGAGTGCTAACTGTCCCTGATCAATGGGAATTAGTAAGGTCTTGCTGCAATAGTACAGAGGAATAATTAAACAAAGTCTCTATTTGATGGGGGAACACGATAGGACTTTCTTGAAATCAACCCACATTTTATTATGAAAGAGTGTATTCATAAATCCTCTTCGTTATTCCTTAAATTGATTCTTAGCTATCGTTAGCAGTGGTCGAGTTTCTTTTATTTATGTATTTTACCTTCATCCAACCAGAGATCGATTAACTTTTCTGATTCCAATTCTGCAAGGCATTCCAGATCTGTAGTTCCTACTTCATCTAAATGTTAATATGTATAGAACCAGTCTTCCTTTTCGGGTTTGAGTATACGCAAGTAGTATAACAGAAAGATTGTGTTTCTCTTAGCTATGTCTTCTTTCTCTTTAATGTCTTCCATTTCCTTAGTGTCAATGATGGATGAAGATATGTGAAAAGGAGCCATATCATTGTCTCTGAAAATAGGGTGCCTTTTAATAAGATGGAGGGCTGAGTTGAGGTTGCCCAAGAATCTCTTTTTGAATGTTCTATTACAAAGACTCCACAATTCTTGTTCATCGAAGCCCCAAGAGGAAATGACTGCAACAAAATAGGAGGTGATATTGGTAAGGGTCTTGAATCTATCATCAAAGTTGATAAACTCCTTGCCTAAGATACGTAAGACAACTCTGTTAATGAGGGGATTCTTATCTCTTAGCGTCTTTTTGACATGTTTTGGCATGATCTTGCCCTCGAAAGCCAATTGGCCTCTGTTGCAAGTGAGCATAGCTAAAGACTCCATGTTAGCCTACACTAGTGATTATGGAGGGTTGAAATGGGAATCATACTATGGACCTAGGGTATTAATAAGGAATGTCCTACCTGTTGGATATCATAGACTGATAGAATTCAAAGTGTCTCTCAACACAACTACTTTATCTGCTAAGGGGGAGCCGAGGCGTTTTGTAAATCTAATGGATATACAAAAGCCAATATAAAGGCAGGTAAGGTGAAAAGGTACAAACATATAATTGTATAACTGTTCGTTTGCTCTTACATCTCGAGAACAAATTTACTGTGCTCTTAGATGAGAATCCGGAGAGTTAAGCTGAATTAATGAACTAATATGTCTAATATAAAGAGGGATTTTGCTAGAATTAGTAATCTACATTAAAATAAATACAAGTAGAGAGAAACTAGCCTACCTAAAAACAACTTATCAGTAGACGTCGACCTCATACTTTCTATCCTTTAACAAAAGGAGCATATCTGAAATAAATGGGTTAGAATATATAAAGAACATATAAATCAAAATTAAACCATACCAGTCAGAATAGAGATGTGAATGAGAGATTTCCAGATTATGCATCTAGCAGATAACACTTCTGAGGCATTAATTGAAACGACAGTACTATATCCATACTAAAATAAAGGTATGTACAAGTATAATACAGGTATAAGTATAATTAGTTGCTAGCAGCTATAAATTAATAAGACCCATACTATTCTATTCTTTTACATACAAAGGTGAGTTGTTCATATGAAGATATATAATGAATGTTTTAATAGTTTTTTAATTCCATAGACCATGATGCCCTGCTTTCTGAGCCGATTTAAACCTGCAAGTGCTATACTAATTGTTCTTACAATGAGATGCTAACTATAGTGATTAACAAAGAAAGGAAGATATTGACGTCGATATTAGAGTCCTCGTGCATTACTGAGTATACTTAGAACCATCTCAATATTCTAAAGGAACCATCTCCAATATTCTACTGGAACCATCTCCTACGCAAAACGACTATATCTTTGGAGCTCGGGATTCATAAAGTGTATCTTAGATGCTACAGAACATACTACTGTTAATTTGCTTAAAGAAAGATAGACATGAACTTATCCTTCGGGATCTAATCGATTTGTTTGAACAGAAATAACCGAGAATATACCAATTTTAATTATAGAGGTCCTTCCATGCACACAGTAAGAAATATACTTCAAACTATAACATATTACTATATAACCATGAGTTTGTGTACATAGTTTGCAAAAAACTAGAAATTATATACTATATCAACAAGGTTTTATGGTGACGTCTGAAACTAATATACCTAAGTAAAGTGTTCATACGCTATCTAGCTATTAAGATATACATCATTCTACATTAACAGACACTTGATACCAATGATCAGTTGGCTTCATCTTTTTGGACTGCACTGCAATTCCAAATGTTCTCGTTTTTTACCATCACCACGATACATTTGACTTCTTCTGCTTCCTTCCTTGAATGTCGAGTACACCTGGTGACTTCCGGAGCCATAATATGAAGGTTTGATGACTCAACTTGATCGAGGTTTCTTGTTATATTGAAACCCTCCTTTCGCCAATAATTAAGGAGCCATTCCGTTTCCACCTCCTCAAACAGGATCTCATGGAAGAGGAAGTCCAAGTTTCTTAGCATCTCCGGCCAGTGATTGTCAAACCTTCCTTCATCTTTGAAGGTTATCATGGGTATGCTTTGTGACTGGGGGACTTCATCAAGCTTGGCTAGCTCAGTTTTCATCGTAATCTCTGGATATGGGATGGTAAGGTGGTTGTCGACACAATTTACCATGTTTTCCAGTCCACCAAGATGATCTTCGACAAAGATTTCCCTTGCCACTTGAATAATCTCTTCTTTTGTCTTGCCTGCGAAAATTGAGATTGCAATGAACTGTCCTATAATCTCTCCATTGGTTCTAAATGTATAATCGTTGTCAAAGTACTGGTCTCCCAAAGCTCTCTCTACAGCCCTTCTAGTTGATTCTGGCAAGGGATTCAGGACCTGGTTCCACCGTTCAGGTAGAATGTGTCCTCTAAAAGCCATCGCTCTGTTTCCTTTAGTGTAAAAAGTGATCAATCTTGATTCCATGGCTTGGCAAAACTTGGGCCTTGGTGAAGTTTTACGAGAGATAGGTTTGTGTCGATTGTGGGTTGCTTATAAATCTTGGGACTATACCTGAAGTAATTTCCATGATTAGTTTTCTATCCATCTGTGCATCATCAAATATTGAAGTTGAGCTATCTCGAAAACTAATGATCGATTTCCCAAGATCTGTTATGACATAGCTCTTCTATTGGGACAAGGTGACCATATTAATTAATCACTGCTTGCTAGTATTCTAAAGGGAGTAGTTCTTCTTAATAAGTAATCATAATGATCTTGTGTTTGTTTTTTGTTTTTATTTTTCCATACTTCAGCTTTAACTTCAACAAATAGTAATAATGATTATCGATGTTGTAGCTTACCACTTTCTCGCTAACCTGAATGTTCTATCTGGATAACTAATAATGGATTTAGTCGGTTAGTAGTAATAATTTAAGGCATCATTTAGAGCATATGGACTCAATTCAAGGTTAATCATTAAATCTTCACTCTGTTTCCTATTAATCTGTTAAGATTGGAATGGGCTAAAAAGCTAATTATCATAGATTATTACTAGAATAAGGCAGTATGTTTGTCTATCCAAGGAGGATGACCTATAATGGTCTAAAGGATATCCTGCTGGGTTCTCAGCCTATTTCCAAGGGCCGAAGGTAATGAAGAATAAGGAGACTTAGGAGAAATCTAGATAGTCAATGCTATCCTTAGATGCAACTACGATAGGGGGAGAACCTAAGACTAAAGCTACTATCACCGGGGAAGTTATCCTATTTCAAGCTAACCTACCCCTTAATATGATTGCTAAGAATTCTAAACAGCAGAGCTACTCCATTGGAGCATGGAGGAGCAGAGGAGAGGTGACATACAAATCCTAATCATGAAAGCAAAAGATTCAAAAGATTATTAGGCCTGTGGTGTCTTAAGCCTACTAATACTATGTGAGGTTTACAAAACCTCTTAAATGAGGTTAGTATATAATCAGTTAAAATTGCAGGATGCATCATACCTAAATAGGTCCAGATATCTAAAAATAACTACAAATATCCTCATGATGATAAATATATGCTAAAAGGCGTAGTTGTACTCAAGGATTAATCAACCTGAGACTATTTCCACATATATCTTCATTCCAAGATATCTAATTATGCTTTTTTATACCCAATATCAAAATTATTCTCTACAACTATAATACAAGTAGATGATGCATAAACTTATAAATGTAAGAGTCTAAAATTTGTTATTTCAAACTCGTGATCTCGCTTAGATTTTGCTATGAGGGACCTATAAATAATCTACTAATATTAGAATGCTTACACAATATCCCCATTAGCACCCTGATTAGCAAGCTTGTCCACATCTGTATTACCTTCCCTATAAATATGTTGATTTCAAATTGGGGAATGGTGTCAAGGATGTCAATGATATCTTCTAGTTTCGAATTGAGATTCCAGTTTGGAGTCTTTCTAGTTTTGAGAGCATTAATTATAATTTGAGAATCTCCTTCAATTTCAACCTTAGAGAGGCCTAGTTGTTTACATAATTTAAGTCCTTTTAATACAGCCTTACATTCCGCCATGTTATTAGCTATAGGATTGATGGGCCTAGCAAATTTGCATATGATTTCTCCATTCCAATTGTGTATTATTCCTCCTATACCTGCTATGCCAGGGTTGCCTCGAGAGGCCCCGTCGAAATTTAGTTTATACCATCCATCTTTGGGGGGTGACCATTTGCATATGCTTCTATCTGATTTTGATTTGTTACCCCCTCTTCCATATAATGGTGGGATTGCTAAATGAGGCCAGAGGTTTCTAATCCTATTGTCCCATTGTTTAAATGAATTTTCCATACTCATCTTATCTCTAAGTTTATTATTTATTACTTCAATGATTGATGCTTCTATTCTGTTGATAATTGTTGTCGAGCCAAGCTTTTGGTCAGTAAAGATTCTTCTGTTTCGTTCTTTCCAAATTTCCCATACTAAAATAGAGCGGGAGATGACCCATATATCCTTGTACAAGCTATCCTTATTCAGAGAGGGCCACGCCCTAAGACAATCCACAAGATCAAAAGGCATAGCTGCATGCCAATCTAGACATTTACACAACCATTTCTAGCACTTCTGGGTAAATGTGCAATTTATGAGTAGGTGGTTGACATCTTCTTCTTGAGATTCGCATAAAGGGCATCTTGAGGGGCCCTCATAGCCTAGCCTCCTTAATCTATCTGCAGTTAGGATTTTCTTTTGTAATGCTGTCCACAGGAACATTCCTACTTTAGGAAGGCACGTTTTATACCAGCATAAGTTCAAAGGGATATCTAGGGAGTCCAGATTATGTTCCTGCACAATTGTTTTATAACCATCCTTCACATTATATAATCCATTGTTTGAACCGTCCCAAATAAGATTATCTTCCCTGTTTTTGATAGTAACTACCCTATCTTTTAAAATGTCAATGAGTTTTAGTTTTTCCTCATTTTCTATTGGTATATCATTTACTGTTTTCCAAACTTGATCTTCTTCGGGAAGAATATAATCCTTCAAAAGAGTGCCTCTAATATTTTTACAGGAGTCTATGAAACCTTGAGAGAAACCTAACTTAGTGAGGGGGGTATAACCGCCCCAAGAGTCTTCCCAAAAAAGGGCGTTGTCCCCTTTTCCAATATCCCATGTGAGTAAATTATTAATAACTCCTCTAGATTCTTTAATAAAGTTCCAAATACGGGATCCTTTTACATGGGACCGGTATTTGAAGATATTGATAGGGCCCGCATTTGGGATATATTTGTGCAAAAGGATTGTGGCCCATTTGCTACTTGAATCCTTTTATAGCCTCCAGATGAGTTTGGCACCTAGTGCTCTGTTCTGCCATTGAAGATTTTTTATACCTAATCCACCTAGGGAAATCGGTTTACACAAATTATCCCATTTTATGAGGGCTATCTTTTTTTCTTCTGATGGTCCTTGCCAGTAGAAATCTCTAAAGAGCTTGTCTAAACTACCTTTAACATTGACAGGGAGAGGTAGTACTGACATCTGATATGTGGGTATGGCTGTCAAAACAGACTTAATCATTGTTGCCCTTCCAACTTTTGTGAGCCATTTACCTTTCCAGTTTCCCTTTTTGGATTGAATTTTGTAAATCACTTGTTCCCATAACTTTGTGCTGTGAACTCCCTTATCTAGGGGTATCCCTAGGTATTTGCAGGGGAACTTGCCAATTTTATAGCCCAGGGTATTGCAAATCTATCTTGCTCTATTTGGGGGTGTGTTAATGAAAAAAACTTCAGATTTATTAGGGTTGACTATCTGCCCTGATGCCTTCGTATAAACATCCAAAACATCTTGGAATGCTTTAGCTTCCCTACATGTAGCTACTCCTGGAAGTATGGTATCGTCGGCGAATTGCTGGTGTGTTATATTAGGGACATGTTCTGTCACTTTGATTCCTGAAATTTTACCCTCTAAGTGAGCCTTAGTTGTATATCTACCTAAAGCTTCAGCCATGATTACATAAAGGAAGGGAGAGAGGGGGTCCCCTTGTCTAATACCTCGGGAAATTTCAAAGAAACCTTCAGGGGAACCGTTGATAAGGAGTGAAATTTTGGGTGTAGATATGCAGCTAAAAATTAAATTAATCCATTGTTTAGAAAATCCAAAAGTTGCTAAGCATTTGCATAAAAATCTCCAGTCTACTTTATCATACACTTTTTGGATGTCGATTTTAATTAGCATACAGGTTTCTTTGTTATATTGTGTTGAGTGTACTATTTCTTGGGCTATTACAATTCCATCTAAGATTGAGCGATTAGGGACAAAGCCAGTTTGTTCTTTTGAGATAATCAAGGGTAGAAAGGTTTTAAGTCTATTTGCTAAACATTTAGAGAGGATTTTATAAATGGTGTTACAAAGGGATATAGGGCGAAAGTCCCTTGGTTCGATACAATCATTTTTTTTAGGGATGAGAGTTAAGAAGGTATTGTTTATTTCGGATAAATGTGTACCAGAGTTTCTGGTGGCTTCCACTGCTTGCCACAAATCTTCCCCCAAAAAGTGTCAGCATTTTTGGAAGAATTCTGCCTGAAAACCATCTAGTCTTGGGGCTTTTTCTGGGTGTAATTGAAATAATGCTTTTTTAACTTCTTCAATGGTAAATTTTTTGTTCAACCATTTATTATCTGTATCAGAAATCAGTTTGGGAATGGATGAGAGCATTTCATTCTGTGCTCTAAGATCAGCAAATTCATGATTGTTAAAAAGGTTGTGATAGAAGTTAATGAACTGCTCAGCAATGAGTTTGGGGTCGTCTATAAGATTGTCATTGTTGTCATGTATTTTGGATATTCTATTTATAATTATTTTGTTGTTTGTGCTATTATGAAATTTTTTTGTATTGCAGTCCCCTTCTTTCAACCAATTTTCTCTAGATTTTTGTTTCCAATATATTTCTTCCTTTAATAAGATCTCCGCATGTTCTGCCATAAGCTTTTTTTCTCTTAAATAACTTGTTTCATTTATCCCATGTTCTATGACTAGCTTATTTAGACAATCTATTTCAAATTCAATATTGGTTTTTTGTTCAAAAATATTATTAAATTTATCCTTGTTCCAGTCCAAGATCTTGTGCTTGATGATCTTTAGTTTCGCCACTAGGCAATACATCTTTGATCCAGTAATTTTAATTTGTTTCCACCATTGTTCTAGCAGCGGCATAAAATCCTTATCTTGAAACCACATGAATTTGAATTTGAATGGGTTTCTCGGGGGTTTATAATTTTCCGTAATGGAGTCTTACAGGAAAGTGGTCCGACCCTGCATTGGTGAGGATTTCTACATTTATATTATGATTAAGATTACCCATGTCTCCAGTAATCAAGAATCTATCGAGTCTTTCAGCAATGTGGCTGAATCCTGATCTTCTGTTATTCCAGGTGAAGATGCCATTACTGGTGTTAATATCTATTAAATTATTGTCCAGGACCCATTGACTAAAGTCCTTCTGTGATTGTGAAATATATTGTGAACCCCCGAATTTTTTGTTGTTCTCTAGAATTGCATTAAAGTCACCACCTAATATATGGGTGTCATTGGGGGAGGATGACAATTGAGTCTGAATTTCGTGCCAGACTATTCTCTTATCTACATTGTGGGTAGGACCATATATATTTGAGTTTAAATTTTAAATTTGTAATTAATAACCAATTATTATTTTTTGAAATTACCTCAATCACGACTTTCCTAGGATCCCATATGGCAGCCAATCCCCCAGATGCTCCTGCTGAGTGCACTATTTCTGATTTCCAGATACCTAGTTTGAGACTGAACTTCAAGCTTTCCTCCTTATTTAACTTAGTTTCCTGTAATATTACTATTTCTGATTCAAATGTTTTAAGATATCTTTTAATTAACCTTTGTTTGTTAGGGGCATTAAGGCCCCTAACATTCCAGGTGGTTATTTTCATTGCTCTTTGGGAAGGCTCTTCCCCTTCCCAACATACAGGATATCAAATAATTTTTGCTGATTGTCAACATTACCATCTAAAGTTCTCAACTCGTTAATTGATTTTCTGCCTCGTTTTTTCTTATTCTTGAGGGTAATTGGATAAGATAGACCCTCCCTATTCATGGCAATACCTAGCTGTCTGTCCTTGTTAGTTATCCCATTCATACATCTGAGGATATCTTGTCCAACTTTATTTGTTCATTGTTCCCAAGAGTCTTCTCTGTAATGCCAATCTGTACAAAATCTCCCTGGTCCATAGCTAAATTAATGAGTGAATCTTCATGATCTATAATATCTTTTCCGTAATCCTCCAGTATGTTTTCGGATTTGAATCCAAATTCCTCATTGAGAGATTGTAATTCGATAGGCATAGAAATGGGTGAAGCTCTGACATCCTAAGATTTTGTCCCCTGGTGTTGCTCAAGCACTTCTTTTGATTTATCTGTCCCCACTTCCTTCCCTGACTTTATTATTTTTATTAAAAGATTTCTTTGTAAGGCTAGTTCATCCTTATACAAATTTCATCCAGAAGTAAATCCATTAATTCACCTGTAACTTTTTCTCCCAAATATTCTGAAATTTCGTTGACCTCTCTTTCACATTTTTGTTCTTCACCTTCTACATCAGTCAGAGAATCTTCCTCATAAATTCTTGTATTTACTGAATTTTTTGTGACCTTGTTTTCAATTGTTATGCTCTGATTGGGTGTTTGATCCTCATTGATCATTGAGACTTTACCTGCCTTAATCGTTGTTTCCTCTTTTTTCTCATCTTTACTTATATTTACAGCTAAATCTTGGTTCTCAATGATATTTTCAACAGAAGTAGCAAATTCACTTTCTGTAGGCGTTGCTATTATCACATCTGAATTGTGAGGTTTATTATTTGATTTACTGAAACAATGTGCTACTTCTTCACTATCAACTTTGATCACATCCACGTTATTATCATCCCTTTTTTCTTCAGAGATTTGTACAAAAATAGGTGCTTTACCAGGGCTGTGTTCTGCCATCCTAGTCTTATTCTGATCCTCCTTTACGAATCCTGTGGCCAGGGGTTCAGAGAGTCTGTGAATATTGTTAGAATTGAGCACAGGGTTACTCTGCTTAGAAGATGAGGATACATTTTCCACAACCTTGCGGTGAAAGTTATTAATAACAAAACCTCCCTTTTGCTCAAGGAAATCTACCTTGATGTCCATATTCTCCATATGGTAATTAGGGACTACTATAGAACTGATAGGGCAGGCGAGGGTATCTTCCATTTCCTCTAGGTAATCATCAACAATAGTGGGATTGATGACCACTGTGTTTGATTTACAGCATAATCTGATAGGGGAAATGATTTTTTTATGTAAATTTATTTTGAGTATAATAATTTTCTCTGCTTGATTATGCTCATTTTGAATTGTCCCTATAAACTTACCAATACTATTACCTATTTTACTAAGGGTTTCCTGCCATGTACATTCCAGAGGGAGATTTTTCAGGAGAACTGCCTTATCAACCATAAAGTCAAAGAGTTTTTCAGGGTTAAAAAATGGGATCTAGTCAAAAACAGTAAATGATATATTTCTGAATTTAGGGAACCCTTCCAATAGTATTTGCTTTTTAAGTGTTTTATTGCTAAAATCTAAATAAATGAAATTCTCAGCAAGAATTGAGACAGCTACCTTTTTTTGCCAGTGAGATTTCAGCCAAGTTGCTATATTGAAAATTGAGGCTTCGACTCCATTCCATCTGCAGATAATCCCAAAACCTGCAGAGACACTTTGAATTCTTTCTATGCAACCATCTTTAAGATCTAGATTAGTGGTTTCCAATTTGGGGTGTAATTGTTTTGGACATGTAGGGGCATCGTTAAGTCGAGTGGAGTCTTCACATTCACAAGAATTTTTCCTTGCTATATCAGATCTCCTATGAGGGGGAGAATAAACAAAGCTATTCTTCTCTAATGCGTGTTGATGAGGATCGTTTACTGCCGTAGACCTAGTACAGATATCTTCTGAAAATTTATTGTCGGAATGGAAGTGTCTAAACTTACCGTTATAACTGCGATGCGGGGGCGTGTAGGGCTTCACACCCTGTTGGCTCTGATTTCCTTTGCAGATTTCTTTCCTGTTGGTAGGGTATTGCGCAATTTGGAATTTAACCGAGGGTCGTTGTATAGCATCAATGTTAAGTTCATTGTCTTTTGGAGCATATCTCGGAAAACGTTTATGGGGCGGAGAATAGATGGTATCCTTCCCTGAGCTGAGCTTCTCAAATTTGTTATTAAGAGGCATAGCAAAAGGTGCTTTCAGAGAAGAGTGATGCTGCGTTCGGAGCTTCATTTCATGCTGCTTAGTCCTCCTGGCATTTTGTTTGTGCGCCGGCAACCACAGATTGTCCTGGGCCAGAGTAAGCAACTCCCGTGATGGTGCCCTAGAAGTGATTCTAGGGGAAGATTGCTGAATATCCCTAGCAACTTTGAACACTGAGGCCGAAGATCGCTTGATGCTCCAAGTGTATTTGGTTTTATCGAAATATTGTAGTTGAGTTTCCAAGGAAGCCGCAGTAAAAATTCGCGACTTAGCACCAAAAGACAAGGCCATTTTTCGCCAGAGTAGAGCAATTAAAATTTTTTTAAAAAAATTGGGAAGAAACGAGTTTTATCACGTGTTATTAAATAATAATATTAATACCTATATATAAAAACATTAATAAACGAACATATATAAAAACAACTAATATACATTTATAAATGGAACAAAAATATACATTGATATTATTAGTAATATATAAATTAACAAGTAGCATTGTGTCGACGTCCAAACAACAGTCGACTAAGTGTAATTACTTCCAAAAGCAGCGACCAAAGGTTGTGTCTGCAAAGAATGACTCATTTAGCATACAATATATTTATACCCTAGTTGACTTAGCAAAGGGGATACTAGGAAGCAATAAAATATAGGACACAACCGACGGTCACAGGAAAAACACAAATGCTTACAACATTATCATCGCTTATTCAATATGTAGAAGACAATAGAATATAAACAAGGACATGCATTGTAATATGCGAATACATTATACTCACAGACATATAAGGGATCAACGGTAGATACAGATGCACGGTGATCAATATACACAGAAGTAGGCAAATACGATAATGAGGAGATGATACCGGTGATTGGCACAAGGGATACAAGTAGCGGTCAATAGAGAGATCATAGGAGAAGATAAGGGAATGTGATAGTCTTTGAACATAGACGATAATGAGACAAATGGTCTTATGTTATTGACTCCATAAATATCAACTCACTTGTTGATATTCTTGATCCAGGAATCATTGGTGATGATCTTAACTAACACTAATCAAAGTTGTTAGAGGCAATATGAGAAGGCCTAATATGGAGAATAAATGACATATATCAAAGTATGAGGAAGGAGTTATATAATATAATTGGTTTCACAAGAATTACATGAGATTATAATCAAACACTTAAGAGGGGAATGGTAGATACATTCAATAAACAATACCATCCCATACCAAATGATATATCTAATTTCTATTAAGGAAAAGTAGTCCTAATAGGGACTAATATATATAGTAAATATCTATTAATAATAATATCATAATTATATATATATATATATATATATATATATATATATATATATATATATATATATATATATATATATATATATATATATATATATATATATATATATATATATATATATATATGAGTGTTCCAATGTATATATCTAAATATTCTAGAGTATATTTGTGAATGGTCCAATATATAATCAATTATTCTTATAATCTAATATTTAGATATATTATACATCTGCTAGTAATAATAAAACTAGAGATTATATATTACTTATATATAAAATATTAATATATACTTGGTCAATTCGTTAATAACTCACTAATCACTTTTAAGCAAATAGGGAGTGTGTATAGGAAAAGGCGGGTAAATTGGTCACATGATGGAAAGATCCCGAGATAGGTAGAACCTTGAGGGAATCCACTTGGAAGCTGTGCATGTGTCCTAGCACAATAAATCTACCATCTTTCTTAAGGTCTGTGAATAGGAGTGAAGTAAGGGATTCGAGCTTAAATATATATTATGAGTTAGAGATTATTCTTAATATAATATGATTTAAATACATAACAACGTATGATAATAATTGGGAATTGACATCTTCCTAGCTTGAAACATTACAAATTACAATCCCTAAGTACGATCCAGACCCACAAAGGGGAATTTTAGAGCAAATCAAGAAATGACCGAAAAGGGTTCATTACAATTGGTATCAGATCATAATCCTGCCATCCTGTGGAAATTTAGTTCATGCAAACCCATCAACGAACAAGAGGAAGTGTTGCCATGGCAGAACAAGTGACCAGTGAACTTAGAAATATCATGGAACAATACAAACAAAGAGATATATTAATGTTAAACTAATATATCTAGTATAGATCAGACGAACTCAACTCTTTCATCCCACTAAAGCATCTTGTGAGTGAGAAGGTTGTGGAAGGTAGAGGCGGAGTAATTTCAAGCACACAATGGTTATCCCAACATTGGGGTTAGGCCTTGAGGGAAACCACTTGTAGTTTGTTTCATGCGACCTAGGCCCTGTAACTCTTCCACTCTCGATGGCCTTAGAGAGAGAGAGAGAGAGAGAAAGAAGGATTCCTCCACGAACTATACAGGAGATATTTTGATATTCATACAAATTATGTTGTTTACTTACTCCATGGTTGGTTTACATCTCTTTAATGATTTTGCATAATGGATGAATAATATAGGATGTAATGCTTAAAAAAACAGCCCTTAAAATGAAATTTCCTAATTGGCACCTTTTGATGAAATACAGCAGTGCTAAGGGACAAGGGTCATCACAAGTGGTATCAAGATATATTGCTGAGAGTTATATTTATACAAATATGTTTATACAGGTTTATTGATGAGAGTTATATATATATAATTATTTATATATATATATATATATATATATATATATATTGTTCATTATATATGTATATGAATATAAAAATAAGTTGTTTCCTGTATTGAATAGAAATCTAAATGGAAGTGTTAAACTAATATGTCCGGTATGGATTTCACAAACTTGTCTCTTTAATCCCGCTAAGGCATCTCTGAATGAGAAGGTTGTGGAAGGTAGAGGCGGAGTAATTTCAGGCACATGATGGTTATCCCAACACTGGGGTTAGGCCTTGAGGGAAACTGCTTGTAGCCTGTTTCATGCGACCTAGGCCCTATAACTCTTCCACTCTTGATGGCCTTAGAGAGAGAGAGAAAAGGAGTCCTCCATGATCCATACGAGAGATATGTTAGCATTCATACAAAATATGTTGTTTTACTTGTTCCATTGTTGGTTTACATTTCTTTAATGATTTTGCATAACGAGGGATAATATATAGGATGTGATACTTAATAAGAAGAGCCCCTAATCAAATCATTTTTTTTCCTAATTGGCATTAATTGATGAAATAAGACAATGTTAAGGGAAAAGGCCATTACAATTGATATTAAATCATGATCGATTATGAAAGACGTGTTTAGCACACTTGTTTTCGAATCAATAAGAATGAATCTAATAACATGTATTACGTGTATCCTCTGTATATGCTTCATGTTTTTATGCATCAATGTGTATTCCTTGTGTATGCTTCGTGTCTTCATGCATCAATGTTTATACTTCGTTTTTTCATGCATTAGTGTGTATGCTTTGTGTATACTTCATGTCTTCACATATTTATGTATATGTTTTCAAATGTATACTCTAATTAGTTTATCTAGAAACATTGTTTTAAGTTCAGTTATTAAAAGTATAAATTTGTTGGCTAAAAATTTTGTAAGCTACTAGGACTACACCTTACAAAATTGTAACTTTAGGCAACAATATAATGAGATAAATCTCTCCTCTCAGCAATAGTGGAGACTCCCTTCTTACCATAGGTGGCTTCAGCAGGATTTCGACTGAAATTGAATAAGGGTGATACTTTCAATATTTTCTTATTTTTTCAAGAAAAGATCCACAAGCAAAGACAACTTATTAATTCTACAAGGACAACCTACTACTACGATAGTATCGGTGACATAGCAATTGACGTAAGAACAACTCCTAAGGCAGCAGTTACAAATATATTTGGTGAATTAAAACAAGGGCCCTAAGTCTCTTGCAATTAATCCTATTTGGAGATAACGAGAATTAATAGTGAGGCTCAAAGTCTCCCACTAATGATTCTGAAATTAAAAGAAAAATACTCAAAATTGAAGCTCAAAGTCTTCAACTCTCAGTATTTACAGCCACTATTAACTCTAGCAATCCTCCTCCTGTAGCTCAAAGTCTCTCAAAAGGTGAACTGAAACCTTCAATGATTTACACAAGTTAAGCTATGAAATGAATTCAAGAACGATTAAACAATGCAACATAAGAAAACATCATTCAATCACAAGATTTGCAACACAAAATTTGGAAAATTCTGTTACTTTTATTCACTTTTGATAATTCGTACAATGAAACACAAAGTTTTCACCACACAATTTCTCAAGTATAGCTTTTCTTGCTTAAACAAAAGATGAAAAAAATTATAATGATCTCTCTCCTTTATATAGTAAAATAGGAGAGAGAAAAGTGGAGAGAAAAGGGGAAACCCTTAACCACTTTGATTAATTCAACAACCTATTAACTACTTTGACTTATTCAATGTCACAAGGCTTAAAGCACTTGCAACACGATTACATAATACTGGTATAGAGGAATATGTTTTCCTGTAATTACAATCATCACATGTACTACATGTAATCTGTCAAATATATGTTATAAAACAAAGAAAAAGCGTCCCAGACACTTAGGAATCAACATCAAAGGGTATTTACATAAGTCTTGAACTTGCGAAGAGACTCATGTATAATAGTTGGATTAGGTCCACCCGTATGCTGAGCAATCGCAATAACCTTGCGTAAAACATGAGACTTAGTATAGCTGGTTACTTGACTTTGGAGCTGATTCAAGGACATTTTATATTCCATGAATCGGTCAAGAATGGTGAGACTGAAATCATCTGAATCCAGGTGAAGGCAAATCATATTTGAAAACCTTGTAATCACAACTTCTTCAATCAACTTACCATCTTCTGAGTAAACTTCACAAGACAATTTATTGAACTCCTTTGTCATCTGACATTCTTGTTCATTCCATGAGTTCAATGTTGATTGTAGATCTGTGATCAATTTACTTAAGACTCTTTATTGATCATTAAATCAAGAGATTCAAAATATTTGTCAACAAAAGTAATGATTTCAAACTGACACAACTTTTTGAGATTGAACTCCTGCATGGTCCTCCAGACATTTAAATCTTCATTCAGAACTTTCAGCTGTTGATGAAAAGATGAAATAAGTTCCCTTATTTCATTGACAGTCATGTGTATGTGCCTCAAAACCTTCTATGAGTCTTTAATCACTTGCATCCCTTGTATTTCAATTTGTTCACACCACTCATCAACTGCTTTCGCCTTCTTGTGACACTTCTCATAATCCTCAGGGCCTGATACTGAAATAGGAGCAGCATTTTGAGAATTGTTCATCATGTTTATAGTTTCAAGGAGGCGTGCATTTTCTTCCTTCAGCTTGTTTTCTTCTCCCACAGGTTATCATTCCTTGTGTGAGTTGTGCAACAGCATCCTGAGCATCTTGTTGGCAACTCAAATGTGTCTGCTTACCAAGCTCTACCCTTGTGAATTTATAATCAGAGAGCTGCCCCTCTTCTGTAGACCTATCAACCAAAGGCTCGGCAACTTCAGCATACTTGACATTGTCTTCCACCAGGATCCTTGACACCGTTTTAGCCTTCTTGTTCTTTGGAGCTTTTGGCTTGGAAACTTGTTTGAGATCAAAACCCTCCAATGGAATCTCTTCCTTCTTCCTTTTTTGAGTTATGGCACTTAGCCAAGAAGGCAAAGAAAATGAAGAGGATGTCGTTGTTGTAGATGTAATGGCCAAAGTGGTAACCGGATTTGCCTGTGCAACTGTAGCCACAAGAGGGGGAGCCTCTGTTAAGATTTCCATAGTGTTGGCATTAAGCATGATTGTCATTAGTGACAACACTTATTTTGAACAGTGCATACCGAGCAGAACAGTACATACCGAGCAGAACAGAGCTTACTGAGTAGAGCAGAGCTTACCGAGCAGAACAGAGCTTACCGAGCAGAACAGTGCATACCGAGCTCGCAAAGTTTCATAGTGTTTACCGAGTGCTGCACGGTTAAACAAGAAATTTAGTTTCTACCGAGTAACACTTTATCTACCGAGTCTCCAGTATTTACCGAGTTCGAAACTACGACCAAGTGGTTAGTATGGACCGAGCTTCCACCTCTACCGAGTGCATGACGATGCCGAGTAACGCAGTGGACGCCGAGTATCAGAAAGTCATCGAGTTAGTTTGCAGTAACTGTGTAACTATATTTGGGCCGACTCAGTAATATTTGTGTTTACTTGTTTAAGAGCCGACTTTGTAATTGTTTTGGAATTGACTTAGATTGATATATAAACAATGTTTTATGTCATATCCAAAAAGGAAGATATAGAGAAGTATAAAAAAAAGAGAGAAAGGCAGAGATAAGCGAATTACAAAGGGCTACAGCAGTATAAGAAGCAGCAAAGATCTATCCATCACAGAAGGTGATCAGTACATCAGAGAATCTCAATCAGCAAGTACAGTTGCAAGTAAGAGATCTATTGTTTCATCCTAACAGGTGAATCAGCTTGAAATCCTTTAACCGGGTAGACTTAACAGTCTTTGTAAAAATCTCTTAGCCGAGTGCATACTTCATTGTATGTTTGTAAAACCTCTAACAAGGTGGACCTAGCAATCCTTATTACTCCTAACAGGGCAGATCATCAGAAGTGATCATTGTAAGCCTTAACCGGCAAACTTTATACTGCAGTATTGAAGTTTTGTGGGTATCATCCCCACCCCAGTTTTACTTTCTACTTGGAAGGTTTCTGGGTCACCAAATCTCTGTGTTCTAAATGTTATGAATGTTTTATTCTTTCTGTTACTCATGCATGCAGTCAGATTATCAATCTAATATTATTAAGATCTAAATCTGTTAAAAGTTTTGAAGTTACTGATTTACCCCTCCCCTTTCAGTAACCTAGATAGTCTTGAATATTTCCAACAATTGGTATCAGAGCGAAGTGGATCTCAGAATAAAGTTTGACAGCTTGAGAAAAGATTCAGGACAATGGAGATATTCAGACTGAACAAAGTAATTGAGAATGAAAAGCTAGATCTGGAAATGGCCATAACTCAACTCAAAGAAGCAAGAGATCATCTTTCCCTTTCCCTAAAAAGGAAGGAACTTGCAAATCAGATCAATGACCACCAGTATGTTGAAGAAAAGATTGAAGACTTTTTCCCTTCAAGCAGCTCAGATGAAGCAAACAATGCAATCAAAGAACTTCTAGAAAAGAGTGGATCTCTGCAAGAAGAAGTGAGAAAATTGAAAAGAGAACAGGAAATTCAGTCAACAAGATTCTGTGAAGTCTTGGAACAAAGAAACAAGATGAAAGATGAAATAGATGGAAAGAACAATGAAATCCAAAATAAAACTCTTCAGCTAGAAAATCTTATTGATCAAATCTCCAATGCAAATGAAGAAATCTTGACCCTAAGATCAGAAAATGAAAATATGAGAGAAGAGCTGAGATCTGAAAAGCAAATCAATTTAAGAGTGATGAGTGAGCTAGATGCTGAAAGGCAAATCAATGAGAGAATGTTGAAATCTCAAGAAGATATGAATCAGGTGTATGAACGAAACCTTCATAGGCAAAAAGGAAAAGCAGGACTTGGATACAAAGAGGAAGGTGAATCCTCCAAACAAGGTACTCAAAAGAATCAAAAACCTACCTGTAATCACTGTGGCAAAATTGGTCATACTTCAAACAAATGTTGTAGCAATAGAAAAGCAAAATTCAATGGAAAATGCTACAATTGCAATCAGCTTGGTCATAAAGCAAATGAATGCAAGGAAAAACCAAGATTTAAAGGCATATGTCACAAATGTAGCAAACAAGGTCATAAGGCATCAGAATGTAGAACTAAAACACCCAATCCAGCGGAACAAATTATTAAAGCAATGTTTGGTTGGGATTACAACACTTGGTGTAGATGTCATTACTGTGGAGAATATGGACACATTGGCATGAATTGTGTAAGGCACCACTTGAGAAAAAGGGATTCTACCATAAGATGTTATAATTGCACTAAGCTTGGTCACATAGCTAAAAACTACATGAATTTAGGCAAAATTGAAGATGAAAAGAAAGCAAAAGCAAATAACATTAGGAAGCAGATGAGACAGAAGTGGATTCCTAAACCTACCGAGCAAACCAATCCTGAAGTCACTAATGAAGGGAGTGGCTCTATGAGCTCTAACTAGTCTCCAAGAAAGCACTGGAACTGTATCTTCATAGACATATTCCAAAACAGTTCCTGAACTGAAAGGAAGACAGATCCAAATCAGTATGCAAGATACAGCAGGATCACAAGAAGGTCGGTATCAGTTACCACCGAGCAAGGTCGGGAGTAACATAACTTCATTTGGTTACCGAGTAAGGTCGGAGAAGTATGAATTTGTATGATCGCCGAGTTGCGGAGTCTTCACCGAGCAATTAATTCATAGTGGATGACAGCCTGTCTAATTCAATACCCTAATTCGTACTGAGCATTAATGACAAAGTTTTAACAAAAGGAGTGAAATCAAGTTCACTATTCACCGCGAACAAAAGTCTCCTAGTGCAATCAAGCGTTTCGAAGCATATTTCAGCAAGATATTCTCTTTCCTCGAAAAATTTACTGTGTTCACCGAGCTACCATGGCATCATCCAGCGCTAAAGTGAAGAAAGGTTCGGAAATGTTGGTTCATGGAGAATGGAAAGCACCAGATTTCAAACTCGTGCCCGCAGTTGCCGGAACCCTAGACCCAAGTGGAGCTCAATCTCGGATCCCTCCTAAGGTACTCCTTATTAATGATATTCGCAGTCATTTTAAGTGTACAATTCAAGAGCTTGGAACCCTAGAGATAGATACTATTCGTGAGGAACTATGTGTCGATGGTGTTCTCAAACCGAAGCATCAACATTTGGAAGATAAGGGTTTAGTTCACATCACACACTTGCCTCGGAGCTTTCAGATAAAATGGGTCAGATATATCCTCAGCCGAGTACATGAAGGTAAAATATGGCTTGAGCAACCAGTAGAGATTACGAAGAAGATGATTCACCAAATCACTGGTCTTCCCATGCTCGACAAGGCAAAATCTACAAAAACCCTAGGTCGGACGGAACTGGAAGAGAAAACCCTAGCCAAGTGGGATGGTAGAGGTATGAAGATAAGCAGAATTACTGATGCAGAATTGAAGTTTGGTATACATATCGTAGCTCACAAGATATACAGTTCAAGTCGGCAGAACAGTGTTCCGTGTGAAGCAGTTGACCTAGCGTATAAAATTGTAAAGAACAATCTGTCATTTGACCTAGCAGATCTTTTGTTGAAACAGTTCAACAAGAACATGGAGAGCATCCAAACCTCAAAGAACAATCCATGTAAGTTTGGCTCACTGTTGGTTTGTTTATTTTTCTATGCTCAAAAGTTTTTCCCATCAAAAGGCACGGTAGTATGGAGAAAAGATGTGCCGGTTCTTTATCAGATGAATGAATACATTTCAGAAATGGGTGACAATTTTGAAAGCATAATGGATAACTATTTTGAATCATTTAAAGAGAAAATGAACAATAGATTCCAGATTCCACAGAAATTGGTGGAAGATTACAAAGATGATATTTGTTTCATGGTGGATTGTGATAATCTGTATATACAGGCAGCAAAACCAAGGATTGTACATGTGAAACCTCTTCCCTATGAGGTAAATATTGATGAAACCAAGAATATTATTGAAGCCCTAATTAATCAACCTGTTAATCCAAAGGCACCATATTTTGGGACATATGAAGAAGCTAAGGAGAGAATTGAGCTTAGTATAAAGCTTCCACATGCGGTTAACAAAGGAAGAAAGAGGATGGCCAACATACAAGCTAGCACACCTCTAATGTCAACCGAGGAAAAAGGAGAGGACTTTGAAGAAGAAGAAGAGAAAAAGGATGAGGAGGAAGAAGAACAAGTACCAGCAAAGAAGAAAGGAAAAGTAATTATCACCAAGGCACCCAAGCAACCCTCTGCAGTATTTACAAGGAGTGCAAGAGGCAAGGCAGGCAAAGACAGTGAAGAAATAGTATTCAAAAGGCCTCCTCCTTCATTAAAAGAAAAGATCAAGGATTTGAGAGAAGAATCTGGAATTGCAAACTTCAAATCTCTCAAATATGAAATCAGATCTAAGGAAGAGCAGCAGGAAATTGAAGATGCTGTTTTGGAGAAAATAAGAAAATGGAAATACTCACCTGAAGAGATAGCTTTTCAAATCCCAGGAATTCTGCTGAACAAAATTAAGTTGAGATGGTCCAATGCAAAACAAACTGTCAAGGACATCTATGCTCAAACCTTGAGGCAATTAATGCCAAGTTTGAAAAATGCTGAAATTAATAAGGCATTGATAGATAATGAAAATAAGTTGACACTCAAATTCAACAGTTGTTTGATTTTGATCAAAGATATTGAGTCGGTTGTGAAGAGTGCCACTGCCACATGGAAAAACATCTATAGTCTTCACAAACCGAGTGCCGAAACTGTGATAATCAAGGATATTGATGATGACAGTGATGAACATGAAGAAGATACCGAGGTAGACAAGCAAAGTGATGAGGAAGATAATATTGTTCGGATACCTGCAGAAGTCATTGCCTCACTTCCTCACTCTCCAGTAAAAGTTGCTACACCTAGCACGGAGATAACTTCAAGTATGATTGTGACAACTTCCACAGATACATCAAATGTCAAATCATCACTAGCACAACTCAATGTATCATCGACAGAAATGACTACCACCTCTTTTACCGAGTTGCAGTCTCCTGTATCTACTTCAGTACCTACTTCCATATCAAGTTTTCCAGCAGTAAGTACCTTAGTTTTGGATACTTCAGTAAGTATTTCAGTTTTTGATTCTACAATTGTGAATACTTCAGTTTTGAGCCCTTCAAGTATTCCAGTCGGTAGTTTATCATTTTTCACAGCTAGTCCTACAATGTCTACAATAACTTCTACAAAGGCATTAAGTGCAATAACAGTCGATCCTAAGGCTCAACCGAGTACAAGATTTTTGAGTAAGAATGTAGAAGAGGATATAGACTTAGATGAGGAGATAGAGATTCCAAAATTAGACTTTGCAAATCTTTCAGCAGACCAAATGCAAAACATTGGTGAACTCTTCCAAAAGAAAGCAAAGCAAAAGAAACTAAAAGAAGAAAGGGACAAGGAATATAAAATTATTGAAGATGCAAAGGATATTTTGTCAGAAGCATTAGGTATTAAAGTTGATTCCTCTCAACATATTTTGTTACAGTTAGCTGAGGCAGTAAACAAGTTCCATGAGGATTCCTCTGCGTCAGAAAAGATTCTTGAGAAAGCCGAGAAGAAGTTTGACAATAAAGTGCTTGAGCATGTTGCTCAGCATATAGCTATTAATCAGGCAGAATTATCTTCAGTTTTGACAGATATTGAGTCCTATTCCAATGTTACCTCACTTGTTGCTAAGCTATGTAATGTTGCCGAGTTCACTAAGGAAGTCAAGGATAAATTGAATAAGATTGATGAGGATCTGAAGGATAGTGTACAAAAGTTGCAACTTGAACCTAGTTCAAGCTCTGCACATCATATGAAAATCACATTCCTATCAAATAGGCAGTCGGAATTATTAAAAGAAGATACAAAGATCCGGTCAACACTGCTAGATATTCAGAACATGATCCTTCCCATCATGGACATAATGCAAAAGCACATTGTTCACTCAAAAGCATTACTCCATGACAATCAATTTTCCATTACAGATCACATGATTGAACTCTCTGTAGAAGTCCAAATTGCACTCCAAACATGCAAGATTCTGCAAGAGAATTGGGACAGAACTCTGGCACTAATCATAAAGGTACATTCTGATTTTCTTTCACATTTTGGATTCTCCCT
Source organism: Chamaecyparis obtusa (assembly GCA_027943335.1). Classification (NCBI taxonomy): domain Eukaryota; kingdom Viridiplantae; phylum Streptophyta; class Pinopsida; order Cupressales; family Cupressaceae; genus Chamaecyparis; species Chamaecyparis obtusa. The sequence goes on along the minus strand of BSBK01004303.1, from coordinate 865,143 downwards.
GTAAAATACTTGTATATACACCTTTGGCATTATTGTCAAAAAGGGGGAGAAAATGTATAGGAGAAAGTGTATAAGATTAAGGTGTGTAATACGAAAGGGGGAGAAAGTACTCTATATAAGGGAGTCATGAAATGTATAAACAGCAGTTTGACAAAGATAAATTTTGAAAAATAAAAAAAAAGATTCAGCATGATTCTTGTATATAAGTTTTGGCAATAAGTGTTTTTGTCACTAATGCCAAAGGGGGAGATTGTTGGCATTAAGCATGATTGTCATTAGTGACAACACTTATTCTGAACAATGCATACCGAGCAGAACAGTACATACCGAGCAGAACAGAGCTTACCGAGTAGAGCAGAGCTTACCGAGCAGAATAGAGCTTACCGAGCAGAACAGTGCATACCGAGCTCGCAAAGTTTCACAGTGTTTACCGAGTGCTGCACGGTTAAACAAGAAATTTAGTTTCTACCGAGTAACACTATCTACCGAGTCTCTAGTATTTACCGAGTTCGAAACTACGACCGAGTGGTTAGTATGGACCGAGCTTCCACTTCTACCGAGTGCATGACGATGCCGAGTAACGCAGTGGACGCCGAGTATCAGAAAGTCACCGAGTTAGTTTGCAGTAACCGTGTAACTATATTTGGGCCGACTCAATAATATTTGTGTTTACTTGTTTTAGAGCCGACTTTGTAATTGTTTTGGAATTGACTTAGATTGATATATAAACAATGTTTTATGTCATATCCAAAAAGGAAGATATAGAGAAGTATAAAAAAAAAGAGAGAAAGGCAGAGATAAGCGAATTACAAAGGGCTACAGCAGTATAAGAAGCAGCAAAGATCTATCCATCACAGAAGGTGATCAATACATAAGAGAATCTCAATCAGCAAGTACAGTTGCAAGTAAGAGATCTACTGTTTCATCCTAACAGGTGAATCAACTTGAAATCCTTTAACCGGGTAGACTTAACAGTCTTTGTAAAAATCTCTTAACCAAGTGCATACTTCATTGTATGTTTGTAAAACCTCTAACAAGGTGGACCTAGCAGTCCTTATTGCTCCTAACAGGGCAGATCATCAGAAGTGATCATTGTAAGCCTTAACTGGCAAACTTTATACTGCAGTATTGAAGTTTTGTGGGTATCATCCCCACCCCAGTTTTACTTTCTACTTGGAAGGTTTTTGGGTCACCAAATCTCTGTGTTCTAAGTGTTATGAATGTTTTATTCTTTCTGTTACTCATGCATGCAGTCAGATTATCAATCTAATATTATTAAGATCTGAATCTGTTAAAAGTTTTGAAGTTACTGATTCACCCCTCCCCTCTCAGTAACCTAGATAGTCTTGAATATTTCCAACACATAGGAGTAGAGCTGCTGTGAGTAACCTCAGACATGAACTACTCCAACTGCACTGAAGTAGTATCAAGCATTGTCATGGAAGAAATGGCAATTGGAGGAATAGTCATGGAGTATGCATCAAACACACTCTCAAAGCTGTGATAAGAGTCCTCAGATATAACAATAGGAGCAACTGATGAAATAGGCAAGGCAGGAGTCACCATGACTGAGTCCATAGGAGGAATCTGCTCCGTAGAAAATACATTTGCAGCTGTACCCAAAGGTGAATCGGGAGACTCATCTAACACAGGTGCAAAATCAGGAATTGCTGTGGTAACTGAAGTATCCACAGGAGGAGGAACATCAGGTGAAGATACCTTAGGTGAATCAGGCATCTCATCATCACCAGATACTACTTGAACCTTTTCAAGTTTTGTGCTTTTAACCTCGAGAACTCTCCCAATGTCCTTGCCTCCCTTGATGGTACGCTTAGGAATGGTAGACATGACAGGAATGATAGGATCAGCTGCTGAAGAGGATGTGCCATCTTTAGTTCTACCTTTAATCTCTGATCTCTTACCAACTGGGCCACCATGATCAAACTCTTTTCCCGATCTTATTTTGATACTTTTCAATCCCCTTCTTTTCAGCGAAATGTTGGTATTTGCAAGAATGGACTAAAAATGATCCCATACAAAAACACTCTTTCCCTAACCAAGATGGAGACAAAACAGGCAAACTCTCAACATGATTGCGAGTGTAATTAAGATCAAGAATGTCACCATCATCTTCAACCCCAGGAGGAATGTCAGCAAGGTTGAAGTCAATAATTTGTTTAGTAGTCAGGCGACAATAATCCATCCTCCGTATATCTGCCTCAGTGCAAAGATCAATCCATATGTCCTCTAGTCTATACACATGCACAAACTGCCTCTTCATCTTAGCATTAAGCCCTCGCCAATCAAAATGAGTCCTAGCCATGAATTTCTTCAAAGTAATCCTCTGAAGCTCATACTCCATGTTCTTGGCTTTTGGAACTGTACCAATGGAGTATCCTCCGATCTTAAGTGGGTTTCGTGAGGAAATCTCCACACCTGGCCTGTGTAATGTGTTTTGATGCATTTGGACAGCCATGAGTTGCCTAGCCAACTCCATGAGAATGATCTTATCTGTTGGATACCTTGGAAGTGTATGAGGTTCACCTTTGAAGTAGCCCACCTGCATGTAAGTGTAATTAGGGAACTGAAGAAACAGGCAGCCATACTCATTCACCTTGACCCACGCCTCATTGGACACACTTATTAGGAAGACTTTTATCAAATAAGCACATAAAATGCCCATAGAAAGCATCCTACACCCTGCGGTAATGAGACCAACTAATCTTCAACACAAGCTGAGGGAAATATTCCCATACAGGAACCAATGATTTGTCCCGTTTAGTAGATAAACTAGAGAAAGAACCAAGCGAGGCAGCGATGTACACCAAGTATGAATTCATATAAAAAGTACAAGTGCTAACAGCTTGAGACAGCTGCTCACATAACATATCACTGATCATTTTTCCCCAAAATATCTTCTTCTTAGATCGAACAATGAGAGAAATGTATTTGTACATCCAAGGTTCAAAGGTGTTTGATGTCTTTAATCCTACAAGGCGACTGAATAAGGTGATGAGGTCACTAATCTCCTCCTTGAACTCGGTGCGACGGATTCCCTTTGGCCATCTTGCAATGTTAGGCCTTTTGTTGAGCAGCCAATTGTCATTAATAAACTTTGTACAAGAAGAACAGTCTTCATTCCACCTCTCAAGAGCTTTCTGTTTGGTAATATTAATAACCACAAGAACCGGTGCTACTTGAAAGATTCTATCAATGGTCTCTGGATCAAGACTAATAATAGTCTTACCATCTTGATCTTTGATGGTTCTGGATGATGAATCAAAGTTCTTCGCACATGCAAGCACGAACTCTAGCTCAAGGGCAGCCAATGGAAAAGTGGAAACAAGATGAATACTACTTTGTTTGATGGAAACCATGTCTTCTGTAACCGCAACATCAACCCTTTGAAGGAATTCTTCAAAGTTCATGTGTGAAATATCAGTGTCTTTAACTTCTTCACAATAAGACATAACTTGTGAAGGCGGGACAGAATTATGATATGAGTCATATTGGTATTTCATCTTCTTCTTCTCTTTTTCTTTGGCAAGTGTGATCCCTTCAGACATAGCAACTTTATGAGATTGAGCAGCTGTGACATAAAAACTCCACAAAGTGAGAACGTCTTCTTGAGAAGGATCCATCATAGAATTTCTTAAAATGATGAATGGTGTATGGAGATGACTGATTTTTGGTTTGGAAAATGAAACGGTTTCAGCTCAAAGAGAACTTAAGAACGAGTTTCTTGTGGGTAATTGCATATGGAGACAACGAAAATTATGAAAGATAAGAAGACAAGTGAATGGATGGATATCAATTATTTTTATAATGGAGTTTTGAATTGACCACCATTATGAGTTTTACGTCATGTAGCAGTGGTAGGGACAGCAATTTATGCAAGTGGACTTTTGGAAGATAATACATGTATGGACTTGCATTGGATTTGTTCTCTTCTTCACCATAGAACGGGGTTTTTAATCCCGACTGCATATGCAAGCAAGATGAAATTCTTGCATATGCATCTTGAGAATAGAAGATAGAAAATAGAAGAAACATGAATTTAATCACATGTAAATTTAAAATGAAAGTTTACATGTAAGTTAAATAACTTGGGAAGAAAAACAAGAAAGACTTAAGGAAGAAATTACCTCAATCCTCAAGATGAAATCTTTCAAAATCTTGAGCAAAATTGGAAATAAATCCAATAGATTTTCGAATTTAGGAAAGATTGGATTGAAAGAGTATATATAGATCACATTCCTAGTCTTTTTCCTTCAATTTTGGACAGTCAACATGCATATACAGCCAAGTGGGAAAGAATGAGAGATAAAATGCAAAGAAATAGCAACCATTTTGACTATTTCTTATGTATATGCAATGAGGAAGAAAAACGGCATCTAGGGCATAAATCCTAATCAAAATGAGGAAACAAATCAATGAATGGAAGAAATAACTCACCAAAATCAATTCATGGGCTGAGAAATTGATTGGAGACACTCAAATCCTCCTTCCATGAAACGTTTTTGAAGAAGAATGACCAAGTGTGGACTGTTTTTATCAAAATGCATATGCTTTGTATTTCAAACAGAATATGCAATGCTTACAAAAATCGACGCCCTAGAGTGGAAGAGCAGCTAAGTGGGAAAAACACACTTCAAAGATGCAAAGAAACATGTATTCTTCCCCAAATTTGATGCCCAAAAATTCTAAGGCTGACTATGCATGATTTAAATGCAAACACACATAAAGTAAATGTGTAAACTTCTTGAGAAATGGTGTCAAGGAGAGCACTTTAAAAACGTTACTTGGGAAAGCCTTTGCACATAGTTTTTAACATATGCAATCCCCTTAAAATTCGACGCCATGAGGAAACGCAGCCAACAAAGAAGTGAAAACGCACTTTTGAAATGTGTATGCATGTGCTTTAAAACATATGCACTGCCTTCAAAATTAGACCCCTTGAGGGGAAAACAGCTAAGGAAAGGTTTGGACGCACTTTTGGGATGATTTAACTCATATGCAATGCTCTTCAAAATTGACACCCTAGAAAGGATATTAAATACATTATTTTTAAGAAGAGTTTGCATATATTAAAAAACATAAAAGATATGTATTTAAGTTTTAAAACAATAGCTTTAATGGTTTTCCATTTAAAATGCACTTTTTGAGTGCATTTACATATCTTTAATAACATGTCTTTCATGAGGAAAAAGCCACCTAAAGAGTTTTTAAATACGTTATTTTTAATATGCAGTCGCATATAAAAACAACATTCATAAAAGGATTAAATACGTTCTTTTGAGGTTCAATTGCACATCTTTATAAAACATGTTCTTGGCCTAGAAAAAGCCACTTTAACATATTATATATATGCAATTACACATAAAAACAACATATTTAATGTGTAAAAGACTTAATTTCAAGAGGTGGGTTTTAAAAAGTGTTTTGCATGTTGATGATATGCAATGAAGAATAAAAATCACACCTTTTCGAACTTAAGTGTTTAATTTTGAATTAATTTAATATATAACTATAGTGTTTTAATAAAGTAATATGAAATTAAATTATTTTAAAGCTAATTTCACGAAATCATTAAAAACTATAGCCAAATCAACTCGAAATGAGTTGAAATTTGAAAATGAACTTTAAAATCCTTTTAATATACTAAATATAATTCGAACTCGTGCAATTGACTTTGAAAAACCCACCTTTTAAGGATTTTTAAAGAATATGCAGTCAGCCTGACAAACCCCACCTTTTACATCATAACTTGAGTTGTACAACTCTGTTTGATGTCTAAATTAGCTCGAAACGAGCGTATTCAAAAGGCTATTGGCTCAAGGGAAAATCAATATTAAAAATTACTAACAAGAAAGAGAAAAACAAAGAAAAAGACTTAAAGAATGCATGAAATGTGTGTTACAAAGAGTTTTTCAAGGATGATGAATTGTCTTTATAACTCTTTATTCAAAACATTCAAATCATAGAGGATACACCTACGAATTCACAAGAAAATTGCGTTGGGTTGCCACAATTTTGTGATCTCAAAATTGAGGACAACAACTGGCTCTAACTAGGGAACATACCTCGTTTGTTCTTAGAAACAATGAGAAATGTAGAATCCAAACCTCTAAGTGCCTTCATCTACTCCATTAGGCTATAGAGTTAGGCGACCAAAAACAAAAAGACTCAAAATCCTAAAGCTCTAAAAAGACTTGGACATTATGCTTAGTTGCCGGATTCGCGTCATAGGGGTCGGATCCGAGTCCGAATTCACTCTGGGTCCATGACGGATCCGTGCACGAGCCGCGGATCCGGACGGATCCACAGGCCCGTGCACGGACCCTACCCGGAGCTGTTATAGACCCAGGGGGATCCAGCACGAATCCTTGAGGATCCCGCGCGGATCCATGCATATCCCCGAGGACCCGCGGCCTATGAAGGCATAAAGCACTTACTATGTCATTTTTTTATTTCTTTTTCGGCTAACCCTAAATTGACAGGAGGATTTATACAAATATAACATTTAAGTATAAGTTAATTTATATTTGTATAAATACCAGTTAAATACATTCTAGGATGTTTGAGATAGGTTTCAGCTTCATAGGAGTTAAGATGCAAATTCTACATTTTGGGGGTTTTCAAAAAATTCCAGACTTAGCCAAATTTCAGGATTCAGCAAGCCTTCAGCAGGGTTACCTCCCACAATCCATCATGGCTTTCTAAGGTCAAACTGAAGCTGGCAAAAGGATTCTCAAAGGGTTTTAACTCGTTTTATCACAAATCACTTGCTTTCGACCCCATCTCTATGACAGCCTTAGCTTAGCTCTCGCCCAATTCCCAGACAAACATGACTTCCCAATAGGCCAAAATCACTCAAACCTCAATTGCCGGACCTAGGGACTTGAAAACAGCCACCAACAAAGACTACCTAAGACCTAGTTATGAAGACTTTGACATTTGGCTTTGATCAATGATCAAGCATCATAGATTCATAGTATGAAATGATTTAGTTTTAGAATTATGTATATTTCTCTTATATTTTTTGATATATAATGCATATATATATATATACTCACGAATCCTTACGAATCCAAAACGGGAAAAAAAAATTTCACGAATCCACGAACCGGATTCTCGAACCCGAATCGGCAACTAAGACATTATGTACAAGGGGTGCTTATCTGGAGCTTATTCAAAATAATGCTTCAAATGTTGCGCACTATATGGTAGTGCAAAAGGAGTTCCATCACGATAAGCTAACAGGAAACTATTTTCTCCAGCCACTTGATGAATTCTAAAAGGACCTGGCCAGAGAGAATCAAATTTACCATGCATATCCTTCGGTTCTCGCCTTTTATCCCAAAGTAGGACACGATCACCAATTTGGAATTCTCTCTGCTTAGCTTTTTTATCAAAAAGCTTCTTGACTTGTTGTTGATGTGTTGTAAGTCAATCCACCACTTGTGTTCTTTGCTCCTCCAGCTGGTGTAGGAACATGATTCTTTTATCCAAAGAACTCTCATAAGTTCCTTCTTCAATGGCCTTAGCCAACTTAAGAGCAGGAAGTTCCAAAGTTATGGGAATTTCTGAATTTAAACCATAAAGGAGTTGAAAAGGTGACATGCCAATAGCTCTCTTGGGTGTAATCCTATCTGCCTACAAAGCATCAAAGAAAGCCTTGTGCCAAGACCTTTGGTTGTCATCCACAAGCTTGCGAATGATAGTAACTAGATTTTTGTTACTTGATTCAGCCTGACCATTCCCCTGCGGATAATAGTCAAATGAATGTGAAAGAGTAATACCATGTTCAAAACAAAACTGAGTGATCTCTGATAAGGAGAAAACTGAAGCATTGTCTGTCATAATTTTATTAGGTACCCCGAAGCAAGAAATAATATTCTCCTTCAAGAATGAACATACTACTGATGATGTTGCATTCTTTACTGGAATTGCTTCCAACCACTTAGTGAAATAATCAATTGCAGTCAAAACATATGTATTCCCTACACTGGATACTAGATTGATAGTACCAATGAAATCAAGGCCCCATTGCTAAAATGGTTCCTCAATCACTACCAGCTTTAAAGGTAATGTAGCGAGCTTTTGCTTTCCTACAAACTACTGACAACGATCACACTTGCGTACCAAACTATATGCATCTTGAAAAAGAGTTGGCCAGTAGTATCTTGCTCGCAAAATCTTATGAGCAGTCACCAGTGCTGAAAAATGCCCACCACACGCCAAATCATGAAATGATTCTAGCAATCTATCTTGATATGCTTTATCCACACAACGAAGAAATATGCCATCAATAGTACCCACACGCCAAATCATGAAATGATTCTAGCAATCTATCTTGCTGTGCTTTATCCACACAACGAAGAAATATGCCATCAATAGTACGTTTATACAATCCACTGTCCCAAAGAACAAAATGAGCAGCTCTCAACTTTAAACTTCTTTGCTTGTAAGTCAAATGTGTCGGACACTCGCCATATGTGAGAAAGTATGCGATGTTAGAATACCATTCATCAGTTGTACTTACAAACAAGACTCGAGGTAAATCCTCAGGAGTCGCTTCCTCGGGTTCATTTTCAGCCATAAGCTGACACAAACCTTTACCACGCACTAACTTAGTTGGTTTGATCTCAATATCATATTCCTGGATCTTGGCAATCCAATTGCCTCTCTTTGTTCCAAACTCCTGCTGCGTCAAAATTGACTTGACAATTGTATTAGGAACCAGAACTTCAACATGTGAGTTGAGAATGTAAAATCTAAAGTATTTGATTGCCTTTGCAACTGCAAAAGCATTTTTCTCCATCAGGGAATACTTCAACTCATGTGACTTAAGAGGACAACTCATGAATGTAATAGGAGATTCTATATCTTCAGCATTCTTTTGCATAAGAATAGCTGACATAGTGTGCTCGGAAGCATAACTATACATGATAAATTCCTTAGTATAATCTGGACAGACTAACACCGATGCTTGAGCAATTCCTTCTTTAATTTCTTTGAAAGCAGCCTTTCCTTCAGCACTCCAGCGAAATATTGACGCTCCTTTCATCATATTTGAAATATGAGGAGTCTTTTCGGCAAAGTTTGGAACAGACCTTCGTAAGAAATTCACCTTTCCAAAGAAAGAATGAACAGCAATTTTTCTCGTAGGTAAAGACAAACTTTGAATAGACTTGATCCGTTCAGGATCAATCTTTATTCCTTCCTTAGACACAATATGTCCAAGAAGTTTACCTTCTGTAACCCCAAAAATTGACTTTTTAGGATTGAGAGAAATTCCATGCCGACGACACCTCTCCAACACTTGATGCAGATGATATACATGATCTTGCCTTTGCTTGGAGAAAATGGTAAGATCATCAAGGTAAACCACAATGAATTTATCCTTGATGTCACGAAACGCTAGATCCATAGCTCGTTGGAAAGTAGCGCCTGCATTGATCAATCCAAAGGGCATCCTGTTGTAAGCAAAGGTACCCCATGGAGTTGTAAATGCGGTTTTGTACTGATCATCTTCCCTGACTTCAATTTGATTGTAGCCAAAAAATCCATCAAGAATGGATAACATCTGAGAGCCAGTCGCCGTTTGCAAAACATGGTCCATGATTGGCAAAGAGTAATTATCCTTCAAGGATGCTTGATTTAGATTACGGAAATCCACATAGATGCAAATTTCACCATTCTTCTTTCGTACTAGGACGATATTAGCTTCCCATGTAGAATGCTGAATTCAGAAGATTATTCTAGCATCTAACATCTTCTGGATCTCTGCCAAAATAGTGCCAGAAATTTTGGGATTATACTGCCGCTACTTTTGCCTGAAAGGAATGGTTCCTGCTTTGAGAGGAATATCATGTTGCAACACTTTAGGATGAAAAGCCTTCAAATCATCATATGAGTATGCCAAAACATCAATATATTCACGCAAAAGATCAATAAATTGATCTTGTTCTTCAAGTGTGCAGCATTCACCGATGTTTACAAATTTGGGATCACCCTCTGACCCTTGATTATATTTTTCAAACTCCATAGCAGAACTGGGTCCGACTTCTTGTTGATTTTTAACATAATGATCATGTTTGTCAAACAATCGTTCTAGAGAAACCAAGCCACGAGGAATTTTATTTCCTTTCAGCTGAATGAACTCTTCACCAGTATCAGGATCCTTTTCAGAGATATTCTCCCGAGGAGGGGAACTACTACCTTCAAAATATAGTTCTTCAAAATTTTCTCCTGTCTCCAGAAAATTGATAATCTGGTTATCATCATTGAAAACTTGCCAGTGCTCAGAGTTATCAGGAACACTTGGGCGAAAAACTAACTGAATAGAATATCTATCTTGTTCAAAACTCTTATGAGGAATCAAGAGAGTTGCCGATGCAGCAAGAGAATTAGCTTTATCATTAAATTCTCTTGGAACCATAGAAATATTGAAGGCATCAAGACCTTCAATATAATCCCAAACCAAGTTTTTGTAATGCTTAAGTCTTTCATTCCTTGTTTGATACTGATTTCGGACTTGACATACCACGAGTTCAGCATCTCCTTGTGCATGCAGATTACGAATCCCCTTATTCAGAGCAGCATCAATACCCAATATCAAAGCCTCATATTCAGCGGTATTATTGGTATTATCAAACTGCAATTTGAAAGAGTATGGAAAAAGCTCGCCTTGTGGAGAAATTAAAACAACTCCGGCACCAGAACCAGTTGATGCGCAACTGCCATCAAACTCTAATGTCCATACTTCATTTGAACTTGGAGTATTCGCACCATCAGATGAAGAAGAAGAACTTATATCATCATTTACTTCCATTGCTTCTCCATCCATCATAGATGTTACAGGAACATGATCAGCTACTTGATCCTCAATTGCATCCGCAAATCTATCATTATTAGAAACACTTGACAACATAGATGCATCCGAAGGCCAATCCTCAGTAAATTCTAAAATATTATCAATGTGGAGGTAATAATTACCCATTCCGGCTGACTCAAATAAAATTTGAGCATGAGGATGGATCATCAAACTTAACAACAACATATTTAGTTTCCCTTTCAAGAAGCAGCTTCTGCATATTGCCCTTCACAAGTATTCGCGCTTCAGACATGTCCATGTTAAGTTCACCTCCCACATCCTTACAGAAATTTCGACCAAGCAACATACCATAGGAAGCAGGAACATCAGCGACCAAAACAGTCATCTTGATTTTCTTTTCAGGAAAAGATGCAAATCCAAACTGAGCATCTTTGATTTGCCCCCGAAGAGGCACTTGTTTATTCTCCATGGAATAACAATTTCCAAAAGTCTTTGTCAAGGTAAGACCTAAGGCTTCAGCTACTTTAGCTGGCATGACATTATTAGACGCTCCGGAATCAATAACACAATTACTCAACTTGAAACCATTAATAAGCAAGGAAATGTAGAAAGGCTCTATTTTTCCTAAAATAGATGAAGGAATGGTAACTAAGTTATTGGACAAATTTTTAGGTTCCGAGGCAACCTGAGCTTGGGTGGGTTGTGATTCTTTGACAAACTTATTCAGCCTTTCCAGTTGATCTGGATAAGTTTGTAGGTATTCAACCTCTGACATCTGGATCTTAGTCCTCTTAGCATGATCTATAATATCAAATGCTTGAAATGAACTGGCTAGAGAAGAGGAAAAAGCTTCAGCTTGAGGTTTTGGATTAGACACACTAGGTCTCGGTATACTAGAAGAAATACCAGGAGCATTGGTTGCACTTACTTGGTCTTTAGCTGCATCTTTGGACAAAGTCAAATCTGAAAGCAATTAAACCTTGGCGCCAATGTGTACTGAAAAAGCATAACACCGAACCCCAAAAATGTGCCTCTTCAAGCACTAATGTCACCTTCTAGTGACTCACATGGCTTCTTTATACCCTACGGATGTCTTCATGACTTCACACGCTGACTTTATTGGCTGCGATTTGTATTATTGAATGAGTCTCCGACCTTTGCAAACTAAAACTGAATGTAATATATGATATCAAACCCCAATCTCTTCACCATTAAGCACATTCATGGCCTCTGAGTAAAGCCATAGTCGATTGCACAATTCACTGGATATTGCACCAATTCAGAGTGTTATAAACTGGAAAAATTTACAATTGCTCAAGCCAAAAACCCTTGCCTCAAATTCTCTTCACACAAATCAACAATATCAAATGCATAGAATGGTTCGATTTTGGCCTCCTTTGCTTTATATATTCACCAAGTCAAAATCGACCATGAATCTTCATTGTTCAAGGATACACTTCTCATAACTTGAAAATGTATTTGCTTTTGTTGAGTTTGAAATATAATATTAAATTACGTGCTCCTCTAAGGTTAGGTGCCAATATTCAAACTCATTAAATAATCATTAAATGCACTTAGTGCCAAAACCATATAAGAAGCTTTTAGCATTATTATTAATTAAGTGAAACTTAATTAACCAAATAATCAAATAATTAGCTTATTCAATTTCACCGAGTGGTCAACTCAAAATCGAGATGTTTAGTGCTAGAGCCAAACACCTAAGTTGTAATGTCCCCGTTTTTAGACTTATGGGATTAGTTTGGTTTGGCGACCCTCATAGGCTAATCAGGCGATCAAAGGGGATCAGTTGGTGGAGCCAGTGTTGGGATTCCATTCTGGAGGTTCAGATTATTAGGTCTGCTCTTCGTTCGGGTCATTTTGGTCAACTTACTATTTTTAGTAAGTGGTATTTTGGGTATGGCCAGGATTAGCAGGGTGTCTGCACAGAGCATCAGATATCTTAGGATCGAGTTTCAGAGAATCTCCAATTTGAGAGACTTACTATTTATAGTAAGTCTATTTTTAGCATTGGCTATTTCTGGCAGGGCAATGCCTATTCCTAGCTAGGCAGTTGGACTTGGTGCTTTGTCAGAAGTTCATTGATTGCAGTCAAACAGTTCAGTGGCTTATATTTTAAATGTGTTATTAACTTAAATTATTTTGATTTAATTTAATAACTTACGACTTTATAACTTTGTCATAAAGTGAGATTATTTTTTAAAGCCAATTAAGTGAAAATATTAAAAAGTGCTTTTTCCAAAAAGCCTATATATTCTACTCGAAAAAGCACTTTTCTCATCTTATGCAATCATTATTTTTTCTTGGAATTTGGGAAGAAGACAAACCTGGCTAGGGTTTTGAGGACTGATTCCTCTCTCGTAATTTGAGCCATCTTCTGTCGGTGGTGAATTTTACAGCTAATTGTTTCTGAGATCACAATTTGGTGCTGTTGTATATCGGAATTGTGAAAGTTTCAAATCTGAAGATTCGTGGTTTGCTAATGAAATTGTATTTATTAATACAATGCAATGAAGTTCTGAATTTTAATTTTCAGAGGCTGAAGTAATTGTTTCCTGATTTTCAAAAATACTGACAAGGAGGGAATTAACATAGAATGTAGATTGCTATGCAATCTTTCATGCTGTGATCGCACTCTAATGGAAGGCGTCTATTTGATGGTGTGATTTTACTACAGGCTGCGTCAATAATTGAATTCTGGCACGTGCCTGATTAGAGACTTGCGGCTGCATTTTGGGACACGTGATTATTCAGCACAAGGCCGTCTGTCAATTTTGTGGGTGTTCTACATGCTAGGATCAGTCACGGCATTGTTTGGGAGTATTCACGTGAGGGACTTTGCAGGATAGCTATACGATAAATGATATTATAATAGCCAATAAGGTGGCAGCAAACAATTGTGTGAAGACGTGAAGTCTGAATGGGAATTTGCAGCAGTACAGGTGCATACATTTAATTTGATATGTAATTATTACAAAAGCTTGTTGTAATAAGAAGTTGAATTAGTAAATGTTTATCCAGAATATTATTTGTTTGAATTAGATAATTAAATATTGGTGGGAGTATTATCGGAATTTGCCTTGCAAGATTATTATTGAAAATAGTTGCAGTCGTTTTTCAAAATTATTAATAAACATCCAGGAAGAGCCGATTCGGTTCTTTACAGTGGTATCAGAGCTTTCTTCTTGCCATCCTGTGGGGTCTGGATACATTAATTTTATGAAGTTATTTTAAAGGTGACCAGCACTTCCATTTTCCCTAGCTATGGATAAATACAGGAGATCCAGTTTCGGAAGTCGTCATAGCAGTAAGGGAAATAGAGAGGAATTAAATGCTTTAGTAGAAAGCGTGGAGAGACTTAGATTGCATTAGTAGAGATTGGCAGAGAGTTTGTCGGATCCAGCTACAGTAGATAGGACAGCGAGATATATGGTCTCTGCCTTTAGAAGGCCGACATTTAGTTTGCAGGGGAGAAGGCTGGAGTTTTCTCCGACAGTAGTCCACGATGCTGATGTTCCTACATCTAGTTCAGCACCTACTATTCCCATTTGCAGTGGTGGTGATGGATTTATTGCACAGGAGCCAGTGGATGTTTTAGTGCCATTGGTTGACAGTAGTGTTGAGCATCACCAGGTTGAGGCTCCCAGAGCAGTCACTACGGATTGTGCAAAGTCAGCTGATGTTGCAGTTATCACTGAGTGTTCAGACTCTTTCATGGAGGGAGTTATTATTGGAGATGTTTATGTCAGTTGTAGTAGTGTTGCTCCAGTTCAGGAGGCAGTTGCTTCCTCAGATAGGACCGAGGCATGTACGGAGTCTCCCAGTGGTGAGGTTGGTGATCTGGGCATTACAGCGGGGTCAGTTGATGACAGTTCGTGCTCTAGCATTATTGGTGCACAGCCTAACGTTGAGTCATGTGCACAGAGATACGTGTCCGCAGATGAGATTGCAGCAAGAGATGTGGGAGTTGATAGTTTAGACACATCTGATGACACTTTTGAGGATGCTGTGAGTTGCATTGGAGATGACACCCCCTGTGAGATGTTGGGTGATGACTACGAGGAGCATCTGAGCTCTGATAGCTTAGAGATTTATGATAGTAGTCGCAGTGTGGGATTAGTACAAGAGACAGTGGTTTATCCCTGTGTTGAGGATGTGAGCATGGAGCTTTCTAGTGATGACACTCGGGATGGGAGTGTTGCAGTTGATTTGGGCGATGTAGTTTCATGCCACAGTTTAGTTGATTCACATGACAACATTGAGTCGTGTATGCAGCCAGAGTTAGTAGAGGAGATGCAGATAGATGATGTGTACACTAGCATTGCAGATATCTCCAATGCTGAGAGCAAGGACGATGAGTGTTGTAGTGTTTCTGGCTTTCTATATCTGACTTTGGGCGTTGATTCAGCGTTGTCATTTGGTGATGGTGGGTTCCAGGATTCTGTGTTACAGGGACTCATAGATGAGGACAGGGAAGCTTATGAGTGACAAGAGTTTGTTACAGCTAGGGCTTTCATTTTTAGAGATGAGGTTACTTCTTCGGTAACTCATGAGGATGTATCTCAGGGTCTGGATTATCAGATAGTTGCAGAGGAGGAGGGAGATGGAGATTGTTTTGAGTCAGTTTTAGCAGCAGCTTCCCCGAATTTAGATGAGGATGTGTCTGATGCCTGTACTCAGTTTGTAGAGGTGTACTCAAATGTAAGTACATAGGGGGAGGGTGATCTTGAGGGGAGTTTGTTGGTTACAGCTTCCTCTCATAGTGTAGACAATGCATTTGAGGTTGTTCATAGGAGGCCTGTTGTGCAGAGTCATCATGTGACTAACCAGTTGCGAGTTGATGAGAGGGATATTTCTTCTACTCTCGAGCATTTTGATGCCACTCGTCAGTTGTTGGTTGTTTATGGTTGGGGTGCTCCTATGACAGATGAGCCCAGTGGTGGTTACCTTTCATTGAAAGAGATTCATTCTTTGAGTGAGGTTGTCAAGATTTTGAGACAGAACTACTTACAGATGGTAGCCAACCGAGATCACCTGGTTGAGTGGGGGAGTACAGCTTATGAGGCACTGATGGACAAAGAGGGGGACGTGAATGAGCTTACCCAAGAGCTCACAGCGACTACTGAGGTTTTAGAGGACACTTAGCGGGCCCTTCAGGAGTCGCAGATCCAATTAGAGGAGGTGACCGTGGAGTTGGAGCATTTGCGGTCCACACCAGCCCCGGACCCAGTTCAATTGCACATTGTGGTGGTTGGTGGTGAGTTTGCTCCTACAGTTGGTGATGAGGGACATGATGATGTGGGTAACACACATGTTCAGGAGATGGGAGCACTTGGTACGGATGAGGTAGGAGTACCAGAGGAGACAGGCTCTCAAGTTGATTTGCTTCCTTTAGCTAGGAGTGAATTTACTTCATCATCTCACATAGCTAATAGCACGGGACAATTGGTTGTGTCACGTTTGCAGGGGAATCAGCTATGGATTGCGGGGGAGCTAGTTGACGCTTCCACGTATAATTTCTACTACACTGAGTCATTCATGGAGTATTTACTTGAGAGTGCAGATGTGCGAGAGGATTCCTACAGAGTGTTAGAGGGTACTCTCATCCGAGGCTCTTGTGCTATTCGGAGGTTGGCTGGGAAGATTGTGGAGACTCTCTACTATGCTTCCCCACAGAGATTTCAAGGTTGGGTTTGTTGAGAGGATTGCTCAGGTTCCTACCCAGCCTACAGTTATGCAGAGTCAGAGATTGGAGCCATCTTTTGATTTCCGGTTTGGTAATGATGAGCCATTGATAGAGATTGGGGATTCCTACCGGCATTAAATGGTGGGGTATGCTCATCATTTTTTTTTGACCCACAGGTGAATGATTTGATCTCACACAGGGGTAAACCGGCTCCAGTATCTTACCATCCATTATGGGATGGATTGGCACCATTTTTACAAATGGAAGTGGCAGTTGCAAGTTAGACTACTTGCAGTATCCACACACTTAGGACTGTTTGTCAGAGGGAAGAGTTGATAACAGTGATTCAGGCACATTGGGTCACTGTTGTTTTCCCAGTACAGTTGGGTGTGAGTGTCGGATAGACAACAACTCAGGTTTTGACAGAGTTGTTATTTCAGTTGAGTTGAGTTCCGCTGGGTTATTTTCAGCATCAACATCTACAGTTGGTTTACAGGTGTTGTTTTCTATGGTGTCTATTCTGTTGATGTTGGTTCTTTCTTCACAGGAGTTTGGTGAGGATCGGGACATTGCTTGTGACCATCCTTGGGATCCGGGTGGTTTATGATGTTGCTTGTTTTCCCTGATTGCTTGAGGACAAGCAATCTTGGGAAGGGAGGACTGTAATGTCCCCGTTTTTAGACTTATGGGATTAGCTTGGTTTGGCAACCCTCACAAGCTAATCAAGCGATCAAAGGGGGTCAGTTGGTGGAGCCAGTGTTGGGATTCCATTTTGGAGGTTCAGATTATCAGGTCTGCTCTTCGTTTAGATCATTTTGGTCAACTTACTATTTTTAGTAAGTGGTATTTTGGGTATGGCCAAGATTAGTAGGGTGTCTGCACGGAGCGTCGGATATCTCAGGATCGAGTTTCAAAGAATCTCCAGTTTGAGAGACTTACTATTTATAGTAAGTCTATTTTTAGCAGTGGCTATTTCTGGCAGGGCAGTGCCTATTCCTAGCTGGGCAGTTGGACTTGGTGCTTTGTCAGAAGTTCGTTGATTGCAGTCAGACAGTTCAGTGGCTTATATTTTAAATGTGTTATTAAATTAAATTATTTTGATTTAATTTAATAACTTGCAACTTTATAACTTTATGTTATAAAGTGAGATTATTTTTTAAAGCCAATTAAGTGAAAATATTAAAAAGTGTTTTTCCCAAAAAGCCTATATATTCTACTTGAAAAAGCACTTTTCTCATCTTATGCAATCATTATTTTTTCTTGGAATTTGGGAAGAAGACAAACCTGGCTAAGGTTTCGAGGACTGATTCCTCTCTCGTAATTTGAGTCATCTTTTGTTAGTGGTGAATTTTACAGCTGATTGTTTATGAGATCACAATTCAGTGCTATTGTATATTGGAATTGTGAAAGTTTCAAATCTGAAGATTCGTGGTTTGCTAATGAAATTGTATTTATTAATACAATGCAATGAAGTTCTGAATTATAATTTTGGGAGGCTGAAGTAATTGTTTCCTAATTTTCGAAAATATTGACAAGGAGGGAATTAACGTAGAATGTAGATTGCTATGCAATCTTTCATGCTGTGATCGCACTCTAATGGAAGGCGTCTATTTGATGGTGTGATTTTACTACAGGCTGCGTCAATAACTGAATTCTAGCACGTGCCTGGTTAGAGACTTGCGGCTGCATTTTGGGACACGAGTGTTCAGCATAGGGTCGTCTGTCAATTTTGTGGGTGCCATACATGCTAGGATAAGTCACGGCATTGTTTGGGAGTATTCACGTGAGGGACTTTGCAGGATAGCTATCCGATACATGATATTATAACAGCCAATAAGGTGGCAGCAAACAATTGTGTGAAGACGTGAAGTCTGAATGGGAATTTGCAGCAGTACAGGTGCATACATTTAATTTGATATGTGATTATTACAAAAGCTTGTTGTAATAAGAAGTTGAATTAGTAAATGTTTATCCAGAATATTATTTGTTTGAATTAGATAATTAAATATTGGTGGGAGTATTATCGGAATTTGCCTTGCAAGATTATTATTGAAAATAGTTGCAGTCATTTTTCGAAATTATTAATAAACATCCAGGAAGAGCCGATTCGGTTCTTTACATAAGTGCTCTGGCAAAAATAGAAATTGGCCAAAATTGACTTACTATAAATAGTAAGTCCTCAAAACGAGCCAAACGGAGAATGCAGAGGGAGGATCCTAATACCAAATATCACTGAAGAGAGGTAATGTCACCAATGCCAAGGGTAACAGATCAAACCAGAGACTCTCAAACCAAAACATTAGCCCACAAGCGTCGCAATGATGGGCTAACAACTCAACAACTGACACTGGCTAAAAAGGGGGCATTACATTGGGGGTGATTGAACTAAAGCTACCATCCATTTCATATAAACATAACAAAACAAAAAAGCCTTACAAAATTACAACTCAACTTTTTTTTAAAAATTGTATTTTAACCTATCTATTATGCATAAACAATTTTTAAAAATATTCAAACTTTTTGAAAAAAAAAATTAAAAAACTGAAAAATCTCCAAAATTTTCTTAAAATCTAAAAAAAAACTATAAGATTCATTCACCTTTCATAGATAAATATTCACCGTGCAGCTCTTTCTCCCCTATTGGTGTACAATTTTCTTTTTTTTTAAGCTCTTACCTTTGAAGAAAAATGTAACAACCTTAATAAAACAACAATAGCAGCTTGGATGCAAAAATATTGTTTAAGTTTCTTGCGTTTTTTAAATGAAGAAAAACAAGTCAAGTGCTCTCAACTTTAGGGCAAAATTAAGTTTTAGAGGCATCTTTTGGTTTTAAAAAAGTTCAACAAAGATTTCTTTTTTTAATTTTCTAGGCTCCTGGGATGCAGCCCCCATTGGCAAGGCTCTAGGGCTACTTAGTGTTCCCTCTGGGAACCAGGCCCTCAGCAAGCCCAAAGCCTTCTCAAACCTCAACCCAGTGCCAAACTGAACCCATACAAGTATGGGAAAGGTTCTAGGCAAACCCTGCAACATAGATTTGTGGAGATGGAAGGGGCATAGGATTAAAGTTAATTGTCCACTTCCACACAAAGGTACACCATCTTGCACAATTTTTTATGCATAAAAACAAAAATACAGCATCTTGCACAATATTTAATGCACAAGGATAACCTAGTCGCTTTGGGCTTAAAACATAAGAAAAAAGGGCATGGATATGTGATTTTCACTTGTACAACATCATCCTCCTGTACAATTCATTGGCTCTTATTTTTAAAATCTTTTGTTTCCGTTCTTTCCTTTTGTTTTTTTATTTGTGGGGTTTCAAAGTAAGCAATTATTGATCAGGGTGTCTTTAAAATTTTATCAGGTGAGACAGTTCATTAGGGAGTAAAATAAAATATTTTTTATCTTCATATATTTTAATGCCGTCTTTATCAATTATAGTATATCTATTCAAGATGCAATTTATTTCAGTCAGTTCTGGTAACATACATATCCTCTGCTTTTTGCAGGCAGGGTTTTTCCTTATGCATTACAGTCATTTATGGCGTACACATTTGGAAAGACTTTATAATCTCTATAGTGATCGAAAGCTAAAGGTTTGTTTCTTCCTAATAAAATATTACTAAATTAGAATCATGACGTGTACTCCAATGTGTGGTGAAAGTGAACATAGTGTTATTGAAAGGTAAATTAGAAAATCAAAATAGCATGCAATGCATTTTTTTAGAAGACATTTTGTATGTGACCGTCAACAAAAGTTATTAGTTACTGTACACAGCACGAGATATTTGAAAACAAATTTATTTAATCATAAAATTTGAATAAGCTGGTTGGTAGCATATAAATGTGAGTTGCCAAAGGAAACAGTTTGTTTCTCATTAAAGGAGCCTTGCAGTGCTGTTTGTTGCAGACCTTATAGGTAAGTATGCATAGATTTTTTATCCTTTACTTCAGCCATTACATACTAGTTTGAATGCTTATACTCTAGTGATTCCTGTGAATATCGATATGCATCGTTGAAAAAGTTATCTTTTGTATTTTAGCAAAAAACTAACTTGGACCCAGAGAACATTTATATTGGTGTAACCAACTGATAGTTTCAGAATCAAGAATAAAGTGGGTCATATAATATGTATATAATATTGAGAGTGAACTAGAAGGAGAAGCTCATAAACAAATATTCTATAATTAAAAAAGCTAGAAATAAAGTTTGGAAATGATATAGATATAAGCCTAATTTTGATATTGGCATCATCACAATTAAGCAAGAAAACCTTAAAACCTTTGCTAGCGAAGGATAGACAAATCCAATAGCAAGAGGAAGAAAAATGAGATGATTGTCTATTCTAGGACTTCTCTAGGGAATGTCAAACTTCCATGAAAGAGTAAAGCAACAAATTTCACCAGAAGCATTTTGTGAAGGAAAAAGGTGGAACCCCTCTCCTTGGTACATAAATTTACAAGATTTACATGGAAAAGAATGAAGACCCAGTCACACATCCTCTAGGTTTGGTGTATTATGTGAGCTAGTGATATAATGGATTGTACGGTGAGAGCTGAACTATTTTGGAGAACATTATGAGGCGATACAATCAAGTATGTCGAACAAATTAGTGATAGGACATAAGGATCAGTAAAGGAGTAATTTAATAAGGAATTTAAACGGCAGTATATGGATGCCCAAAAGAATGATCTGGAATGTTACAAAAGGAAAAGGTGGAATTAATCAATGATTACAAGAGAATGCTGGAAAATTCATTTGGGGATGAGATCAAAATACAATGCTGTATAAACAAACTCCCAAATACTTTGAGAGGAATACTATATCAATATCAAGATACTTAAAATAAATGTTGGATGTAGAATAACAAAAGAATTTACAATCAAGAGGTGTGTTGGAGGAAGATGAAGCTGCCTTCTATAAAAAGATGACTACAAATATGTTTATAATATTATGCAGGAAAAGAAAAGATTGAAATTCCAAGGATATTGTGCCTGAAGTGCATATCAGGACAACGCGAAAGGGTTGTTGAAACTTTGGACTCTCTATGATGAAAAAACTCAGTGGATGCCTATCCTTTCAACCTAAAAATCAAGACAATAGAGGAAAAACAAGCTTCAAAAGGTTGAACCAGGAGGCTGGCCCTCATCAATGAATTGATGTTGGAGGCAAGAACATTATACAATGCAAATAGATAATGGAGAGTTTTGCTCCTCGGAATTTGATAACTTTTGTGCAGATAATGTGATTTGTAGGATTAAAATTGTCCCCTTTACTCAAGAGAATGGGGCAGCTGAGAGGCTAAACCGAACAATTCTTGAGAGAGCTCAATGTATGCTCTCTAATGCCGGATTGGGCAAAGAATTTTGGGCTAAGGCATGTAATACAACGGTGTATTCAATCAATCAGAATCCATCTTGCTTGGATTTCGGTGTTTCGGAAGAGGAATGGCAAGGAAAGAGAACCCTTGTGCACATCTTTGGGTATTCGGATGTGAAGCCTTTTCTCATGTCCCTGGACCCCAAATCACAGAGTGCATTTTTGTGGGTTATGGTGAAGATCAGTATGGTTTTCACCTTTGGTATCAAATTGCTAAAAAGATCATCCGGAGCGGAGATGTTTTCAATGAGAAAACATTCCCAGCACTGCAAACACATACATTAGACACTAAGGAATTTGTGCCCACATCTATGGTTCAAAATAACTTCTCACAGAGGTCATCTACTGGTAATTTGCAGTCAATGCCTTCTGCAGCTGTCAATTCACCCACCTTTGTTTTAGCCCCAGTTCCTGTCTAATCACCATCCTCTTTTACCTCTGGATCTTCAGGTGAAAATAACGCCACGCATATGGGCAGTGACCACGGTATACAAACAGAGGTCTTCTTTAATGGAGAGACCACACATTTAGCTCAAGAACAGGGGCTTGAACTCAAAAATGTTATTTGTAGCCAATTGTTTACACCCCATGCACTTGGTAACAGGGGATCAGCAGTTGATTTGCCTACCACGTACCCTCCAGCTAAAGCAAACTGTGGTGGAAGTAGTAGTTTTGACTAGCAAGGAATAAACAAAGCGTCCATGATGGATAATCCTTTGTCGCGTTCTAGTTACAGTGAGCAGTCTCCTCTGCCTGCAATTTCTCCATTCCCTACCATGGTCTCTTCACAATCTCTGCCTATGGTTTCTGCATGAAGTGTGTCCTCTACCATACCATATTCTCTGCCTTCGATCGGATGTTGATTATTCAACATGGGAGTTTGATACGGCTCATTTGAAAGACCAAACACAAATACAGTTTGTAATAGACGGTCTCCCCTACCCACGATCTTCCCAAGGTTGAGTGATAGAGTGAAGTACGGTGAGCAGAGCGATGTTCCCAATCATGTGGCAGAAATTTCTCCCTCGTAGCAGTATACATTCAATTCAAATTAAGCTGCTAATGAATTAGCTCTCACACAACAATTCGAGGCAATACACGAACAGGAGTGTGTAATGTCGATTCATCCTCTAAACAAAATAATCAAACATTTGATGGTGTACAAGCAATAAGGGATTTTTCTAATCCCGGCACTCTTGATATGAATAGGAATACATTTAAGCAGAATAACACTAATAAATCCAATCAAATTCTTGAATTGAGGAGGTCTTCTAGGCAAAGGAAAATTCCTTCAAAATTTTCAGATTATGAGTTGTTTTCTGAAGAAGCAGAGCTTGAACTATTGTTGTCTAATCAGGTGGAGCCTGCAAACTTTAAAGTTGCTTGCAAAGAAGTTGATTGTCACAAATGGCAAAATGTGATGCAAGAGAAAATGGATTCTTTGCTGACAAATGACACTTGGGATTTGGTTCCACTTTCGCCAAATTGTCGAGCTTTGAAAAATAGATAGATATTTCGTATAGTATCCCAAATAGATATTATTTCCGAATACTTCTCAAAAACGTTTCAGAAATATAAATAAACACTTGCATGCAATAGAATATTGATTCAACAGAAATAACCAGTAATATATTCCAATAAAATCCCCAAAATCTGTTATTGCATTATACAACAGCAATACAACAACAATGGAGTTACAAAACAATCCAAATCTGAAATACAGTATGCAACAGTAAGATCGGATAATCAAGAAACTAGAAATACAATGGTGAACTCTGATGTGAATCCACCTCAGAGATGAACTGGGTTTTCGTTCAATCCACCGAGAAAACCTAAAGGTTTCCGTCCTCAGGTTTCAGAATTGAAAGTTGAAGCTTCGTGGATTCTCCAAGATAAATAAATTCATAAAACTAAGCATATCTCAAATGAGTCTCCATTCCTTCTTTTAAAGCTGCAACTATGACTCTTCAATTTCTCTTCTCTTTCTTTTCATATTCCCACTTTAAGTCACTTTAAATTAATATAACCATTTAATCATAAAGTGGCATAATAATAAAGTATAAAATCTTTTGGCATTAAAATGGAGGACCAAACAAACTCGGAATATGACATGTGATTGCTTGCCGGAAAGCTCTCGGCGATACGCTCCAAGTCCAATACTGAAATGCCAAGAAAAATGAACTCTGTCGACTAACTATAAATAGTAAGTATCCGGAAAGCCTGCGGAAACTATTCTAATTGGCCTGAAACTGGAATTACCTAGGCCAAATAACACATTGATCCATATAAACCCCCGGTTAGCCCACCAAACCATGATAAAACAACTAACGACGCAACAAGAAATAATGTGCCCGAAAAAGGGTACATTACAAATCCTCCCTTCCCATAGATTGCTTGCCCTCTAGCAATCGATATATGTATGCTGTGACCAAAATGCCTGGATCCCATACCAACCTTGAGGAAGCTGCTCCACCAATCTGCTATGCAAATTTGATACAAACAACATATACAAAATTGTGAAGCCACTCATCACTACCACACAGCAACAATGCATTAATCATACTAATATCGGGATCCTAGATCACCCCATGAGCATGATCAGTCGAATCAACATGCCATGTGCTGCCATCATCTATGAGAAGATCCTCACTCCAACTGAGAACCTCACTCCAACTGAAATCACAAGCACCACTAAGGTCGGATGAAGGTGGGAACCCAACATCATACCAACTAGCTCCTTGAATTACTACCAACCACGAGAATGTTCCTCCTAGTCCCATAAACAAAAAGGCCATCCACCTTCCCAGTTGTCTGCAATATCCTGTCAATCCATACCCATAATGGATAGAACGTCCAAAATGTCCAACTGCCACAACACTGCCCCTTTAGCCTGTATTCCAAATCGGTGTCTGTACTGAAGAAGCACACTAGCAACGCTACTGGACATGGCTTCCTCCTTCATGAAGGGAAGCGTATCAAACCAATCCCCCATCCCACACATATGTAGTAATCGGAAAAGAATGTCCTTCGTCGATGGGCTGAATGGGCAACAAAATGCATCCCCCATACAATGTGGCCAATAAGGTGAAGCCACTCATTACTCCCCCAAAACAGCAATGCATTAGTCATACTAAGACCAGGTCCCCAAATGGTCAGGCTGACACGATCTCCAAAAATGAGAGAAGCAAAAAGTCTCAAGATGCAATCAATACTAGACATCTATCCATCAGTGAGAGATAACACAAGAAAAAGCATATAAGACACAACTACCCATCCTGAACCGCTGATGTAGAAACCAAACTGCTCAACAACTGGACTCACCTCGTTACCCCAATCAGGTGACCAAGACTCATCTCTGGTAACTAGACCTGGGTCCCAAATCCTGCAATCAATCTCATCCTCGTCATGGGGATAGGAAATATTTTCCTCATCTAGCTCAAAAAGGGGATTATCAAATGTCAAATCAGCACCCATCTCAAACAAGGAATTGTCAACCGCCTGAAAGTTATCCAACTCATAAAGAAGTCTTGGATGATTCAAAAATATTTTGGGACAGTTATCCAAGTCATAAGTCTGTTGTGTGCTATCAAGTTCCTGAATCACCTCATGAAAGAATTCAAACCTTACATTGTCGTGTACTGGCTAGTGGCAACAATCTGATTTCTTGCTTCCTGAAGAGCAATACGTGTGTGTTCCAATGTACCCTGAGTAACACTAAGCTCTCTATTAAGCTTTTTAACCTCATCCTCCTTTTCCTTCAACTTCTCAGCATATTTTCTGGCAACTTGTAACAGATAGTCGTGATCTGAAAGTAAACATAGATATTCTGATTTCCAAACCTCAAAAGCTGTTTTGACCCCCTGTAAATCTGCAACATAAGACCCAATCCTTATACCACCTTGTCCTTTTTCCATCTGAGCTTTCTTGTAAAGATCCTCAATAATCCTGTGAGTGCTATCATGGTGTACAAGAGCTGCAATAATGGCATCGTCATTGACTTTCAGCTGACTCTTCAAGGCATGCTTCTCATCACTGTCATTTTGGGGTGCATTATCTAATGGGTCATCCAAATCAGCATTATGCATTAGTAAGGTGCTGCTAAAAAAATCACACGATTCCTCATTACATGAATTGCTAAAGGCTTCCAACCGGTTATCACAGCCTTTAACCATGAATTTGTCAAACTCAGCCACTAAGTCACCAAAGTAGAGCTTTGAGCACTCTTCACCTGTGATGGTTGATTCTTCCTCCATATTAATCATCTTGGCTGATTGGAAATTCTTTTCCTGATTAATACCGCAAACATGTTCATGAGTCCAGTCCTTTTGGCATATAAAACAAATCTGCCCTGTTTTTATTTGGTTCTTGCTCATTTCCGGAGGTGTTGCAACCTGTATGCCTATTGATATCTGCTCATTTTCAGTCAAGAAATCCTCGAACCTTTCAACCTGATGCTTAATCAATTCAACTGAGTTCACATGCCACGGGTGAGATTTTTTGTTCTCCTCTCCAGATTGCCAACAAATCTGATTGCAATTGTTTACAACTTTACATATGTCATTATCCTCACTTAAGATCAAGGATAGGATAGTTTTTATGCAAGCCTTCACATTGTCTGGATGATGCTTCCTGAAATTACTTAGAAGGCACTGAAATAACTGATGAATCATCTTATCACAACCGAGTTTCAACATGTGACTGAAAATCTCAGTTCTTGTCATTAATTCCAAGATTTTTGCCTACTTACCAAAGGTAAGACTATTATCCTTATTTAGTCCACCTAAACTGTCCACAATCAACTGTAAAACCTGCTTCCAAATGCAATCAGTATAAGGTGTAATAGGGGCTGTAATCTAAGTGATCTCACTGAGACATGAGGCGACTGCAAGCCTAACATCTTTATGTGGATGTTCCATAAATTTGCGTTGGACCAAAGCAACCATTGAGGGCTGCATAGCCCAATTGAAGAGCCTACAATCAGATTGATCTATCCTAGATAGTTATGAATTTATCTCATCTAATTTGTCAAGCATACCTTCCATAAATTTATGATCCTCCAATTTCCATCCAAGACAACATAATTCATTTCCTACTTCAATTTTCTTTCGTATGTGCCTTAGTTGTTCACCATAAAAAGTGTCATTGAATTCTTTTGAGAATGCAGGGCTTTCCAAGGTTTCCATTTCTTAGATCTTATTTCACTGTTTCAGTTGTGGGTTTCTGATTTACTCTGGCTGAAGGTGTTTGATATAGTTTAATAATGGTGTCTTGTTTGCACTGGAGTTACATAGGAAAATAGATGTTTTAAATTAAACAAGCAATGTAGCATTCAGATTTAGCCATTACTATTTGCATAAATAATATGATATGTAACTAGGCCTTTCCACTTCCCATAAGAATCAACTTAACTTGACTAATACCATGAGAGAGAGGGAAGAATGATTAACCCGACCTGGTTTAACCAAACTATCCAAGTCTGCTGGTCGATATTGCCCCAGAAATGGAGATTACTAGTGTGGTGCAATTGTCGTATGCCAATTAATGCTTTTGCTGCATCACTATCCTCCAACTTTAGGGCTAGAATTTGAAGCACAAATGTTTCTTCTCCCAGTTCCTTGTACAACATTGCCTGTTCTGGCCAAAGTTTTGATCCTTATATAAGGTGAAGAACTGCTTCAGCGTCATATTTGTCTGAATCTCATAAAAATGACTGCAGCCTATTTCTGGTGGACCAACCGATAAATTGTTTGTCAGATTCTTCATTCACTGTGCAATCTGTCGTACTCTGAGCAACATCAAGTAAAGTTGAACTCTATGTGACACTTTTAGACACAAATTGCTTCTTTTGCAAGTAAAAGAGCATATGAAGTATGAAATCGACTATCTTCACATCCTTGCTCCTCTATTGGCCATTGCAAATATTAAATCTAAATTGTAGCACATAAGCACCCTCAATATCATGAAGCCACTCAATTCTGATGTCAAATTCTAATAACCTTAGCTTTGATGAACATCAACTACATTTGCATCCACCGCTGAAAACACCTCATCTGGAAGTGTTTGGAGTTCTTCTACGCGCCAAGGGGGACCTTGTTTCTACAAGCACCGAGTCTATACTAAGACTCTACCACCCAACACCACTTTTGACTCATTTAGTTTGTTTGTTTTTTTGGCCAACCAGTTTCTAATTTTTACGTTACCTATTATTATTGACTCCAAAAAAAAACTTCATACAAATCTGTTCTTGTTCAGGACGCGTATGCTCACGGTAATGGCTATTGCTCGTGGTGTCCAAAATGCAGAGACATTTTTCCTCTATAAGCGTTACTTCCAAGTCCCGCTAATGTCATTTCTTCTTTCTTTATCATTTACGGAATATGGAGAACATACCAATCACTGAAATATCCCCGATTGCAGTTCTCGCTGCCTGGTTGTGAGGATCACAGATTGGCGAAAGAAGTAGAGCCTACGCTCTAGCAGAATGATGCCGCTCTCAATGCGGGTGCAGTCTCACATGAAATGAGAAGGCTCGCGAACATACAATGAATACATAGTCCGCCCAAAAGTATTTGCTCTTGCTGTGTATGCAACCTCGCAGGTAATAAGAGGGCCCAGTTCCCCCCCCGTGTTTTATAGTGCCCAGTCCCCGTGAATGGTGAGGACGGAAGTGGGGAAAAGTGTCGAGCTCTTTGCTTTCCCTATGTCGCCACACTCAGTCACCCAATAATGCCCGTATCATTCCCTTAGCACCCGCGTGGTAGCTTATTTCACTGCAATAACGTGTCAACAGGGGTAGCGTTCTATCGAGGTTCCTTCATGCAAGACTTGATGTCCATTTCAATAACCAATCTACCGTGGATAGCCAGCATACAAAAAATCCGGTGCCACAATAGTCTTAAGGACTTCCTCAAAGTTTTCGAATAACCAACTGATTTATTTCGATCCTCAAATACAATTGTTATTTACCATCAGAGAATGCAACTGAAAATACAACCTACTTCTTACCTCTGAGATACCAGACTCAAATTGAACTCCCCCAAATAACTTAACTTTCTCTGAAAATAATGCTGCAAATTGTTTTTGTCACTCATTAAAAAAACCTCATAGGCTGGCAGGATACACAGCTCTGATATCACTATAGTATCCCAAATGGATATTTTTCCCGAATACTTCTCAAAAACATTTCAGAAATATAAATAAACACTTGCATGCGATAGAATATTGATTCAACAGAAATAACCAGCAATATATTCCAATAAAATCCTCAGAATTTGTTATTGCATTATACAACAGCAATACAACAACAATAAAATCCTTGAAATATTTGCGTTTATATTATAGCTCTAAGGAGCCATTTAAGAAAGTGTGATTAAAGATGGTTATATTCAAGAAATGCTACAAGGAAAAACATACGGCCCCCATCATTTGATATGAATTATTAATCAATGAGCACAATATTTTTCCAGTTCATTGTTTCTTTTTTCAATTGCAAGGATAAGGTGGCAGTTATGTGAGCATACGCTTCTTCAAAGTAGTATTTCTCTTTACGTACTGGAACTGTGTCAAATATGGATGTAAACAATCAAGTACAGAAGTGGAAGTTATCCTCCCAATATTCTAAGGCGCTGAGTGGCTGTTATAACTTGTATTTCTTGTTGCTCTTATCAGGTTGCATTAGATCCAAAGCCATTTCTAGGAGTGAAATCAGTTGCAGATGCTGTTGAATACCTCCACTCTGGTCAAAGCCTCGGCAAGGTAAGCATGGATAAGCTGAATCTCTTCTATACATTTCTGACTGCAAAGCAAGTTTTTCTTTTCTTATTGCACTAGATTTAAGCTAAACTTTAGAAATAAATTACTTGTGCGTCGAACCATGAGAACTAATTCTATTTGATCTACTATGGGTATTCTTTAGGTGGTTGTCCGCATTGATCCAAGTTTCAGCCAAGGAATGGCACGGTTGTAAGCATGGGAAATTGAATTATTGTTGTACATAAGCTGTGCTTTCAATAATTATTTTTATCATTATTAAAATGGAGACTAGCTTCATATTAAATATGTATTGAATAATTATTTAAAAATAATTTTGTAGTATTATAAGAGTATCTGTTGGCTATTTAATAGATGAGACACTTTCGTACTAAAGAACAATAATTTGAAATCAGCATTTTTTAAATGAATCACAATTTTATTACTTGTTTGATTCAATATAATAAACAAAACTTATAATAATACTTAGAATAATATTCTGTACAATTTTTAAAATCAATTATTAATATTATTTAAAAATTTAGATTAAACATAAACAATTAATTATATAATCTATTAAAGCTTCTAATAAAATTTCAAAGAAATTATTTATAATAATTTTATTTTTCTTTTGAACTAATGAACTATTTTATTGTATTTACCTTATTGCTATTTATTCAAAATTTATTTTTATATATTTTAATTTATTTTTTATTCTAGTTTATAACTATTTAGGAATTATTTTATTTTATTTATTTTAGAATTATTTAATAACTATTTTTATTTTTTAAAGCAAACAATATAAATAATTCTTAAATAATTTTTAAAAATTATAATTCAAAATTAAGATCTTCAGATAAATGTATTTAAGATATCTATAACAATTATGAAAAAATTATTGCAATAATGTATATAATAGACTAATAAAAGTTGTAATAAATATCAATATTAATAAATCTAGGATTGTTAAGAGAAGCTTAGTGGATGGCTCAACCAATGTTACAAATATAAGGAGTTGTATAGAGGGTGAGGTTAACACTACTATTGGCATTTTTCATTTTAAAATTATTATTGATGTTGAGGCTTTAGATATAGAACAATAGTAAGTACCACGAATGAGATGGAAAATAATTTCATACTATGTTAACTTAAATTACAATGATCATATGGGTAGTTAAGGCCAAGGCATCGACAACATTGTACTTACAAGGAAATGGTTTAAATGGTGTTTATAATGTCCCATTATAAAAAAAAATTATTAAATACGTTCTTTTGAAATAAGTTCATACAATTAGATTGATTACCTTTCTAACGTCAATTTCCTTTCTCAAAGTCAAAAGAAATAAAAATATAAAATACTTATTTTTTGTGTTACTCCAATTACTATATTACCATCCATTATATTCATTTGTTATTCTATTGTTTGTATAAATAATATTTTTTTTAAAAGATGATAAGTAGGGTGCTACCATAAAGGTAGTCTCCAATATATTAAATATCAAAAAAAATTACAAAACATCTTAATTATTGAATATGGTAGAGCCAACATAAACAAAGACATATTACAATATAGTTGCAAAAGAATATTTAAAGCATAAAATAGGATATATTATTTATTCTTTAGAGTTATTTCTCAATACCTAACCAAACTTCCTTATGAGAAAGTAACTATCAATTAATTTATTTACTAACATATATTTATCTATTTTATATTCTATCCTATAAACTAAACTATGGATGCAATATTGTTTAACATTTCCCCTTATTACATCAATCAAAACAAATGATGGAATATTGCAAAAGTTGATCACAACTACACTTTTAGAGACTTTCATAAATTTCCTTCACCAAGTCTTGTTGCTCACACGGGAAAAGCCAAATTGAAAACACAAATGAATCTCCTAAATTGTCAAACATTCAAAATACTTGTAAATCAAGACATGTTCCATTATCCACAAGTAAACCATTCCTTTGGATGGAGATAAACTCCATTACCCAAAATAAAAGACACCAACCAATTGTGAATCGAGACTCACTCCATTACCCACAATAATATAACCACCAATTGTTAAATTGAAACTAAAACAATTATCCACAATAACGCACCTACAAATTGAGGCAAACTCAATTAATCTATAAATACTAATGATCAAATTTGTAGATCGAGACATAATATATGCCCCAACAAAATTATATGGCCCCAGCATGCTACATAAAAGGACTCAATATGAAAGACAAAATTGGTGCATTTCGTGCAAGGTACCATCTCTAAGAGAGAAGTTAACTTAAGTTGATAAAATATTGTTGAGAAATAGTGCTTAAGATAGGATTAGTTGTTAGTTATTATTTGTTAGGTGGTTATGGGTATTTTGTAGGTTAGAAGGCTTTATAAGGCCATGGCAATGTAATAAAGAGCAAATTTTGTTGAATGAATATTGTTTGTAGTTGTTGGACTTGTCTTATTTCTCCAACATGTGGTATGATTAGAGCAGGTTTCGAAAGAGGTCTCTAGCTTTCAGTCCACTTGTGCCTTGTTTGTTCAATTGATTAAGTTAATGGATTGTGCATCATGTGCTCCTTTGCAACGCTATTGTCTTTTTTGTGCTCATTCCCCTGTTGTAAAGTCAAGTGATTCAAACAAAGGACTAGTAGAATCCCACACACCTCATGCAAAATGTAGAGTTTGTATCGTCCACCCTTTTTACATGTTTGGTAATGATTCTCATTGGAATCTTGCGCTTCTCACAGCAAACTCATTGGCATCTTCCATTCATATGCATTTTCTTTCTATTCTATTTTGTTCACTCTTTACACAATTCTTCCCTTCATTGTATTCATGCTAAAATTTAGCTTTGTAGTTGTTGTTCAATATAAGGCCCTCTTTTGGTTTCTATGTTGAGTTTTCAACTGATGAAATTAAGATTCATGAAATAGAAATTATTAAAGTTCATTTTATGGCATCACAACAGTTTTTAAATGTAAAACCCATTAATTTTCAATCAAATGGCATACCCTTATGGATTGTTGCTCACATGGTAAGCATACAAGGAAAAATGTCAATTAATTATTGCAGGTGACAGGTCAAAACCATCCACAAGTCATGATTTGACGCTCACAAGGGTTTACAGCGAGATCTAGAACTATGTCCCTTTGCAAGTCATGGTTTAAGGCTATTTTTCTAAAATATATGTTCTAAATATTGAAATATCTCTCCAATTTTCATGGAATCAAAGAAATCGTAAGAGGTGAGTGAGTGCTATATCGAGTCAATTGAATAATCGAGGCAAGGATGCATCCTTTCATGACGGAGATCGAGTGTACTGCTTAGTGCAGTTGTGGCTACCGTTGCAAGTGTTGTCATTGATATTAAAGGTGCGAAGAAGTTGTCATTGATGTTAAAAGAAATTGAATTGAAAGTGATAGAAATTGAAGTGAAAGATAAATTATTCCATTCATATGGAATCTTGGAGCAATAAAGAAGATAGACAATATTGGAATAAGGCAATAAAGTATATATAAATAATCATCACACAAATCCTTGTGTGACTAATAACAGCAATCAGAAGATGATTGGGCAATAGACAATGAGTCAAGAAGGAGAAGCATTATACACATTATCTTGCAAATGGTATTAGAGGAGCGATTAAATGATAGTAAGCAAATCACGTTTAATATGATGAAGTCATAATCTTTAACGAACAACACCTGTATGAAGATAATGATTTGGTCACAAGCAGCGATTTTCACGAGTAGAGAAAGAATCACAAAGACCAGCGATTTATCGGAGACGAAAATAAATGAAAATATGGTAGCTGACTTCTTGAACAAAGAATTCTTTAGAAGAAGTAACTGATATGGTGAAACTTGTCGACTGCTAAAGTAAACTGGCAGTTCTCATATACAGAATATATTTTCGCTTGATTAGCAAATGATAAAAAGAAGGCTAATCATAAGAAGCAGCAATCACGGAATAAGAGCGGTAAAGAAGGAACTGTTAAAAGCAGCTTAATAAAGTGTTGTCCTCAATTTTGACATCACAAATTTGAGGCTGCAATTTTCTCATGGATTCGTAGATGCATTCTTTATGTTTTAACGCATTGATAAGGTGTCATAAAGGCAGTTTGTCATCCTTAAGTTGTACTTTATGTAATATTATTTATGTGTTTTTTTTTAAGGTTTTTGTCAAGTTAATACTTTTAAATGCTTGTCAAAATAAGTTTTTTTCTCTGCCTGCAAGTATTTGATTTTTGACAATCTTCAAGTTTATTCTTTGTTTTTCTCTTTCTTGTAAGTAGTTTTTAATCTTTTTTTTTTTTGCGATTTATAGCCCTTAGAATTCTGCTCGTTTTAAGCTATCTTAGACATCAAACGGAGTTGTTTAGCTCAAATTATAAAGGAAAATGTGGGGTTTTTCAAACGACTGCACATTTTATTAAAAATCTTCCAAAAGTGGGCTTTTTATTGACAATTGCACGAAATAAAATTATTTTTAATATCTAAAGTAGATTTTGACATCTATTTTAAAATTTTAACTCATTTTGAATTGATTTGACTATAAATTTTAATGTTTTAATGAAAATTAGTTTTTCCTAGTCTATTTTCATGTTACTTTACTAAAAACTATAGTTATATATTAAATTTAATTACATAAGACATTTAAATATGCATGAAGGTGGGTTTTATCATTCATAGCATATATCAATATGCAAATCACCTTCTAAAAACCCACTACCAATAAAATCTAAGTCTCAAATGCATAAAAGTGAGTTTTTTTAATGCAACTACATATTTTTAATTAAAAATATGTCACTTAGCATGCGTAAGTGGGATTTTTATGTGTTTGCATACTAAAATCTCATTATTATAAACCTTTAATGACTTAAAGGCTTTATAAGTGGGGAACTTGAACCCAATAAAACATATTATTGCATTTTCAAAGTCCACTAGCATGTATTTTTAACTTAAGTGCACAATGGTGGAAAATTTGAACTCAAAAACACATGCTTTTGAACTTGCATATGTTATTGCATTCCTAAAACTCATTATTAATTACTTAAAAGCACAAAGGTGGGGATTTTTAACTCAATAACATATATGTTATGTGCATTTGATGTTTTAAAACTAAAATATATGTTATTGATATTCAAAAATCTGTTATTACTTCTCCAAAAGAGACATTTTCACCAAAATGACTAAGAGTGGAGATTTTTTACTCAAAAGCACATGTGTTTACATCAAAAAACTCATTTTTAGCTTATTTTAGACTAGCGTTGGGCATAAATGCATGATGGTGGCGATTTTGGATCCAATAACACATGTTATTGCCTCCAAAAAGTGTGTTTTTACCCATTCTTGTTTATGTTTTCATTAAAAGACACAGTGGCGATTTTTGAGAAGAAAGCATATGCTTTTGAGTTAGAAAAACCCACTCTTTTTCTTGGTGTTTTTGGCCAAAAATGGGTTTTTGGAGGACAAACACAAGATTCATCATCAAAAACTTTAGATTTGTTCCTCCAATAGGCTCATTTTTTCCTTAAATCCATCAAGGATCAATCTTGGCTCATCAAACTTGCAAATTGAAGGTATTTTACTCTCAAAACAGCCAATTTAGGGCACGTTTTTGCCCAAAAATGATCTATTTTTTGTCATGTTCTTCCACCAAATTCAAACATTTTCTATTAAAGGAGAGTTATTTGGCATTATTTATCATTTGCAGCTTGTTTACAATTATTTTCAAGTTGCATATGATGTCTTATATGTCATTTTTTATATGCATCACATATTGCATATGTTTCGGTCAAAATGGTTGCTATTATTGTGCATTTTTTATCTCCAACTTCCCACACTTGTCAAGCTATGAATTTTGACTCAAGAATGCATTCATTTTGCACGGATTGAGTCAAAATTTGAAGTCTATTTAAGTCTCATTCATGCAATCATTTTAAATCCGAAAATCTCTTCATTTCATTTTCTGATTTTGCATAAGAGACTAAAGAGACTTCTTATGTTGCTTCTTGAGGGAAAGAGGTATGGTCTTTATCAAATTTCATAGGGCTATGTTGTTTATATGTTTGTTCTTTGTTTTTGTTTGTAAATCTCTTCATTTCATTTTCAGATTTGCATTTGCTTTGTGTATGATATGTGCACCTAAGAGGGAGTGTTAATGTTTGTAGCCTCAGTCGAATAATTACTATCAAAGTGATAGATCATTATTATATACATATACATATACATATACATATACATATACATATACATATACATATACATATACATATACATATACATATACATATACATATACATATACATATACATATACATATACATATATATATATATATATATATATATATATATATATATATATATATATATATATATATCATTGTAAATATGTGTGTGTGTGTGTGTGATAAATTGCAAATCCATATATAAATATAATAAGAACTTTTAGAAGAATTAACAGTCTACAGTCTGATCTAAAATTTAACAATAGATGATGATCCTATGGATAGTGAGCACCAAGGCATTACTAGTATTGTACATACAAGGAAATGAGTGTGGATCTCCTAGCATACCTCTCAACCCTTTGAATGGTGTTTATAGTACTATTAGTATAATGAAAGGAAACTGGGTAATGGTAAAAGAAGAAGGGGGTTGGAATGAGTGTTTACTAGGGTGATCAACAAGTTAGGAAACATCACATCCCAAATTCCATCTTTCTCTCGTTGTATTAGGAAAGGGAAAATACCCACTAGGCTTAAGGGAACTCAAGTGTTGAATGGGTATGAGAGCTTCTCCCTTCACTAAGAGTAGATTTATTGATAAAATTTGAAATGGATAAACGAGATAAATAGAATGAGATAGGATGTAATGGATATAATCTATGTATGCAAATAACAAATAGACTGATATGCCAATTCTAGAACTAGATCTAAGAAATAGACAAAGCTACTGACCTACACAAAAAATTTTAGTCTAATCTATCTATCAAGGACAACCTGGATAGTAGGGGGTGACTAGACTCACACCTACTTGTAGGAGCCATCCTTTCTCTATTGGAAGTCAATGAAGAAACCCAAGATCTGAAGTAGATTACTATGCCTTCTTGAATCTAGATTTAAAACTTCACCACCTATCACCTGCACAAATAAAATAGGAAAAGTGTCAGGGGAAAGGGGTTTTCCTCAGTCAAGCCCCTATACAGGAATTAACCTTGAAATTGAATTGAAATTACATAACGGAAAATTTGTGTTGTTAGTAGAAAAGGCTTAACAAGATGTTATACCTTCACAAGTGTCGAATTGTCCATGAAGATTCTTGAAAGTTGTCTTGATGTAGTGTTGACCTTGGATCTAGGATAGGAAGAACATGAATTCCTTCACAGATGTTAGGATCTAGATATTACTCCATAACTTCCATGCTTGGTGCTAGAATTAAACTTGATTGCTCCTTGAATTATTAATTTTTTGGAAGTAGATTGTAATGTAACCTCTCTAATTCAAAGTTGATATATGGATCCCAAAATGAGGGAGGTAGTATTGTATTTATACCTCTCCTAGCCATTTTGAAGCTCAAAAGTTGAAGGAGGCTGACAAGGATTTGAAATCCCACCCAAAATCAAAATGTTTACTTTCAATTCAAATTTGGGCCCAAGTTAGCATGTAATGGGTGCCTCCCTATGTAGGGGAAACTTGAGTTGCCCCGTACATCTCAAAGTCATCCTTTATGAGGTAAAAATGTATCAAATTTTAATTAGGGTTTTTGATATGAGAATTTTGAAAATATGCACAAAATCGAGGTGTGATCAAGCATAATGGGCATAAAAGCCTTGGACACTAAAATAGGTCTTAAGGACCAAAATTATAAGTGATTATAATTGAGGACACTACATTTATCCCCCACTTTAGTAGGAGTATGAACCTACTTCATACTTATGGTAAAGTAGATCTAAGCACAAGAAAAATATATCATCAAGGTAAAAGAGACAAGGAAAACACCAAGCCTCCAAGTGACTTAGATCTTGATCAACCTTAAACCAAAGCAACATTTGAGAGAGAGAGAGAGAGAGAGAGAGAGAGAGAGAGAGAGAGAGAGCTAGCCTAGTAAGGTAAACTTACTATGGGTCATGCAAAGGAAAAGATAGGGTTGGAAAAGATGGACTTAATAGTCTAGCAAGTTGTGTTATGCTAGTCAATCCATCTAAAGGATAACTAAGTGAAGCATTATTCTCTAGGATATATGACAAAAAAGGAGGATTAGGCCTAAGGAAATAAATGTCTCAAAAGGAATCTGTTAAGAGGAGATTACTAAGCAAAAGGCAAGGTTTGCCAAGTAATTTGCAAAACATTTGATCAATATGGTGTGTGTTTAATGTGTAACAAAGAGAAAAGTGTATGTCCCATGTTAAAGCAATTGTGTATGCCTTAATGATAGTAATAACTTTAAGGTAGGATAGACCCAAAAGACAAGCAAGTTTCTATTATGACTTGTCCCCAAACAAGGACAAAACCAAGGGAAATGAGTCATGGGACAAAAAGAGAGCACAAAGGGATATACTAACTATGGGGTCAATACGATCATATGATAACTCATGTATATCAAGAATTATGGAAAAATTAATTGACATCATCCCCTAAAGGTAGTAGACCTATGAGCACAATGGAAGGACATGTAAG
The DNA here is from genome assembly GCA_027943335.1 of Chamaecyparis obtusa. Classification (NCBI taxonomy): domain Eukaryota; kingdom Viridiplantae; phylum Streptophyta; class Pinopsida; order Cupressales; family Cupressaceae; genus Chamaecyparis; species Chamaecyparis obtusa. The sequence continues at coordinate 826,789 of BSBK01004303.1, read as the reverse complement.
ATGCACAAACAAAAGAGTCTTTTTGGGTCAACATTGTAGAGACTAAAAAGAAAGATGGTTTCTACCACTTTGCATCATCCCCAAAAAGATAATACAAAAGCACATTCACAACAATTGTACATATACGACTTAACATGTATATGACATATAGGAGAATGGAGATACAAATAGAAAAGTGTCACAATAGGTTCTATCCCTTTATCATCGTGTTCCAATAGAGCAACAAGGGTCTTCTAAACAAATCTATAGGAAACATATAACAATCAGCACACCATGGAGGAAGCGCAGTACAAACAAGCAAACAAATAAAAGAATCCACCATATAAGAGGATTTATTCAAGCATATTGCCTACTCCCCAACCCCTCCCCCCCCCATCTCGATTATCATTGCTTAGGGAGAGTGGGAAACACACAAGAGGCAAGACATTGAGTATGACAAATGGAGCTATTGCAAGTTCCAAACAAGGACCATGTTTTTTCACAAGGAGCTAGGGATAAAATTTATGAATTTTTTTTAGATTACTCATGATTTATTTCAATAGTCCCATACGTGTCAAATTAGAATCATTGGGATCAACATCATTTGCATCATTAGCATTGTTATCATCATCAAGAGTATCTTCATCATCCAATTTAATAGCAATAGGATCTTTAATATGAAAATAACAATCACCATGTTTAGACAATTTAATTTTGTTTAGATTAACTTCCTCCCTTGGGCTACACATGGATTGGTCAAAGGGAATCAAATAATTATTAGGCATCTTAGGGGAGGAAGTGGTTTGGGAAGCTAGTTCATGGGCCCTAGTACACCATCCACAATAGCAATCGCAAGAACAGTGGTTGGGTTTGGTTTTGCTTGATATTTGGGAAGTTTTAGGATCTATCAACATTGGTTCCTTTTCATCTTTAGGAGGAAGAAAGAAAGGAACTTCACTAGGTTGAAAGATAGAGGGTTTAGAGTGCTTATAAGAGGTAGAACAAAAGAATAGGTAGGAGGTGTAGGAAGTGTGGGAAGGAGTCCACCAGGGAAAGAGATGGGACAGCCTTAGGAATGCTCAATTCATAAATATTTTGGGCTTTGAATTTTCGGTAGGGTAAAAAGAGATGATCTTGGTGAGGTTGTAATGGTTGAGGCATGGCAGGCCAAAAGAAGCCAAGGTCAAATTTCCCATGACTCACTAAAGGTTGATAAAGACTATGGTTGATTATGATGATTTCCCCATTGTGAATAAATCTCAAACACTTATGGATAGGAGAGACAATAGATTTCATAGTAGTGGGCCAAGGAAGAAGGACATGTAAGATGCACAAACAAAAGAGTCTTTTTGGGTCAACATTGCAGAGACCAAAAAGAAAGATGGTTGCTACCGCTTTGCATCACCCCAAAAAAATACAACCCAAAAGCACATTTACAACAATAGCACATATACAAAATAACATGTATATGACATATAGGAGAATGGAGATACAAATAGAAAAGTGTCATGATAGGGTATATCCCTTATCACCCTCTCCTAATAGAGCGACAAGGGTCTTCTAAAGAAATTCACATGAAACATATAACAATCAACATCATGGAGGAAGAATAGTATGAACAAGCAAACACATAAAAGAATCCATCATATAAGAGGGGCTATTCAAGAATATTGCCTACCCCCCCCCCAACATCTCGGTTATCATTTCTTAGGGAGAGTGGGAAACACACAAGAGCTGCAACATCGAGCATGACAAATGGAGCTACTACAAGTTCCAAACAAGGACCATGTTTTGTCACAAGGAGCTAGGGATAACATTTGTGATTTTTTTACAGATTACTCATGATTTATTTCAATATTCTCATACATGTCATAAGAATCATTAGGATAAACATCATTTGCATCATGAACATTGTTATCATCATCAAGAGTATCTTCATCATCTAAATTAATAACAATAGGATCTTTAATATGAAAAGAACAATTATCATGTTTAGACAATTTAATATTCTTTAGATTAACTTCCTCTCTTGGGATACACATGAATTGGTTAAAGGAGATCAAATAATTATGAGGCATCTTAGGGGAGGAAATGGTTTGGGAAGCTAGTTCATGGACCCTAGCACATCATCGACAATAGCATCCACAATAGAAGTCATGAGAACAATGGTTGGGTTGGGTTTTTCTTGATATTTGGGAAGTTTTGGGATCTATTAACATTGGTTCATTTTCACCTTTAGGAGGGAGAATGAAAGGGACTTCACTAGGTTGAAAGATAGAAGGTTTAGAGTGCTTATAAGAGGTAGAAAAAAAGCATAGGTAGGAGGTGTAGGAAGTGTAGGAAGGAGTCCACCAAGGCAAGAGATGGGACAGCCTTAGGAATGCCCAATTCATAAATATTTTGGGCTTTGATTTTTGGTAGGATAAAAGGAGATGATCTCGGTGAGGTTGTAATGGTTTAGGCATGGTAGGCCAAAAGAAGCCAAGGTCAAATTCCCCATGACTCACTAAAGGCTGATAAAGACTGGTTGATTGTGATGATTTCTCCATTGTGAATAAATCTCAAACACTTATGGATAGGAGAGACAATATATTTCATAGTAGTGGGCCAAGGAAGAAGGACATGTAAGATGCACAAACAAAAGAGTCTTTTTGGGTCAACATTGCAAAGACCAAAAAGAAAGATGGTTGCTACCGCTTTTCATCACCCCAAAAAAATACAACACAAAAGCACATTTACAACAATAGCACATATACAAAATAACATGTATATGACATATAGGAGAATGGAGATACAAATAGAAAAGTGTCATGATAGGGTATATCCCTTTATCACACTCTCCTAATAGAGCGACAAGGGTCTTCTAAAGAAATTTACATGAAACATATAACAATCAACATCATGGAGGAAGAATAGTATGAACAAGCAAACACATAAAAGAATCCATCATATAAGAGGGGCTATTCAAGAATATTGCCTACCCCCCCCCCCCCCCCCCACATCTCGGTTATCATTTCTTAGGGAGAGTGGGAAATACGCAAGAGCTGCAACATCGAGCATGACAAATGGAGCTACTGCAAGTTCCAAACAAGGACCATGTTTTGTCACAAGGAGCTAGGGATAACATTTGTGATTTTTTTGCAGATTACTCATGATTTATTTCAATATTCTCATACATGTCATAAGAATCATTAGGATAAACATCATTTGCATCATTAACATTGTTATCATCATAAAGAGTATCTTCATCATCTAAATTAATAACAATAGGATCTTTAATATGAAAAGAAAAATCATCATGTTTAGACAATTTAATTTTCTTTAGATTAACTTCCTCCCTTGGGCTACGCATGAATTGGTTAAAGGGATCAAATAATTATGAGGCATCTTAGGGGAGGAAATGGTTTGGTAAGCTAGTTCATGGACACTAGCACATCATCCACAATAGCAGTCATGAGAACAGTGGTTGGGTTGGGTTTTTATTGATATTTCAGAAGGTTTGGGATCTATTAACATTGGTTCCTTTTCACCTTTGGGAGGGATAACGAAAGGGACTTCACTAGGTTGAAAGATAGAGGATTCAGAGTACTTATAAGAGGTAGAATAGAAGTATAGGTAGAAAGTGCTCAATTCATAAATCTTTTGGACTTTGAATTTTTAGTAGGATAAGAAGAGATGATCTTGGCAAGGTTGAGGCATGGTCAAGGTCAAATTTCCCATGACTCACTAAAGGTTGATAAAGATTATGGTTTATTTTGATGATTTCTCCATTGTGGAGAAATTTCAAACACTTATGGATAGGAGAGATAATAGATTTCATAGTAGTGAGCCAAGGAAGAAGGACACGTAAGATGCACAAACAAAAGAGTCTTTTTGGGTCAATATTGTAAGGACCAAAAAGAAAGATGGTTTCTATTGCTTCATTGACCCCAAAAAGACAACACAAAAGAAAATTTACAACAATAACACATATACGACATAACATGTATATGACATATAGGATAATGGAGATACAAATAGAAAAGTATCATGATAGGGTCTATCCCTTTATCACCCCATGATATAAGAGAAACAAGGGTATTCTAAAGAAATTTACAGGAAACATATAACAATCAGCATCATGGAGGAAGCACAATACAAACAAGCAAACACATAAAAGAATCTACCGTATAAGAGGAACTATTAAAGCATATTGCCTACCCCCCCCCCCCCCATCTCGATCATCATTTCTTAGGGAGAGTAGGAAACATGCAAGAGGCACGACATCAAGCATGACAAATGGAGCTACTGCAAGTTCCAAACAAGGACCATGTTTTGTCACAAGGAGCTAGGGATAACATTTGTGAAATTTTTGCATATTACTCATGATTTATTTCAATATTATCATACATGTCATTAGAATCATTTGCATCATTATCATTGTTATCATCATCAAGAGTATCTTCATCATCTAAATTAATAACAATTGGATCTTTAATATGAAAAGGACAATCATCATATTTAGACAATTTAATTTTCTTTAGACTAACTTCCTCCCTTGGGCTACACATGAATTGGTTAAAGGGAATCAAATAATTATGAGGCATCTTAGGGGAGGAAATGGTTTGGGAAGCTAGTTCATGGGCCCTAGCACGTCATCCATAATAGTAGTCATGAGAACAATGGTTGGGTTTGGTTTTCCTTGATATCTAGGAAGGTTTAGGATATATCAACATTGGTTCCTTTTCACCTTTAGGAGGGATATTGAAAGGGACTTCACTAGGTTGAAAGATAAAGGGTTCAGAGTTCTTATAAGAGGTAGAATAGAAGTATAGTAGCAGGACTAGGAGGTGTAGGAATGAGTCCATCAGGGCAAGGAGATGGGACATCCTTAGGAATGCTCAATTCATAAATATTTTGGGATTTGAATTTTTAGTAAGATAAGAAGAAATGATCTTGGTGAGTTTGTAATGGTTGAGGCATGTTAGGCCAAAAGAAGTCAAGTTCAAAGTTCCCACGACTCGCTAAAGGTTGATAAAGACTATGGTTGATTGTGATGATTTCTCCATTATGGGGAAATTTCAAACACTTGTGGATAGAAGAGACAATAGATTTCATAGTAGTGAGCCAAGGAAGGCCAAGTATTTCTTGGAATTGATTAGAATTTGGGATGACAAAAAAGGTGACATTTAAGCACTTCTTATCAACTTCTTCAGGAAAAGTGATGGAACCATGGGTAGGACAAGTAAAACCAAATTAAAAGTCTTAATTATCACATTTGGTTTATCATAGGAGTCTTGATGAGATTGTCTTTTGTTAAGATGTTCCTGAGTTATAATATTCACTATGCAAGTAGGATCAATAAGCACTCCTCGAGAGGAATTATCACTAATCTTTGCAAAAATATATAGAGGACTATTGAGTGCCTAAATAGTCTCCTTAGGATCAAATGTAATGCAAATATTAGGTTCAGGTTTAAGTATGGATTGATCAATGAGATTAACAATATTATTGACCATATTACATTCATTATCTAGGTCCATGGTAGTGGGTTCATGAGGCACAATAACATTGGTTGAAGAAGGAATGTGGTAGGCTCAATGGTATTCTTATAATGGGAAGGTAAAGGATTGGTATAGATTTATAAGTTTAGGTGAGGGAGTGCAATAGATTTGTTTCATTTATCATTCACATCCTTAGCAATAATGATATTGTTATCGATAAGGTCTTAGATAATAACATTCAAATAGAAACACTTCTTAATATCATTACTAGACTGACGATGGTGTTGACAAAAGGCTATGGGATCGTGGAAAACTAGAAATGATTTGGAGGTGTCAATTAGTTTTATGGGAGGAAGTTTAAAAATATTAGCATTAAGAAACTTCAACATAACATTATGCAAATATTTAGAAATAGATGTAAAAGTGTCAGATGGCTTAAACACATATGATAAAGGAGCCACACCTGATGTTGTAGTTGTCGCTTGAGCATCAACATTGTTGGAATAATTGTTGAACTTGATTAAACCTTTGTTGAGTTTTTGGAACTTTTGGGATGATTGTTAAGAGGAATCACTCTTATCAACTGGAGCCATTGGAGTGAATGACTAAAACTGGCTCACCTAAAGCTGATAATTATGAAGCACTGCACATGATTAGGTTAAAAAGGTGAATTTTAAAATCAATATCTTATTTATAATATCTTTTTATAAATTAGAAATGAAAATGTGTTGAACAACTATATGAGGCACGATATAAGGAATTTGAGCACGCAAATATTTAAATCTACCAATAGAATCAATCTATTCCATAACACCTTTCTTACAATGAATCAAATTAGTAAAAGGAATTTGATGGCCAATATTATTTTGAAAAGTTTGAATGAAAACATCAGTAAATTTTGAAATGAATCAATAGGATAAGGAGGCAAAGAACAAAACCATTGCAAGGCCTTCTCCCTAAATGTCCTAATAAACAATTTAACTATAAGTTTATGATTATTAGAGAAGACACTACACAAGGTTTGGAATGTTTTCACATGAGTCAAGGGATCACCTTTTCCATTATATGTCTTCAAGTGAGGCATTTTCATGTATTGATGGATAATGGCATGAATGATATATTGGAACAAAGGGATAGCAATGTCACAAGTAGGAATATTAAATTCCAATTGGGTTATGGAGGCAAGTTGTTGTTGTAAAGGATGAAATACTTTGTGCAAGGTTATTAATGGTTTGTTCAGTGGATATGTTGGTATTAAACATGTGTGAAAGGGAAGGATGTAGAATGTTATGGAAAATGGATGGAGGTGGTACATTATGGTGTGTAGGCATAGATGAAGATTAGGAAATACAAGTAACATTCATAGGAGGAGGGATGATAGGATTGAGACTACTTCCAAGAGTAACATGTGTATAGGATTGAAATTTTGAATAGATGTTGCCATGATAGATGGAGTATATGTAGCCACATTAGATAAGAATGTTGGAATTGGAATAAAATTATCAACATGGTTATTAGGATTAGAAAGATTAATATCTTGAGCACAACTTTTCATTGTCTCGAGATTGTCATCAATAAGATGGGATATGCCACACAATATATCAATACCATGTTCATGATTGTGAATTAACCTCCTTAATCATTCTACTAAGAGTATTGGCTCACTATTATAATGTTCTTGACTTAAACATTGCTCAATTTTAGTGATAGAAAGATTAATCTTATTCTATACAAAAGAAACATTATTCAACTTTACATGAGTTTTCAAAAAATTATTAGTTATACTTATAATATCTACAGCCATGTTATTAATATTATTTTGAGCTGAAATAATCCATTGGGCTAACCAATTTCTCTGGGCTTTAGAATTTTTTTGTTTGGTACCTAGATCCACACGAAGTCTAGGCTCATATCTCCCCCATAATTTCTTATCAAGATTGACCATGGCGAAAGTTTCAAGGGTTGGCCATATACCAGGTTCATAGCCAACTATCTCTTGTTATTTTCCTTGCATTTCCAATTTGTAAATGCTTTTCTTTTTAGCTCCCATTCTAGGAAACTTTTCTTGAACATACAACCCCTTTCTCCCATTTTGGTCAATTCAATCCCTTTTCCTTTATTATATGGTTCCTCCTCCTCTTTAAGTGTTAAGGTCGGCTTCTAACTAACTTGTCTGGCTAACGTATCTATAAGTTCAGAGTACTGCTTAAATTAGGAAGTGTGGCTAGGGAAGCTCTAGAGGGATATGGATTTATAGAGGGCTGATTGTACATAGGGAATTGAGTAGATGGTCCAATAGATTCTTCTGGATTATAATCTAGGTATGGCTTATTAGAAGTGATTGGGAAATTTATAGACATAGAATATGATATTTTTGATAGGTTGGGTATATCGTTGGTTGGTTCTTCATGCTGTTCAAATAAATTTGCTTGAGGGATAGATTTAAGATCTATACTAGACAACTGAAGAATCTGTGCATGAGGTTTATCAAACAACCGTTTATGGGATGGTACATGCAATTATTGGAATTTGGGACATGACTAGTTAATATGTTTTTCAATGATAGGAAATCCTATGTCAAACCCAGTGTGATCAATATGATGAACAAAATATAAGATGTTAGAATTTCCTTCTGGGTAACTCACCCCAATAGGAAAATTTGAAGGTGGAATATTCAATAATCAATTTCTGACTTACTGCTCACCCTTCCACGCCTATCCTTCGGCTTCACTATGGGATTGACGGTCTTACTGTGTGGTCCACAGCTACTCACAATTCTATTTTGCAACTTTCAGCTCAAATCCCAAATAACAGGTTGCCTATTACTATGAATGTATTAACTTTCTCACTCATGATTATTAGAACAACAAAAAGAGGATTGAAAAATTTCTCTGATACCAATTTAAGGGAAACCTATTTATATTGAGAACAGTGAGACAATCAACATAAATAATTCTTTGTATTACAAGAAAAAGGCATACATAAGCATACTCTATCAGATTAAAAGTAAGTCCTGAGTTTCTAATTGCTTATATTGGAAGAGCATACTCCTCTACTCAATTCTTAATCTCCTAATGGACTCTCTACAGACTCAAGATTCCAATCAAGTTATATTCAGATGCCTTGAATGTGGGCTCATAGATTCTTTATATAGAAGGTGTATTCCTTGTGCAACTCAAGCATTTTTTAAATAAATTTGGGATCTAACCATACGAAAGTGACACGTAGCTGCAATACTTACCACACTGTGGAAGAGATAATTGTCAGACAGTATGTCATAAACACTAACATAAGGAGGAAAAGACATTCACTTTTTGAACACCCATAAGTGAGAAGGACCCACTTCATACCCATAAGTGGATACAAGGATCTTTTTTTATATGGTTGCATCCTATTGTCACATCTTAACATGGGTGACATCACGACACATACATGCCCATGTGCTAGCATCAAAAAGGGAGAGGATCCATCAAATCTTGAGGTAATAGTGAATAGACAAGATCCCAATCTTCATGTCGAGGATTGAATACATAATCCATCAGTACCACATAGACATGTGAATAGGCACGGTCTAATTCTATTCTTTTGGAAGCAGAGGCAAGTATAATCTTGATTTCTATTCCTTCAATGTGAACTTCAGAAATCCATAAATTGGCTTCTAAGGGATAAAATTCTACCCTAGGAAAATCATATCCAGTTCTTGGATAATGGACTAAATATTGTTCCATGCAATCTATCATTTTTATCCAAAGTTGGGGATGGATGAATTCTAAAAATTCCTTCATGTCTGGATTAAACCGAACTCCAACTAAATCTGTGCATTCTTCAAATGAATCTTGGTCAAAACTTATCTTGTTGATAAACCCATACTTCAAATTTTTAAGTAAATTCATTTTACTATGCTTAGACCAATTCATTCCAAAGAAAGCTCGAATGTGTACATGGAGATGACCATATCTGTTGCACCAATGTCTCAGTGGGCATTTTCCAGTCCCAAGAGTGCTAAGAACTCTTTTTCTTCTTCTAGATCAATAATTCCTTGTCCATGCTAAAACTAAATCGTTTGTCTTAATTCCTTGAACCATTTATTTAAGAAATAGGATTCAAGAAGTAATTTCACAATATCATCAGGTAATTAAGGCAATACAATGTAAGTTCCATCATTATTTCTTTTTCAAAACATAGGAGTTCCATCTTATCTGAAAATATTAGGTTCATTAAAGATAATTCCATGATATATTGATCTTGCCAATTCTCTTGTTAGGGTATTTACTAAAGGATTATTTTCCCCTTCTATCCATTCTATTTCAAAATCATATCCTAGGAATTCAAATTACCATCTAGCAATTCATCCTTGGGCTATTCCCTTTATTGGGCTTCTTCTTGAGCAATCTCCTCATTGCTTGGTTATATATTCTTACAATAAAAATTACTGGTTTAAGAAATATTTTGAATTTTTCAATGCCTTTTTCAACTACCAGTATTTCTTTCTCCAAGATATGGTATCGGTATTCTATTTCAGTAAAAGTCCTGACCTATAACCATAGATACATCTTCTGCAATTATCTTCTTCATGTATAAGAACAGCTGGTGAGGTAGTATCAAAAGCATCAGTATAAACAATCAATGATAGACTAGGAACCAGAATTTGCAGAGCAGGCAAATTTTGGCATTTAGACTTAATCATGTGTATCACCTCTGTAGCTTTGAGTGACCATCCTTCCTTATTTTCTTTGAGATGTTCCTGGATTGCCTTCTTGTCTTCTGCTATACCTTTGTAAAATGCTGAGACATAATTCAAACAACCAAGAAATCTTTGAATTTGCTTCTTCTCCTATAAAATATCAGGGAATTCTTGAATATGTTGCAAAATATGAGGTTGTATAGAATTTGTACTTTGTTCAAGTGCAATCCTAGGAAATAAACCCGGTCCTTACCAATTACCATTTTCTTGGTTGATAAGGAGATTCCATGTTTTTTGATGGCTGCAAAAAGTTCCTCAAGATGTTTCAAGTGTTCTTCTGCTGAATGAGAAAATACAATTGTGTCATCAATATAAACAACAACAAAAGTATTTTAGGTGTCTAAGTTCCTAATCCATTCTTCTTTGAAAATATGTTGTTGAAGTACAAAGACCAAAGATCATGACATTCCACTGATATAGTCCTTGAGGGACTAAAAAATGTTATTTTATATCTATCTGATTCTTTAACTTTAATTTGCCAAAATTCTAACTCGCAATCAAACTTTGAAAACACCTTTTTATTAGCAGCTCTTCTAATCAAGTCAGTAATGAAAGGAATTGGATAATCGAATAGAAGAATGATATCATTTAGAGGTTTGTAGTTAATGCAAAATCTCTTTTTACCTCTTTCTTTCTCAACTCTCTTATTTACCAAAAATGTTGGGCAAGAGAATGGACTTTTTTAGGGTCTAATGAAATGTCCTTCAAGTAACGTATTCAAGTGCTTGTCCATCTCTTTTACTTTAGATGGTCTCATCAGGTATGTTGGTTCATGTGGGATGACAGACTGACATTCTGGTCGTAATTGTATTTCACATTCCTCACGCTCTTGTGACCAAAATTGTAACGGATTCATGCTGCAACATTCATATTCAAACCTTTCCTTTATCTCTTGAAACATATTAGCAGATGATTTTGTTAGCTCATTATCTAGTTCTTGTTTTGTTCTTTTCTCACATTATTCAAACTTATGTTTAACAATTCTTAATGCAGGAATTTTTATTTGACCATCCTCGTACTTCAAAAAAAAAATTATGCTTCCAAAACTAGAGTGGTTCATAATTAGTGAGAAATAAATATCATAATAGAACATCATCTACTAAATCATATACTCAACGAAATCTATTACAAACATTTTACCCATGATCTGACCATACCTTTCCATGTGAATAATTTCTCCATTAATTGCATAACTGTGAGGAATGTCTAGTCGTGGCTTCCAAAATTCAGGAGGAATGGCATTTGTTTTGGCTAAAGATCGACACGATCACATATCAACAAAAGCATCCATGGGAGTATTTTTAAATCCTAGAAAACAAAAATTAACTCTGATGTAATTCCCATTGTTAGCAAGTAATAGAGAATAAGGTTTATCTCTGGTCCTCTGCATAAGATTATTATCATTATTGTTGATTTTTTCTTTTGTTTCTTCAAGATGAGTTTCAAACTCATATTCAATTTTTTCAGAATTCTATCGATCAAACTTAAACAAAATAGCTCGTAATTCCCCCACTGTAGTAGAAACGTTTTGGATTTCTTTATGTTGGTTTTTGAGGGAGCGCTTGAGATGAGCTACATCATTAAGAAGTAAATCAAGTTTTTTTTAAACAACAAAAATATCATGATTTCCTTTTTCAGAGATTTTGGAAGAAGATGACTTATTTTTTGCCATGGAATTTTGTAGCCATGATCAAACCTGTCCTCATCAGACCCTGTACTAGGTTTCTTTTGCTGCTTTAATTATTTTTGGAGCTCTTCCTTTTTTTATTCAAGCTTTTTTAATTTTGCTAAATGTTCTCAGTCAATAATTTTTCACTCTTCTTTTGTTTATGTGGTTTTATAGGGATCCTTGGACTTTTCAATCTGAATTTTAAGCTTGACCTCTTCTAGAGTGTGTTTGAGAAAAGATACTAAATAATCTTCATCTTCACCAGAAGAGTCAGATCCATAAGAGGAGGACCTATTCTCATAATGTCTCGATCTGTCCTTTAGATCCTTAAACCTTAACATATGACTAGTTTATGAATCAACTTCAATTAGTTCATACAAGTCCCTTGTATATGAGGAAATATGTTTGATTGCTACTGTAATCACCTAAAAATGGTCTAGCGAACTAAGTGCCCCTAATTTTAAATAATTAATTCAAACAATATGCTAGACATAATTATGTAAGTATTTATATCAATTGGCTTGCATAAATAAATCAATCATCAAATAATCAATTAAATCAATTGATTGAGCATAAAAGGTTATTTTAAATCAATTCAAATCAAATGAATTAATTAAAAGTTTTCTAAATACTTTTAATTAATAAAATAACCCATTCAATTTCATGTGCACAACTTTCTAATTAAAAGAAAGACTTAAAAGAATTTGAATTTCTAAATGGACTTTCTAATTAAATGAAAGACTTAAAAGAATGGAAATTTCTAATTTGAATTTGAATTTGAATTTCTAAATTGACTTTCTAATTAAAATAAAGACTTAAAAGAGTAGAAATTGCTATTTTCTTTCTCTGTCTCATCCAACTGCGACAGGTTTCTAAAAATTAGAGAGAATCTCAACCACTCAACAGGATGAATCTCAACCACACATTCATTCTGGGATTTCTATATAAACTAGCCTCTTAGCTCATTCAAAAGATCTAGTTTTCTTTGTTAAATGCATTATGTTGTTTTTATGCTAGATTATATGCTCATTAAATGTTAGATTTCAATTCTTAAAATTAACTTGCATGCTTAGATAATAGCTTTTAATTTCTAGATCAATCATATAAGCATGCTAGTATCATTGTTAGATTCATTGTTTTCTTAGATTAATGAGCCTATCATAGTGACGATTTAGATTATTGAATGCAATCATTGCATCTTAATCTCTCATGAATCTTTCATTATGGAGTTTTCTAGTCATTGATCCCACTGTGCTAACTTAGAGCATGTTTACATAGATCATACTTGCTTCATATAGGAAGCAATAAGTCAATTTTAGTGGGTTTATTTGGTTATTTTGATTATCATGCTACTAACCCTCAAATATAATGATTTATTGAATTGCTTTTGTTTGTAGGTAAAGACCACAAAATACACACACATTTCTGGCACCTAGCATGGGGCCTAGACCCGGATTTGTTCTATCAATTTTGAGTTATTTGCATGTTTTAACATTCTATTTTGCATAATAGACTCATTTCTGGGAAGAAGTGTTTCATCCAAGAAGAAGTTGTGCATCCACCTAACTATTGTTTGCACGACACTTGACAGAGATTACATATGTCAAAGGCTATAAAGTGAAACAATGCAAACTATAATGCTTGTAATGCAGGTTGCCTTGGATATCAACTCAAAATTATATTTTCATAAGATTTATAGGCACTTAATTGGAATTTAAATTTGATTCTTAATCTAATCAAAGGATTATGCTCTTTTCCCTTTGGGAAAATGACAAACTCAAAAGTTAGATTAAGTTTGAGTTTAAGTTCTTGGTAAATTAACATTGTTTGATGTATTTTGGAAAGGTCAGAAGGTAGATAAGTATGCTCTTCTTCCGTTGGAAGACTCAAAACCTTATACCCTTGAATCTAGTCCATTTTTATTTATTTAACCTTTAGAGGGCCTGCCAATTGAGGTAAAAATCTCTCGAGAATGACCCAAGTGGGAACAAGTAGATGTCATCTCTTCCACCCACTATAAATAAATGCCTCTTTGATATTAAAGTCTTAGAGAACTTAGCTAGATCTATTATGATTACTTCAATATACATATGGCTTGACAACCTCAATCCTATTTACGAGACTGTGTTATCTTAGTACCCATATGACATTTTTATGTCTCAATCCTATTTACAGGACTAAGATAAAATATACTTTAGATATTCGTAGGGATGAGCATCCTCAATCCTACTTGTGGAACTACATTGTCTGGAGTACTTGTAGGGCTATATTCCTCAATCTCTCTTGCGGGACTATAAGGAATAGTTATGAACAGATGCCTTGACTATGAGCTTTAGTGTAGAAACCTCTCAGATCACCCCTGAAAGGTTGGAAATCTAAGTGCGAGGAAAATAGTAATTTCCCCAAGACACTCACCATATCAATCCCTCATTGGTGTTACCACTCAGATAATATGGTTGTCAATATCCATTATGTGTTACTGGTTTGTCATATTCTAAGGAGTCTTTGAGTGTGTTCCTAAGTCTATGAGTGAGGATTTTCAATCTCTACCAATCACTTAGGGATAAAACGTGTCTGATTCTACGCCCATGTGTTTGATGTGCTTATTTTTTCACTTAAAATTTACAAAATCTACCAAAAAAAACATCAAATGTACCAACAATTTCTAGCAAACAATTGAAAACAATCCAAATTTTTGACAAAATTTGAGAAACTAGGTATTTTGAAATATTTTATCATATGACAAAACATCTTTTCATCATTTCATCATATTCCTTTTAGAGTTCTATTGTATGATTGCTTCTTTTCATCATTTATGTACTAGACTTTCATTATGTGATCCTATGCATTTCAACAAACAAAGCTCAAAAACTGCCATCTGAAAAAATCATTTTTGGTCTGCAAGCTAGTTCCCTATTTAGCTTCTGGACTATCCTAATCTAATGATGTACCTTTTTCTTTTTCACTGTGGTCCTCTTCTCTTTTATCCTAATTTTTTGAATGTATGACTAGTCTAAAACCTCTTTTCATCAAATCAAACCTAATCAAATTGGTCACAAGTGTCCCTTATCTAGGAAATCAAGCCTTAACTTCGACACCTTGTACCAAGTTCATCATCATTCAATCTTCAAAAATATCATCTTTCATCAATCTTTTGAGACAAGTTACCCACTAATACATTTGACCCTAACATTCGACCAACATTTCTAACAAAGCATTAAAATGGTTTTGCTTGGTCGGATTATAGAAGGAAATCTTTGATTTTTTTTTAATCCATTCCCATGTTGGTCAAAATTACGACTACCAGGACAGTTCGTCATAATTGAGACAAACACGGGCATAATTTAAAAAAAAGGTTTCATTTCAATTCATTATGTCTCATATTCATTCGCTACAGTTACGCGGCAAAGAAGAGTTGAAGGTTAAAGGCACGAAGTGAGCTGAGGTCGAGGGCACGAAGTGAGATGAAGGTCAAGGGAACGAAGTGAGTTGAAGGTCGAAGGAACAAAGTGGGATGCACTACATTTCGGATGCACTAAATTTTTTGTTTAGTTTATGTTGTGAAGTGGCTCATGCAGGAAACACTATTACTCCCATTCGCTAGTTGTTCCTCATACCCTCACTTGGAATCTACAGAGATCTGGTTGCAGGTGTGTTTGGAACCCTTGTATAGTTTCTTTGTTTAAAAACATTGATATATTTAGATAAAAATGGGAACAACCAGTTCAACAGTGGCATGAATGATAAGGACATAGTGTAACTTGAGGGGTGAGATTCTAGTTAGAGGGGAATAGGTAAGTGACCTTTTGTATCTAGTTGGAAGAAATTGCTTGTGGTCAATCTAAGGAATGATTTGTTTGATCTCTATTATAGGTTGATAAGATGATGAATGGTAGTAAGGACCCTTTTGAAAGGAGATAGGAATATCTAAGTCTAATCAGACATCTTCTTATGGTTTAATGCCTTGAGAGGCCTAAATGTAAGATTAATTTTTAGGTGGGTATTGTCACAAAACTAAAGGTTGAAGAATGGCCTTGTGTCTTGGTGAATGTTGTGCTTCCCTGTGAGCTCTACATCACTATCTCTAATTGCCTTTAACTCCTTCTATCATCCATGGCAGCATCACTTTTAACTCACGAACCATCCTTACCATAACTAGACTCTACTCCCTCAAATCATACAAATAACATTATTATTTCATTCGCAAAATTACATAGGGCTTACTAATATAAGGAAGAATCGATGACCTTTGATTGTCCTTGTTCCTCATCCTCATAACCCTTTTAAATAGGCTTTCCCCTTGGTTCACTCCCTTACCCTTGAATCACTACAAAACCCATCAACAACAAGGATCATGTTGATCCAATCATCCTTTTCCCATGTTCTCAACCAAATCCAACCTTCTAGAGGCATAATCAGTCCATCAACACATTCATATTCAAGGTCTTATCTACACTTTAGGCCTTGAGGTCACTTAGATTTTACCTTCACAACCTATTCTCAACAACCCACCAAGTCCAACAAAACTATATTCTTTCCCCAAGACATCAAAAGGACTCAAAAAATCATTATCTCAAATTATGTTAGTTCCTTCAAGTAAAACCAACAGTTGATCACACCAAGAATGATAAACAATTTACCATTTAATTAGTTGTTTCCTTCATAGACTTGGGCCGCATCACCATGATTCTTGGCTACTCTCCTCCTATTTGTATCCACTAAACATCATTATTCATTCTTTCCCTGGCTCAAATAACTCCATTGCATGTTCATTGTCCCAAACATTTTAAATCAATCTCTATTTGATTCATAACAGTCATGTATCTTGTAGAAAATATCTATGAACACAATTCATCAAACACTTTACACTCCTTGTTTATAAGATTGATGTATCAAGACCCACATAATTAAATAAGGATCAGAACTTATGCTCTAATTATCATCCAATGATAGTTAAGAATGTACTCAAAATACTTACAATCAGGACATGTATGGCTTAGAAAGGATGTATGGCTTGTCATATCACTAAAGAACCTTTTCACATCATTAGGACCTTTGTTCAATCATTAAGATAAATTGGTTAATGCAATTACTATTTGAAATAGGAATTCTTTGTGTTTTTCCCACTAGGGAATCAAATTTCTCTTTCCATACTTAGGCATTTCATATGAGAACAATCACATTTGAAAGCCACTTGAATCTACTTTGAAATTAACCACCATTCATAAACTTTTATTAGTTACAAATGTAATTATCATCAAACCAACTTATCATGCCTATGTTATGTCTATACTAAGACAACTCTTCAATCACTCATTTGATCCATCACACATGATATATTGTACATGGATCTCTACAACTTTAAGGGACTTTAATAAACACCATTCCCCATTGATGGAGAGAATCCACACACAAACACCAACCCACCAATCATGGGTTTCTACCCAACTTGTTTTTAAGTCTCTCACCATCTCCTAATTCATCAACACCTTTCCTTGTAAAGGCTTCCCAAGGACTATTCCTATTCCAATCAACTCAATTCTTACACATGGATCCATCCAACATCTCCAATTCATTCCCAACTCTTTTGGAAACTTATTATTTCATCTACACCCTCAACTAATACACATGTTCCCTCATGAACACTATGTACTTCTTACTCCTTACACCATCAAATTGATCATTCAAACTCATTGTATCTACACATTAGATGTTATAATAATATAGCACATGGCATATTATGATCATTACATGGCTACAGTGACTCGTGGTCTTGGTTTGAGACCAATCGAGCTCACTTTACCTCTTTTTATTTATCTTTTAAAGTTGCAAGTTAACTATCTTAAGAAACAATGAGCAATTAGTATTGCTTGTAGACCAAGTTGGATCATGTGTTGTGTATTTTAGGTGTTGGGAGGAATGTATAAGTGTTGTCCATAATGGTGGGATTTGGGGAAGTATATATGTAATGTGTGGATCCATTCAAATTTTAGAGAATGAATCAAATATGAATCATGATTAGATTAAATGTACAATGCTTTGCAATCAAAATCTATTTAATGGATTTACACTTGATTTTATACAAGATACTACTAATGCTAGTATGTTTATATTTGATGGATGACAACATTAATATCTTAATTCAAAGTATAGGAGACATTTTTTGGGTATATTTATAGCCTGAATATTTTTCTATGAAGAAAGACTGTGTCTAACAATATGAACCCAGAATAAAATAAGGAGACAATTGCTAGATTGTGGTCTAAGTTCAAAAGAAAAGGTGATGGAAAATGTTATTGTCCCTACAAAAATTACAAGGACTTAAAGACTCGAAGACTTCTAATCAAAATAGCCGAGAAACATTGTTGGAAGCATGGTCACATTGAAGGGGGGCACGATTTTCATCCATTGGTAAGTATTTCAATATATATTATTTTAACAATTTATATACATAAGAAATCAATTGATGATGAGATCATGGTCGTGGTTAATTTAAGATCATCATTTTGATATAGGTCAGCCACCCTGGGTTACATGTTATGGACCATAACAATCTGGAGAATGTGAATTTCCAAGTGGAGGAACATGGAGGTGTGAATATCAAAGGAGAAGATAATGATACCATGGAAGAAGATGATCATGCGGCAGAGAACACAATTGAATATGATGGTATTGTCGCATTTGATCATGTACGAGAGAACACGATTAAAGATGATAGTACTAGAATTAATAATGATGATGAAGATGACCTTGATTTACCTATACTTGAGAAGGAATACGCGCCCCTATACAAAGGCTCCCAAACAAATCTTCTCTCCACTATATTTTTGTTGGTGAACTTCAAGGTTATAAATGGTTTATCCAACGTAGCAATCTCACGTATGTTAAGGTATGTCATATATGTCATTTTTTTTTATCTATTTTAGTCATAATTTTCTTATAGTTAACAAAGGGTGAATCATGTACCATTAATATTCTTTATATTAATAAATTATATTTTTTGTCATCGGTTGATAGGTGAGTGTTTGTTACCACCATCAAACATTCTACCTCGCTCGTACCAAGAATTATCTGCCACTATGAAAGATATTAGAATGGAGTATCAAACAATACATGCATGTCTCAATGATCATATTATATATCATAAACAACATGAATTTGCAACAGAATGCTCTGATTGTCATATTAGTAGATATCAATCAGATCAAATAACAAAAAAAGTGTCTTGCAAGGTTCTTTGATATATTTCCATTATTCCACGTCTACAATGATTATTCAAGTGCACTACCTTGGCATAATTTATAGATTACCATGCACACAATAAAAGTCGAGATGACATTATGTGAATGTCTATGGATGGTTCTACATTTGAGGACATAGAGGAAATATGGCCACACTTTAAAGAAGAACCTCATAATCTCAAGCTTTCATTGGCAACAGACGGTGTCAATCCATTTGGAGAGACTGGCCTATTTTTGTTATCAAAAATAGCATTCCTCCTTGGATGTCCATAAAGAGGGAGCACATAATGTTGGAAATGATTGTTCCAAGTAATTTTTCATTTAATAGTCATCTAAATTTATTTATAAATACCACATCAAAATGGTTATAATAATTATGTAATATTTTTGTTCATTCAACTAGGTAAGTACCAAGTTAAAGATATGAATGTATATATTGAGCCCCTTATCGACAAGTTGTTGGAGTTATGGAATGGGGTCACTATGTATGACATCCCTAGACCAATAGAAAAAGACAATTTCAATTCCATGCAATGTTTGTATGGACAATATATGATGCCCCTGGGCTAATACATTTTTGTGGTATGTTATATTGTTAACACATATTTTTTTGTATGTTATAGTGCTAACACATTTTTGTTGTATGTTTCAGTTTGTGCATGATAATTGTAATTATCAAAATTAACATATTTAATCCAATTATACACGATCTTGTAGGTCTTCAGACAAAGGAAAAATTTTCATGTCCATTTTGTGGTCCAAAGATAAAATCTCATCATTCAAAAATTTTAGGAAAACATGTGTTCGATGAGTATAGGCACTTTCTCCATGGAAATCATAAGTATCGAGTTACTGGAAAACATATTTTCAATGGGGAAGAAGATACTACATCAAAGACACAAAGAATGATACCTCGCCTATGTAAGTTAGAATACAATAAAATAAATCATCGAGGTAATGTCATTCCATCTTATGGTCTTTGTTTGAAATTTAATTTTGATATTGTGTTTTGTTTACTGATGATGTAATTGATGCTCTTGAAAGTCGTCAAGGCATTAATGACCAACTTCCAAAAGGACTAAAAATTTATCCTAGACAATTTTGTAGGTTGTCGTACTATGAGCACCTCCCAATCGTGCATTTGTTTGATGCTATGCATATTGGAAAGAATATAACCGAGACATTATATAAATTATTGGATGGAAGGCGTGACAGAAAAAATTGTCAAAATTTTTAGTGACATTCAAGATTCCAACCATGCATTGAAAAATGTCAATCGATCAAATAACAATGGAGACTATTGATATAAGTGTCTTTCCTTGGTTATTATCAGAGTAGCAAAGCAATGCTATAAAATAAGTCATACAAAAAATTTGATTTCTCATAGGATTTACTACAAACATAAACAATCTCATATCAAATAAAAGTGAATTTGGGCCAGGAATGAAAACACACGATTAGCATACTTTTATTAAGGTAATTCATGTTATTTTTTATTCTCTACATATTTGTATATTGCATGTAGTTTTCATTGTATTATTTTCTAAAATATTGAAAAGATCATTTTATAATTATTGCAGTATGTTCTACCTCTATCTCTCTCACACCACTTGGACAATAGTGTCAAACAAGTTATATATGATCTTAGAAAATACATGAGGTTAGAAGTGTTATTTGTTAGATTTGTTGTATAGATATTATATTTGTGACTTTTTTTACTTTTTCTGTAATTTATTATATATTTTTTGTAAAGTCTCATTTATATGTTTTTGTGTGTTAAATCTCTTTTAGGTGGTTGTCATCGAAAGAAATCAATAAAGAAGATATAAAATATTGGAAAAGAAAAATTCTTCATCTTATGTGTGAAATGCAAAAATGTCTACCTTCAACTTTTTTCAATGCACAAGAACGCTACCCCATACATCAAGTTGAAGAGATTGAATTGTCTGGACCTATACAAACTAGGTCAATGTGGATGGTTGAGAGACACTTGAAATTTTTTAAGGGCTTGGCTCGACAAAGAGAACATCCTGAAGGTTCTATGGTGGAGGGATATATGGTATACCATACCATAGTGTATATTAGTGAATATCTTCCTAAGTTTGTAGCAAAGATCCATGTAAACAAATTCGAAGGGGAGTACTTGATGGAGAAAGGTAGATTGAGGAAAGTGAGAGATAATTATAAAATATTAATGTAGTTAATTAATTCTTATAAATATTCAATATAATTTGTTTCTAAGTGGTCTATTTTTTTATACAGTTGGTCGAGAGTGGGATGCACTACATTTTTATATTGCGAAAAATCTTGATTAGATGACAGTATGGATTGAACGATGTCAACAAAATGGTCACTCATTAACATGGGAAGGTGTTGCTTTATTGGTTAAAGAAACTCATCGTAATGGAGATTCTAATGTTATGCCAATGGTAATTAATCTAGCATATGATTTAAGAGGTAGACAAGTACATATAAATTTATTAATCATGACCCATATGTTTAATATCAACTCACGATGCAAATAATTTTTACATATTTGAAAAATTGCAAGTCAAGCCTCACAAAGCTATGTACTACCATGGCCATAAATTTCGCATAAAAAAGTTGGACGACATGAAAATAACTTGTGATTCTGGGATAATTGCAATCTTTGAGGTCAATAATACTTCATCTAGAAATGACATACATCCTCGAGAATCTCAAAACTGATACTATGGCATTTTAGATGATATACTTGAGTGCGACTTTAAATCTTTCAAATTAATTCTATTCGTTGTCAAATGGTACAGGCTATAATTGAATCAAAATGATCCTAATATAATTGTTATTCAACATGATAATAGATTTGCAATGATTAATACAAGGTCATTTGAGCCAGTTGGAGATGAGCCCTATGTTCTTCCAAGCCAATGTGAGCAAGTGTTTTACTTAGAGGTTCCACATAAATCGGGTTGGTCATTTGTTGTTAGACATGATCCAAGAAGAAGGCCAGTAAAGTATAATGTGATAGAAGAAGAAGATACTGAAGAAGGAGGAGGAGGAGGTGGTGGTGGTGGTGGTGGTGATGATGATGATGATGATTTATTCATAGAAATTTATTTGACTTATATGTTTTCATAATTAATTTATTATGTATTAAACTCTAATGGCATGGTATAATTAATTCATTGTGTTCAGTTCTAATTATTATAACATATGTCATTTAAGATACATGTGTTTCAATTATTACTTGTATTTTTAATGTATTTATTGTTTAACAAATTATCAATGTATTGCTTATGATGCTCAATTGTTGGTGATGATTACATGTATATATTTTTTGCGATTGTCACCCTTTGTGGAAACGGGCAGTTGACTATAGACATTGTCACCTCTTTTGTTGATGATCTTGCATAGCACACATAAAGTAAAGGTAAGGAATTAAAAAATATATAATGATTATGATGAATGCATATTTTTCATGTTGTCTTCTATGTAATTTGTAGCATATGTATCACGTAATTTTTAGCTAACTTAAGATAAATGATTTGCATATGTAGGAAATTTAACCCCTTGTATGAGGACCATGCATAGTGACATGGATCGGCAGGTATAAGTCATTATAACCTATAGAAATAATTTATTATTTTCTTTCTTTCTCTTTACGCCCATCTTCATTGAGTGGTTTAATAATATGGTATTAACTTACTCATGATTTAACAATACTACCCTAAACATCAATTTTAGGGCCGACTTCATCAACATTACCCTCATTTAGCAAAATACCTCGACGTTGGTTACCAACTATTTCTCATTTGATGGACTGCAAGAACCACCTAATAGGTACTTGTCAGATCTGTCTTCCTCGAGTGAGGGAAATGCAGAAATAGAAGATGAAAGTGAGACATGTAGTAGGCCTATAATAAGGAGATCAACCAGAGGTCAAAAGATTAGAAGAAAATTCAATATAAATGCATTTTTTCCTTTCTGAAAGGGGGTCATTCTCTTATGATGATGAGACCAAAGGTGACATCAAGGTGCCCTTGAGGTACACACATCTTTAGAAAGAATGGGTACCCAAGGAACTACCTCCAATTAACACTGATTTTTGTGTTAACGAGAGGATATATCGCATAGCTTCATCGTCATTACATGGTTTGGGCCCATTTTCCATGGATGGCATAAAGGTATGTTTACAACAAAGTTGTTGAATTGATGGAGTATGTCGGACCTTGTTACAATTACAATAATTGGATGTGGATTGTTCAATATAAAAAATTGTGCGTAGGTATGCATTGTTAGCAAATTATATACAATGGAAAGAAAATGATCAAAGTAAAATATTTTCTATGTACATAGATGGAAGGCCAAAAGCAACAAGGAATATTGCGGGTTTTATAAATAGTACGCAACCTGGGTCAACTAATAAGTGATCCAATCGCATATTCAAGGCACATGAGGGAAATTATGTTTTTATATGTGCGATAAAATCAATAAGTGCAAGGGAAGAGCTGCTAATAGATTACCATTTGAATTGCATAGATACAAATAAAGTTATTATCATGGGGGTGGTAAGTACTATATACTATTCAAACTAACCTCCAATTAATGACTCCAATATACCATTTATTAATAAAAAATTTTGCTAAGTCGATTGCTTTCATTTTGCTAAAGTTTTTATATTTAATCTTTGTCACGGGACAAAATGGATCCACAACATGACAGAGGCAGGGATGTTCCTCCCACCCCTTCTTCGGTGAAGGTAAACCTTAGTGTAATTGTACAAATTAGATATAAGCAAAATATTATATTATTATGTTCTTTTCTTTAGGGGTTTGGAGTTATTCCAATAGTTTTACTAATATTCCTATCACAAATTGATGTTCAAGGAAAGGGAAAAGTGCCTATAACAACTGCGCCAATAGCTAAAGATTTGGGGGTGACAATATATGCAATGATAACATCGCATATATCTTTGACCCCATAAAGATCATCAAAAAGAAAATCAATTCAGATGTTCTTGGCCTCCTACTCCATCTAGATCCAAATGAGGAGATTTGGGTGCAGAGAGATGAATTGATACGGAGAGCACGTTGTTTGGAAGTAAGTAGTAATGAATCTTTAGTTATAAAAAAAGTTAAATAAAGGTTTATATTTTATACTATTTTATGTCATGAACTAAAATATGTATGTGTTCTTCTTACAGGATTTTTTGAGTACTCAACCACCTACTCATGGACATCGTGAGGCTGGTACTAGCGTAGGTCCCTTAGGTAAAATAGTATTCCCTCTTGGCTTATAAGTATTAACATCCCCTATGTTCCTTAAGTCTACTCATTTCCCAAATTCTATTATCAATATGTTAACCCTTAATGTGTCTATCCCACTATTACACATGTTAGCACACCCTTCCTTCAGACCTTAACAAGCTCTAGCCCTTCCTCTTGGGTTCCACTCCTTACCACAATCAAATGCTCTTATCTCAACACATTTTTAACCCCCCAACACACCTTCCTAATCCAATATTGACCCACTTGGATTACTCAACATTAACTTACTGTCACACTGTGACAGTCAAACATCTATTCTTTGAAACAGTCACCAAATCACCCGTGAATGTGGTTCCACTACTCTGTATCCACTAGGGTACATTAAAGAGTTCCCTTTACCCATTCTGAACCCAAAATCCTCTTTGGAATCACCCTACCACACAAAACTCAACCAAAATGGTGTGCTATTGTTCTGTCACAGACTGAGGCAACATTTCATGGGTTTCTCTGATCCAATGCATATGATATTTGATGTGTAGCCACCTACAACTTAAGAGATATAAAATATATGTCTCCTTCCATCCTCCTACCAAATGTGAGGCTTGTATGTACGTAAAAACATCTCATACTACATTTTATTAAACCTCTTATTACCCTAGCCCGAGGATTTACCAATTTGTATTAAAACCGAGATATCTCTATTGTTTCTTAGTGAATTCCAATGAAACAAAAAAAAAACATAATTTAAAGCATTCAAACCTCCATCTATTCCACTGATAGATGGATCAAAACATTGAGATACTCATAATAAAACTAATGGAATTTAGACAGAATAACATAATGAATTATTTTCATAAAACAATTTTCTATTTAAGATAAACTTGTTACATCGACTTGGCCTCTTTGTCTCGAGATTTCACAACCTTGATAAAGTCTTTTGAAAATGTTCTAACTTCCTAAACTACCCAACAACTTCCCTCAAACTGATTTTTACCCTTTAGACTGAAAACAGTTTGTTGTCAACTTGACAACTTTAAACTTGTGTTCTCCTATTACATCATAGATGTAATACCCCAAAATTGGCACCTTACAATTTTAATCAATTTTGGTGCATTTCTTCAATTTCTACATCATCGAAGTCCTATTGTACTAGGCAATTCTGTCTCCTGGTTTCAGACTTTATTTGACTTGGTGTCAAATGTAGAAAATCCTAATTTGCATTAATCATACACTATAATTAATTCCTAAATATTCAACTTTATTGGCTAAACAATCCCTATGATTAATTAATTTAATTCTAAAGTCCTAAGTACTTTAAATTAAATTAATTACACCCCGTTTAGCTAATACACATCATGGAATTAAATAATTATTTGGTTATTTGAATGGACATCTTTATTTGGATTTATTATTCAAAATAAATCAAAAAGTCACCCATGTGGCAATATTCATTCTTTTAATCAAATAATTCTTCAATATTTGTCTCGCCATGGAGATGAAGAGTCAGCCATTTCTTTTCAAGAAACTCTTCATCCTCTCTCTCAGCTTTTCTATATTATGAGCTCCTTTTCTTCATTTTGGGAAGGCAATTGTGTGAGTATCCAAACTATACTCAATTTGTATCTCAATTTTCATGCTTCCAAGCTTTTATTGCATAATTAGATTAATCTCTATTGCTAGTGTAATTTCATTCTCATATTAAATTAGTTTTCTTATTTGCTATTAGCTTAGTTCTCATGTTTATTTCAAGTTCTTTAGATTAAAAACTGCATTATCATATCTCATTTCAAGTTTTCTTAGCTTAATCTACACTTTCATTCTTAGTTCAGCTTGCATTCTCATATAGATTAATTGCAATTTTCAATTCAATCATTTCTTTAAGCTTTCCAAATCCTTCATCTTAGTTTGGTCTAATGGTTGTTGGCTCTCCAATCTAAGAGTAATTCAAACACCCCAACTAATTAGGAGGCAACAGGTTGATTCACTATGAATTCGTGAATTGGGTAATTCATACTCATTTTCATAATTCACTTTGTGAGAAATGAATATGTTGTGTCTATGGCTAGATTAGAGGTCCACGTTCAGCTATAAACATTTTGGCACCCACCGTGGGGCAGAAAAATTGATTTTTGGCCTCATCAATCTCAAACTTTTTTTAAAATTATGTACTTTGTCATACGTCTATACTTTATTGTGTACGAAATCTTGCGTGAGATTTATGAGCATGTCGTCTGAAGTTTTTCTTTCATTAGCATTCTATCATGTGAAAAAGCACTTTCTCGCGCTAGACCCTGCACTTTCTCACGCGCAGCACTACACTTTCTCGCACAAGCCTTTCCATCAATGCTCTTAAAATTTTCAAGTTCTGTATTTTCTATTGCAGATTTCTAACATTTTTTGTTTGCTGTGATTTTATATCTCTATTTTTATGACAACGTAACAGTGGTCTACAAGGCGTGTGATGAAGACAAAACTTGCTAATAGTTTGCTTACAGGACGATTGTCGAAGACATTCAAAACACTTTTCTTGTTTATTGCTTTCATCACATAGTATAATTAGGGCCTTGTGAAGATTTCTTAAGGGTCTTGATAGTGAGCTAGGGTAATAGGTTCTTCATTACATGGAAGTGATGCTCATGAATGAACCCAAAACCTGGATCTTACTAGCATGATAGATACCTAGGGAAGCAAGGAAAGGTAGTGAATCTTTAGCATGTCTACTTGTTAGGGGATTATGTTCTTCTCTCTTTGAGAAAACCAGAAACCCAAAAACTTGTGGATTGGTTGAGGAGGAACTAGCTCGGTGATGAATATTGTTTGCATGTTTGGGTAAGGTGAAGAGGTAGAGAAGCATGCTCTTCTCTCTTTGAGAGAACCAGAAAATCAAACCCTCAGATCCAAGACAAGTTGTGTCACCTTTAGAGAGTCTGTCAGAAGTTGAACCTTTGGGAACAACCCAAGTGAGTACACACCTATTGCCGGTGATTCCAACTCACTATAATAAAGAATTTTTTGTTGAGTCTAAAGACTCCAAAACCATGTTAACTTCCTTCTCTTGATTTCGACTATCATCTTGAGAAGGCTATGTCTGTTGTACTAAGCGGTGTTGCTCCTAGCCCTGCTTGTGGGGGTGTATGACTTTCGGGTGTTGGTGTGGCTACGAGGCATCGGGGGCACCAAAGGTTAGTGTGAATGGAAGCCCACTAAAAATTTTCTTAGTTATTTTCCTACCTAGATCACCTCTGAAAGGAGACATAATCTTTGCACAGGGAGGGGGAAGAATCTCTCCCCTAGATTCTCACCATAGGCATGCACCTATACATTTGAAGGTGGTATATGACACTGGCCCCTACTTTAAGGGTAACCTTTGAACATATACTATTGAGTCCTTGGAAATACCAAAAACACGGGCACCCTCTAGGGAGTGACATGGTTGTGTGAGGTGAACGCATTCACGTAAGCTATGAGACATGGATTTTGTCTTCTCTACAAATTTTTTTTTGTAGGGATAACTATGTGTTTGTTATCGAGTCTTAAACTATCCAACATGATTAAACAAAGACTCTCGTGATTCTGCCAAGTTTCTTTGTCCTTGGTTGAAATGTTTGTGACTACTTCTTGCGTCACTACTACTTGATCAAAACTTTATGCTTGTAAACAAATGCTTGAAACCTTCAAACTGAGATTGCTGATTCAAACCGTCTTTAAACTATCTGAGAACTAGAAATCCTGTCAGAGAACAATCCTTACTGTGTCTCAAAATATAACTTTTACATCAAAAACTGTGTCAAACTGTCAAACTTTGATCTTTTCCCATGCAAAATTTCACTTTCCAGAGCACTTTCTCGCACAAGACTTCATTCTCTCGTGCAAAGTTTGACATTTTCTCGCACGGCCCAGCACTTTCTTGCGTGAACCTATACCCTAGTTTTCAAAATAGTGACTTATTTCCCGTTGACTGGTCAACTCTTTACCTGATCTAATTTGTGTCTGAGGTCTGTTTGCCTATTTTCCTATTGTTCACTGTCTGAAACTGAGTGTCTCAAGCTGTGAACCAAATGATTTTTCTTAAACTTGTAATGTCTCCCTGTTATTTGTCCTATCTTTATGTGCTTTTGTACCTTTGCGACACGATAGTCACATCTCGGTTATTCTAGCCATTCTTTTGACAATTCGTGTTGGGTGCATCTTACATCTTAGTTGTTCTAGCCTTTATCTCCTTTTCGTTATTCCTAGAGACATAGTTCTAGCATAATCCCAAGTCTTCTCTCATTTCATTTTCATCTATGCCTATTACAACTAGAAGCGAAAATACTTTCCCCATTCGTGGAACTGGACAAGGTAGGGGTAAACATTGTAATCAAGAAATAGGTCATCCTAAACCTGTCGCACAATCTGATTATTGTGAGGGATCCACAAGCTCCTCTTCGTTGAGTACTTTGAAAGACAACCCATCGCAATCATCACCTCTAGTGTTCTAAGAGTGTTATAATTTTTTGTTTCAAGCGCAACCTGACTTATCATTTTAAGAACAGGACAACTCATTCTTTCAAAACAACTCGTTGTTTCATAACCTTGGGAGGCCACTTCCTCAGACTAGTCCTATCATTGAACCTATCGACCCTGCTGATGATATCAACTCATTTGAACCTATTGACCCTTTTGATCTTGTTAGAGCTCTAAAAGTTACCTGGGTCGCACCCTTTCAACATCTTTCACATCATTTTACTGAGTCTTCCTACACTAACAAGATGGGAGATCCATTCGATTTCCATCCAGGCAAATATTGCCAAATTCCTGAGCAATCTCAAAACAATTAGCATCCTGAACACTCTCAAAATGATCGATGCTATGATCACTCCCAAAATTATCAGAATCAGGACCAATCTCAAAAAAAACCTTAGGGCAGTCAACAAGCATATCACTATCACCCTCCTCCATATGATCAAAATCAATCCCAAAATGATCAATCCTGAAACAAATCTTAGGGTAGTCAGCAAGCATATCACTATCACCCTCCTCCACATGACCAAGACCAAGATGATCAGCAACAAGATCAAGTCCCAAGCATTTATGAGATTCTTGGTAACGAAGATGAAGTAATAACCCAAAATGACATAGATGCGGCGAAAGCCAACAAGGGTCTTATCAAGATGATGAAGATCCTCCTTCTAGAGGAGAAGGAGAAATATTTTCTAGAGCTGGCCAAACAAGGGGCCAAATTACCTTGAGACTACCAAGTCGAAATGCTTGTGGCCAAAGAAGAAGAGACTGAGACCGCAAAGTTGCAAAAGATGGTTCAAGACATGCAAGACCAAATTAGTCAACTTGTGAGTGATAAAGATAAACCTGCACAACAATTCACAATGGAAAGCATCTATACTTTCCTATTTGATAAGAGTCTTCACATGCCACCTTTTCCCAAAGGTGTGGACCTACCTAAACATGACAAATACTTGGGTACCACCAATCCCCAAGATCACTTAAGAGAGTTTGGCACTTTATCTATGGAATTCATGCATGATCAAACATATCTTATGCACCTATTTCCTCGTAGCTTGGGTGGACCAGCTATGGAGTGGTTTTCTCGATTGCCCACTGGCATTAAGACTTTTGATGAAATTGCTAATCTATTTCTCCAACATTATTCTCATAATAATCAATATCCATTCAACATCTGGGATCTTTGCAATTTGAAACAGCAACAAGGGGAACCTTTTGTAACATTTCTCTAGAGATGGAGACAACTATGTACAAAGTGTCCTCATAAGCTACCAGAGTCTGAAAGGCTCGACATTTTTTTGGACAACCTTGTTCCAGATTTTGGATATCAAGTACAATTACAAGGTCCCCTAACCTTTGATAGCATGATTAAACAAGTTGTGCGCATAGAAGCATTTATGATCAAGAAAGGAGAGTTGACTTTGCAAAAAGATAATAAACAAAGGTCTTCCTCCTCAAACAAAGATAAAGGGAAGTTTGTCAACAAGAATAGAGATGTTGTAAATGATAGAGTGGTTGATAATGTGACCCCGAAGCCTGTGAAATCTATTTTTAATCTTTCCTCTAGTATATAGGTGGTCAAATCTATGGAGAAGGCTCTAATAAAGACTCAACAGCCTTTGAGATTTGCTAAAAACAAACCTTGGGCATCCCGACCCAAGCGCGAGTTTACATCCTTAGGAGAACCACTTGATGTGGTTTATACAACTCTCATGCAGAATCAAATACTCACTCCTTTGGAAAAGTGTCTCTATGATCCGCAACTATGACCTCATTGGTGGAATGACAATGCATACTGTGATTATCACCAAAATAAGGGTCACAAGACTTCTACTTGTCTTCAGCTATGCCATAAGGTCCAAGATTTGATTGACAATGGTGACATTATTGTGGATGGCCATAACAAGAATCCAGACCATCAGGCATTTATAGATCCCTTTCCTCCTCATGAGAAAGGTGAATCTTCAAAGACTAAGAATACCAATGCTAAGGTCAATTACACGTACACTATTGATGACAATGTCATTGGTATGATTGAACCTATTGAGGTTGAGTATTGTGATGTGATTACTATTAAGGGGAGCGGAGATTCTCCTAAGACTAAGACTCTTTTTTTCTTGTGAGGTCCCGGGTCTCATTCTTCCAAACTTGAATCGTCTCAGGATTGCGCAAACATTGTTACTCGCTCTCGTGCAAAAATAACCATTAAGGGTCCCGACCCTTCTACATCTACTTTGAAGCAACCTACAAATAAATTTTTTCTTGGTCCTACCAACAAGAACTCAAAATTAGTCCCTACACCTAGCACGGTTATCTATATCATTTTAGACCAACTGCAAGGTACCAACACTCAGATCACTATCTTTGAGTTGTTGAAGATCTCGCCTGCCCATAGGGAGATTCTGGATAAAGCCCTCATCAAGGCAAACATCCCAAAAGACTTAGATCTTGATTGGTTTCAATCCATGGTGGGTCACCTGACATCACCACACTATTTATCCTTCTCTGAAGAAGATGACCACTCGCTAAGCCACCCGCACAATGCTCCTTTGCACATAGAAGTCATGATAGGTCCAAAGTGCATCCACCATGTCCTCATTGACAATGGTGTTGGCCTCAATATTTTCTCTGCTAAGATGCTTACCCAACTAGGCTATGATGAAGATTACATAGATGTCTGTAAGAAAATCACCATTAAGGCCTATGATGAGGAAGAACGCAAATCCAAAGTTTTGGTTGTGCTACCAATCCAAGTTGGGCCTGCTGAAAGAGATGTCATTTGCCAAGTTCTAGATATTCCTCTATCATATAATATACTATTGGGTAGACCGTAGATCCATAAAATGTAGGTGGTTCCATCTACATATCATCAATGTATCAAGTTCCTATTCTAGGGAGCAGAAGTGACAGTTCATGCCAATACCAATTACTCTTGCAACACACTTGCACAATCTGTAGACAGTCTTGTTCCAACTAATAGAGAATCCACTAAATTCTATGATGCCAAGCTCAAGGAAATGGAACAAACTCTAAAGCTTAAGGATATAGGCATGGGAGGGTATCAAATTGAACCTATTCTATCATTAGCAGCTTTACCTCCATCTACACATTCCTACGGGAGACCCTTTGAGAACAACAAACCTTCTGCTTGTTCTCCCCAAGTAATCTATGATGGCACCTTTGTCAAGGCCACAAAACCATTAGAAGATGAAGATGAGGAAAGATCTATTACAGCTTGGCTTTACAAAGGAAAAGAAATATCTGAACAAGTGACTCCTACTCCTGAATTAGAACAAGAACCATACAATGAAGCCTTCAAAATCATGAAGCACTTCGGTTATAAAGGGAGTGGCCCTATAGGGGTGAATGAAAATGGTTTGCTTAAACCAATTGAAGCCATAGGTCATTGCACCAAGGACACCTCAGGTCTAGGCTTCAAGAAAATCCCATTTCATCTAGGGATTAACAAGTTTGTACCTGAACCAAAATTATGGCCAGAATTTTAGGACATTACCACAGCTGATAGATCAGAGAATAGCTCTGATGAAAATACTTTTCAATATCCTATTCCTTCAGACCTTGCTACATTCTTTGAAGGACCAGATGGACCTATTATACCTATCCATCTGGTAGAGACTGATAGTGATTTCGATGACACCACTTTAGTGCATCGACTCACATATGACCAATGGAGCGAAATACAAATGTCTGATCTCAATTTTCAGGATGAACAGTACATACCACCACATTTCCAAGAGTGGTTTGAACAAGATCAACTTCAGCAAACCATTAATGCTACAAGGGATGAAGATGAGTTAGATGGTATAGCTAGTGTTGATGGAATTCCCATATAAAGCATCACTAACGCCCATGAATATGAGTTTGACTCTCTATCTGATGCCACTTTTGATAAAGACATAGATGTTGTTCATGTGTATGAAAACCTTCTCGAAGTAGGTGAAGGGTCTAGTGTTAGTTCGGCCAAGTGTGAATTTGCTAACGCTGACATTCCCTCTACTTCCGCAGTGAGGACTCAAGAAGAATCAAACACACCTTTGGATGAGATCACTCTAGGTCTTGACTTACTCATCCATGCTTTTGATGGCTATAATATGAATGCACTTGAACCCACCACTTCTCTCTCACTCTGCCATTGTGATCTTATTAACTGGAACTCTCCCTCTCCAGCCAATGAAGTCCTTGTGTTCCAGAATGACTACACTCTCACCTGTTATCTTAACGTTGTTGAACCTATAATGTTCTCCACCAGTGAAGACAGTATCAACATGACCGAAGCTGATATCAAGTATCTTAGTCATAAAATTAAAAGAAAAAATAATAGATGCTCTAATGGTGAAAACCACATTGTGGTAGTGTAAGAGACAAAAAAAGTAAAAACAAAAGACGTATCCAAGGGTGAAAACCTCTCTAAGGCACCCAAGGATGAGATACTTGATGCACTTCTGAGTCATTTTCAAGAGAGATCATCATTGCTGATTGAGCCAACACAGCCAGTGAACTTGGGTACGAAGGCTGCACCACAGATTATTCATTTAGCACAGTCTTTATTTGCAGAAGAGAAAGAAGAGTTCACTAATTTCTTTCAAAGCAAGAAAATCAACTTTGCATGGACTTACTTTGATATGCCTAGATTGGATCCCAACCTAATCATGCATCATCTGTCTATTGCACCAGGCGTCAAACCTGTCAAACAAAAGCTTCGAAAGATGCATCCACATGTGGCACTTTTG
Organism: Chamaecyparis obtusa; assembly: GCA_027943335.1. Taxonomy (NCBI): domain Eukaryota; kingdom Viridiplantae; phylum Streptophyta; class Pinopsida; order Cupressales; family Cupressaceae; genus Chamaecyparis; species Chamaecyparis obtusa. The sequence goes on along the minus strand of BSBK01004303.1, from coordinate 793,170 downwards.
GTCAAAGCTAAATTAGAAAAACTTCTCAAAGCTAGTTTCATTAGAGCTATTGACTATGCAGAGTGGATCTCTAATATTATTCTAGTTACAAAGCATGATAAGTCTATTTGTGTGTGCACAAACTTCAGAGAACTGAATAAAGCATGTCCTAAAGATGATTTCCCATTGCCTAATATTGACATGATAGTGGACATGACAACTGGTTACCAAATGTAATCTCTAATGGATGGATTTTCTAGTTATAATCAAATCAAAATTGCACCAGAAGACCAAGAAAAGATAGCCTTCACATGTGCTTGGGGAACATTCTATTGGAATGTCATGCCCTTTGGTCTTAAAAATGCTAAAGCTACCTATCAAAGAGTTGTCACTACTATTTTTCATGACATGATGCACAAAATAATGGAAGATTATGTCGATGACACTTTGACTAAAAGCATGCAGCAGAAAACACATCTTGCAGATCTAGGTCCCATACTAGATCAAATGGAACAATTTAGTTTGAGACTCAGTCCCAAAAAGTGTGCATTCAATGTCACGTTAGGAAAATTGTTGGGCTATATCGTATCTGCTAAAGGCATAGAAGTTGATCTAGAAAAGGTTCAAGCTATTATGGAAATTCCTCCACCAAAGAACATCAGTCAGATGAAAGGGCTTCAAGGTAGACTACAATCTATTTGGCACTTCATTGCACAGCTGGTCGATAAGTCATAGCCATTCACCAAGACTCTACATAAAGGTGTGACTTATGAGTGGAACGAAGAATGTGACAAAGGGCTCACTCAAATCAAGCAATATCTTGCAAATCCACCAATCTTGATGCCTCCTATTCATGGGAAGCCATTAATCCTTAATATCTCAACTACAAACACATCTTTGGGTGCTTTGTTGGCTCAAGAAGACCAAAATAACAAAGAAAGAGCCATTTATTACATCAGCGGAACTCTGGTTTCTTATGAGATGAATTATTCAGTTATTAAAAAATCTTTTCTAGCAGTGTTGTTTGCTTCGCAGAAATTACAGCACTATATGCTCACTCACACTACAAGACTCATTGCTAAAATTGATCCATTAAAGTACTTACTCATCAAAGTTACTCTTACAAGCATATTGGCGAAATGGGTCATGATACTTAGTGAGTTTGACATTGAGTATGTGGAGAGAAAATCTATTAAAGGACAAGCTATTTTAGATCAACTGGTAGAAGCTCCTCTCAAGGATCATCAACCATTGAAAATTGAATTTCTAGATGAGTCTATAATGCTTCTTACACATCAAACATGGAACATGTTCTTTGATGGCTCATTTACTTAGTGGGGGTCAGGTGTTGGAATACTATTTGTCACACCATAGAGATACTCTTTACCAAAGGCATACAAGATTTTTTTCCCCTGCCAAATAACATCGTTGAATATGAAGCTTTAATCAATGGCATGAAGATAGCTATTGAATGGTGTGTGGATGAACTTTAGGTCTTTGGGGACTCCCAGTTGGTTGTCAATCAAGTTAATGATGTCTATCAAACAAAGGATGAAAATTTGGTGCCTTATAAATGAATGGTTGATGATCTAAAAAAGTACTTTGCACACATTTCTTTCCAGCAGATTCCAAGAGCAGATAATAAAGTAGTTGATTCCATGGAAACTCTTTCCTCCATGCTACAAATGCCACAAAATGACTTCAGACATGAATTCCTAGTGGAGACATTACGCTGCCCAGCCTACAATACCCTTGACTCCAAGATGATATGTTTAGTCATTGGACATGATTTATCTCGCTACCATCATATTTACTCCTACCTTCGGGACCAAATTACCTCAGATTCTTATACCCAAAATGAAAAATGCCACCTAATCTGTGGTGCTTCACGATATGTTATAGTAGCTAATGATTTGTATAGATGAGGTCTCGACGGTACCCTCCTTAGGTGTCTAGAGCTCGAAGAGTCCAAACATCCGTTAGTTGAGGTGCATGAAGGCATATGTGGTTCTCATTCAAAAGGTCTAAAATTAGCTCATAAACTTATTAGAGCTTGTTATTACTGGCCAGAAATGGAAAAGGAAGCTATACAATATGCCAAATCTTGCAAACAATGTTAGCTTCATGGAAATCTGATTCACGCTCTTGCCAAGGAGCTCATTCCATTCATCAGTTTCTAGTCATTTCAGCAATGGGCCTTTGACTTGGTGGGTCAGATACATCTGTCTTCCTCAAGAGGACACAAATTCATTATCATAGCTACAAATTATTTTACCAAATGGGTCTAGGCAGTGCCTCTTTCCATAGCTAATGGCAAGTCTGTAGCTAGGTTCATACTGAATTACATCATCTGTAGATATGGTGTACCCTCCTCAATAATTACTAATAATGGGGGGCAATTCAAGAACAAGGATCTAAAGGAATTATGCACTAAATTTAGAATCATTCAGCATTGGTCCTCGATCTATTATCCCCAGGGTAATGGACAGGTAGAAGCTTTCAACAAGACAATTCTCAAGATCTTGCACAGAATAGTTCATAAATCTGGTAGAGATTGGCACCTCTATATTAATCCGGCTTTATGGGCCTACAAAACAAGCATTCAAACTCCAACAGGGGCTACACCCTTTGCCTTAGTCTATGGCATAGATGTTGTGTTGCCTATTGAGGTCGAGATTCCCACATTATGAATCTCTCTGAGGAGCCTCATTACTGATGAAGACATTAGAATATCTTGGCTACAAGAGCTAGAGTTACTGGATGAACGTCAGCAAGTGGCATTCGATCATCTAAGAGCATACTAGAAAAGAATGTCTAAGAGCTACAATAAGAAAGTCAAACCAAGGTAATTCCAAGTGGGTGATCTCGTTCTAAGAGAGAACCCCAAGAATCAGTAGCAGCGGATATAGAAATGAAAGTTTGAACCAAACTGGCTTGGTATGTATGCTATCACTGTAGCATTTGGGTCTAGTGCTTATCAATTATCTACTACTGAAGTAGAATAGCTCAAAGAGCTGATCAATGCTCTGCACCTGAAAAGATTCTACAGCTGAGACATTCTCTGTATGCTCATGTACATGCTTTATTCTGAAAAAATCCTAAAAATTGCAAAATGTCCTAAAAAAATGATCATCTTAGTGAAACCCCGATAAACAAACGCTTTGATGTATCTATTATCCTAGTGAAAACCTAGTAAATAAGTGCCTTGATAATAATTTTTAAAAAAAGTGAAAATTCAAAAATACAAAAAAAATCAAAAAGAGAAAAGTACAAAAAAATTGAAAAAGAAGAAAAAATGTGCCATTGATGAAAACCTGGCAAACAGGCATCATGGTAGCAAAAATAGAATCTCTGCCAAGATGGTGAAAACTTGGTAAACAAGCACCTCTTGTTCCCTAATGCTATACCTATTGTAGCACCACGTGTCTCTTGCTTTCCTGCTTTAGTTTGCTTTCCTCTTTCCTACTTTAGTTTGTTTCCTACTTTAGTTTGATAGCTCATGCATTTGCTTTCAGTTATCTTCAAGATTTTGCTCGACTCTTCATGGATTGAAACTGGTCACATCTGGGGGCACCTTCCTGGTCTAGGGGGAATTGTCCTATCATTTTTGGAGGATCTTCCTTGCATCAGTCACCAGTGGTTCTCACTATGTTTGCCTACTGTTGCTTAGCTACTTTTGAGATTTCTCCCCTTCAGGATCTCTCATGTATCGGTCGCCAGTGGTTCTCAATGTTCCTGTCTACTGATACCTAGCTATCACTTGGATCTCTCACCTTGAGGATCCCTCATACATCAGTCACTAGTGGTTCTCATTGTGTCTACCTGCTGATGTTTCATTTGCTCTTAGATCTCTCTTCTTGAGGATCTATCATATCAGTCACCAGTGGTTCTCACTGTGTTTACCTACTGATACTTTGTTAGTACTCTGATATCTCCTTGAGACTTCATCTCTTGCGATAGTCACCAGTGGTCCTCACTATGTTTTCCTACTATCACCGTCCTATTGAGACTTCTCGCATTATATAATGTCAATCTGACTTCAATCCGCTTAAACTAAAACTGAAAACTGACTTTGTAGCTCTCTGAAGCATGCTAAGATTTTCTCTTGTGTGTTTGTCTTTCACTTTATCATTCCTCCTCGAGAAACTCTAAGACATCTTCTTGACTGAGAGAAGTGAAGACTAGGGGCATGGTCTTTCCTTTGCTTTCTATTTGCTAGTTTAGTTCCAATGAACCAAAAGATTCACATAAGAGGGGTGTCCATCTGTAAGAGCCTTCATCACATATTGGATGGCCATGTGTACCTCGACCCCTTTTATATGGAAAATTTGGTGAGGTTGGTTCTTCTCCTTGTTTTTTTGAGTGACTTCTTTTTGTTCTAAGTGAAATTGCAAACGCTCGTCCTAATAAGTGAACATAAGGGTCATTGCGAGCACCTTGATATGCTTATCATTCACTTAGAAAAAGGAAGAAACTCTCGCATGTCTGGCGTGTCTGTATGCAAGCAACATTCCGATCATTCTAGCAGCTATGCCTTAATGCTTATGTTAACTTGCTAAGTCGAAAGGAATGGGTGTTCAGGTCATTCTGTCTTCTTGTGCCTTAATGCTTACACCTCATTCCAACAAATCTAAGACTAATGTCATATTCATATTCTCATGATTGCAATGTCAGTGAGGATTGTATGGCATCCTACGACCGTTCATTACTAAAAATTATATGATGATAATATCTAATGGGTCCAACAACCAAGTCCTAGGGATTGCATCTAGCTTAGGCTTGCATTTTTCATTCTAGGCTTGCATTGAGACAGTATTTTGATGCTCACTTCATTGTTCTCTTCTGGATTTATTCACTGAGGGTTCTCATCTTCCGTCCCGGGTTCATCATGACTACACAAGTGCTCTATTTTGCGCAAAAATTTCACCCTTGGCTAAATCGACCATTTTGAATCCATTTTTGGGATCGAAATCGAAATCTGACACTCCTAGATAGCTTGAAATCATGTTTTAAAATTTTGGACCTTCGGCATCGGACACTTGTGTAGTCAACCTTCTGGCATCATTTTCTTGCCAAAATCTCATTTGACCATCATTTTCTCAAGATCTTCAATGTTTTCATCAAAGTCTACTCTAGTCAAATTTGGTCAACTTTGGTCAAACTTGGTCAATAGGACCTCTAAATTACTTCTGCATCCTCTCAATGCTTCCTTAATCTATTTTGAGTTCCTCTGGATCTTTGATCTTATCTCTATCTGTAATCTTTTGCTGTCAATCATCTTTCTGACGTGTCATCTTTCAATTTCACTCCCGAGGCGGTAGGATGATTGCATCATTAAATCTTGTCGAATCAATTCTTGAATCATTCTGATCTGAATCAAAAGTCCTCATCACTTGGGGCATCTCTTCACTAGGGGCGTCTTGTCATCTTGTCATCTTGTCCTCTATCTTTTAGGTATCTAAGCAATCTAACTCGGATCTTCGGGAATCAAGCTTCATTCTGGAGATGGTTCTCAAAATCTTATTAGGTATTGGGGCAATATAACCCTAATTCCTGAAAGTCAAGCTTCATTCTGGAGATGGCTCTCAAAATCTCTTTTGGACCGGCGTTATCTAGGCAATCTAACCCGGGTCTCCAAGGACTAAGCTTCGTATTGGGGAAATCTAACCCTGGTTCTAGAGGTAGTCCTAAATCTACATCTGTTATCATTTTATCAACGGGTATTGGGGCAATCTAACCCCGATTCTGGTTTTCTCTCAAGTGGTAATCAGACCATTGTCTTCGCAATCTAACTTAGACTTCAGAGAATTGTGCTTCATTATGAAGTGGGTTCTACATCTCGATCTGATCGGTGTCTTGGCAATCTAACCTCAACTTCTAAAGGTTAAGCTCTGTTCTGGAGATAATCCTGAAACCTCATCATCTGTCACATCACACTATTCTTTGAATCAATGCATTTCTCACACATGAATTCAAAGAGGGGCAAAATGTAATACCCCAAAATTGGCACCTTACAATTTTAATCAATTTTGGTGCATTTCTTCAATTTCTACATCATCGAAGTCCTATTGTACTAGGCAATTCTATCTCCTATTTGACTTTATTTGACTTGGTGTCGAATGCAAAAAAACCCTAAATTTGCATTAATCATACACTATAATTAATTCCTAAATATTCAACTTTATTGGCTAAATAATCCCTATGATTAATTAATTTAATTCTAAAGTCCTAAGTACTTTAAATTAAAGTAATTCCACCCCCTTTAGCTAATACACATCATGGAATTAAATAATTATTTGGTTATTTAAATGGACATCTTTATTTGTATTTATTATTCAAAATAAATTGAAAAGTCACCCATGTGGCAATATTCATTCTTTTAATTAAATATTTCTTTAATATTTGTCTCACCATGGAGATGAAGAGTCAACCATTTCTTTTCAAGAAACTCTTCATCCTCTCTCCCAGCTTTTCTATATTATGAGCTCCTTTTCTTCATTTTGAGGAGGGCAATTATGAGAGTATCCAAACTATAGTCAATTTGTGTCTCAATTTTCATGCTTCCAAGCTTTTATTGCATAATTACATTAATCTCCATTGCTAGTGTAATTGCATTCTCATATTAAATTAGTTTGCTTATTTTCTATTAGCTTAGTTCTCATGTTTATTTCAAGTTCTTTAGATTAAAAACTGCATTCTCATATCTCATTTCAAGTTTTCTTAGCTTAATCTGCACTTTCATTCTTAGTTTAACTTGCATTCTCATATAGATTAATTGCAATTTTCAATTCAATCATTTCTTTAAGCTTTTCAAATCCTCTATCTTAGTTTGGTCTAATGGTTGTTGGTTTTCCAATCTGAGAGTAATTCAAACACCCCAACTAATTAGGAGGCAACAGGTCGATTCACTATGAATTCGTGAATTGGGTAATTCATACTCATTTTTGTAATCCACTTTGTGAGCAATGAATATGTTGTGTCTATGGCTGGATTAGAGGTCCACGTTCAGCTATAAACAATAGAGATGGTCCTTTATAAACTCAAACATAACCAAATCCCTTATCCTACCCTTAAGCTATTGAACTCATCAATTGCCTATGATATCCCATTAATACATGTATTAGCCTTTATAGGATTTTCTAACCCAATGTGACTTCATGACCTTTTGAGGTGTCTCTAATGGCCCAATGACATCCATAAAGGGTATTACATAAAATTTTAATGCATTTCCACCTTATGAACCTACAAAATGATCCCTAGTGTTCCTCCTTGGCCTTGGTGCTCTGCACGATACTCCCCAAGTTCAAAACCTTTCCAATTCCTGTTGGAAACAACCCTACAAAACAAATGATTAGAGAAAAATTCAGGACTTCATCTTGACCTTAGGCAAATATAGGTCCTCCTTGAACCCTATTTTCCTTCCTTATTTCACCTTCATCATTCATTTAGGCATGGGATCTCTTGCCAATTAATGTGAACATCACTTTTTTTTGTTGTTGCTTCTTGATCACCATTATGCCAACCTGTAGGCTAAGGGAAAAAGGGACTAGAGGGTCAAACCTTTTACATTTTTTGTTAGAATAACTGAGAAGGGGGGTGAATCAGTTAAATTAGTTATCCTACAGTCCCAAACTCTTAGATGTACTTTTCAAAACTTTTTCAACAATTCAAACAGCTCAGTAAGATAAAATGTCTAACTCTCTATTCATTTACCGAATGCCAGCAATTATCCAAACTATGATTACTGATTAAATCAAATATGCAGCATGTAAAGTATTATAGGAAACCAATCATAACAAATAACACATAACACAATGATTTAACATGAAAACCCTGCTAAGGGAAAACCCACCTAGAACCGATAACCCAAAATATTTCACTCTTCTGAAGTGAGCTCGGTTAGGAGCCAACCATGTTAAAGGTTACAATGCACATTGTTAGGTGTGACCTGGTTAGAGGATTTATCATTAACAGTTAACTTTTGAGCAGCATTCACTATGGGGTCAACAAGATAACACTTAACCTTCCTTGAATATCATATGGTAATACAAAAGACTGTTAAGTCCACTTGGTTAAGAGATTTTTTTTAATCAATGATTAAACTGATAGAGTACTGATTTGATTCAAATACAACTCAATTGCAAATATTTAGATCTATGCTAAGCTCATAAAACTCATCTGATCATTAATCAATTCACTTCCTCATATTTTCCCAACTTACTGTACTTGGTGTATAGTTCTTTGACGCTCAGTTATGTCTGCAGCTCGATTTTGTCTGTAACTAGTTTGATCGAGAATGCATGAATAATGTCTTCACACAAATTCTTTTACAGTCTCTATTCATCCGGCATGTTTCAACAATGCATGAAACTCATGTCTCTTATATAAACAAGTAAACCATTTTCATATCAGCCATCAGATTTTGCCTCTTAATCTTCATCATCCATTTTGCTGCTTAAACCTTCCTCTGTAGATGTGTCAATAACATGTTTCAATCTCTTCCATTAGATCATCTCTGAATTTTGTCAGTCATGGATAGTATAAAAAACTTTATCCTTTACCTCAAAATCATAATAGTTTCCAGCTTATCAGTTTCAATCAGTTGTTCTTAGCATTTAATGTTTTCATCCATACTCAATTAATACTGAATGCGTTGATGATAACTAACTTGATTATTACTGTCACTCGGTATACACAAGACTTACTCGGTGTATACATAAATATTCAATTACAACATTAACTTGTTCAATTCTGACCTCTTCTTCATAATAGAATAATGCAACATGCTCAAGTCAACAATATAATGCCATAGACTCATCAATAAGTTACCCAATGTATACTTTATCCTTATTAGTCATATTCATCTTTTCTTTATGTAGATGTCCCATTTCTTCCTTCTACAGATATTCAGATGCTTGTAACTATCATGATAAGTATAGTCAAGACTAGTTGACATCAATGACAACATATTGACTGATTTAATCATCCTACATATCACTTTTATAGCTCAGTGATCTCTAATCATTGTTCCTTCAGTTCATCAAGATATTCAATCAGTTGTAGGTCATCAATCTCTCCCTTTGGCATTGATGGCAACACAAACAATATGAAATATGTCATACACATACCAAACATGTGTTCTACAACTATATAGGTAAATGTTGTAGCTTGGTAAGCTCTCCCTAGCTTGATATTTAATATGTTTAATCACTACAAATAGCATTCCATGCAAGCTCTCCCTGTGAATTTGATCTTCTTCAATTCACTGATTCTTTTTCCCATTTCATGTTTTGATCAATAGATATTTCATATAAACCTCTCTCTCTTTGAAAACAATGCCAAAGAAAATAAATAGCTCTTCAACAGCCAATTGGTTTTTTGTTGTTTGGTCCAAATCAAGTACCTTCATGTACTGATAAATAATTCTTTGCTCCATCTTCTACAATCTTTCACAACCTTAAAAATCCTAAAGTGTGAGCTATATGCATCAACATGAATGTTTTTATGATAAAGTATAGGTTGATGCAACCTCCTGATCACCTTAGTGACCAATAGACAGGGGATAGACCCCTAGTCTAGTCCTCAAGTACCCAAAAGTGTCCTTCGGTAAGGGCTTAGTAAATATGTCAACAAGTTGTTCTTTAGATTTCACATATTCAAGTTTGACTTACTTCTCTTGTACTTGTTCCCTCGAATAGTGATACTTAATAGATATGTGGTTTGTTTTTTAATGCATCACTGGATTCTTTAAAATGTTTATATCACTTGTGTTGTCACAATATATAATCACTGGATCAGTGATCACCTCATTTATTCCTTCCAACAACTATTTTATCCATGCAATATTTGAACAATTAGCAGTAGCAGAAACATACTCTGCTTCAGTAGTAGACTGAGAAATGCATGCTTATTTCTTGCTTATCCAAGTTACAAGCCTTTCTCCCAAAAATAATGCTCCACCAGTTGTGCTCTTCTAGTCATCAATGTTTCCATGCATTAATGTAAACTCGGAGTTCAAATTTTCCTTCCTTTGTGTACCATAAACCATAGTCTTCAGTCTTCTTCAAGTATCTTAGAATCGTCTTAACAACAACCATATGTGAATCTTTAGGATTAGTAGAAAATCTTGCCACAATCCCAACTACGTGTGCTATATCAGGCCTATTGTGTACCACATACATCATTTTTACAATCATTGATCTGTATAGTGTCTGATTTACCTCAATTGATTCATCATCTTTTGTCAACTTACATCCTATCACCATCGATGTACCTACTAGTTTTGAATCTTCCATTCCAAAAGTCTTTAACACTTTCTTAATGTATTTTGATTGAGTTATGAAAATCCCATCATTCTGTTGTATAATCTGCAGACCTAGAAAGAATTTAATCTCTCCAAACATTGACATTTCAAATTCTTTTCTCATTTCATCAGCAAAAGATTTGCAAACAATATCATGTCCTCCAAAGATTATATCATCAACAAAAATTTTAGCAATCCAAATATTATCATCATTATCTCCTTTCATGTATAGATTACTATTATCATTTGTCCTTACAAAGCCAATACTGATAAGATAAGTATGTAATCTTTCATACCATGCTCTTAGTGCTTGCTACAGTCCATACTAAGCTTTGTGCAGTCTACATACCATGTTCTTCTTATTCGGATCAACAAAACCTTCAAGTTGTTCGATGTAGATCTCTTCCTCAAGAATTCCATTTAGAAATTTTGATTTCACATCCATTTGATATACTTTGAATCCCTTATGTGCAACATATGCAAGTAATATTCAGACTCCTTCAAGTCTTGCTACTGGTGCAAAAGTTTCACCATAGTCAATTCCTTCTTCTTGTGCATATCCCTTGCATACAAGTCTTTCTTTGTTCCTAGTTACCTCACCATTCTCATTTAACTTGTTTCTAAAAATCCACTTAGTACCTATCACATTTTTATCACTTGGTCTTGGTACCAATGTCCATGTCTTGTTTTTCTCAATCAATTCAATTTCTTCATTCATATCCTTAATCCATTCCTCATTCTCAAGTGCATCTCTAATGTTATTAGGCTCAAATTCACAAACTAAGCATGTGTTATGTCTTAACTTACTTTGTGTCATCATGCCAGCTTGCTTGTCTCCAATGATTTGGTTCTGTGGATGTTGTCTTCTAACAAATCTCATCAGTACTTGTTCTCTTCTTTGCTCATCATTCAGTTCAGGTTCATTTTTTTGCTCAGTAGCTTCTTCTTGGTTCTCGGTTTGTATTTGTTGATGCTCGATAGCATTTTCCTATTGCTCAGTAGACTCAGCCTGTGGCTTTGGTAGATAGTTTGGATGCTCAACATATGTAAATCTACCATAGTCTTTCAGTTCCTTCCTTCTTTCTTCATCATTATTTTTAGTAAACTCATCAAATTTTACATTAGCACTTTCAACCATTTTATTAGTAGCCTTGTTCAAACATTTGTATGCTTTACTTTTAGTAGAATATCCTAGAAATATTCCTTCATCACCTTTAGAGTCAAATTTATCATTTCTATCATCTTTCAGAATGTAACATTTTCTTCCAAAAATTTTGAAATAACTTACATTCAGTGTGTAGCCAAACCATAACTCATAAGGTGTCTTATTTATGTCTTTCTTCAATTAAACTTGGTTAAGTGTGTATACAGCAGTGCTAATAGCTTCTCTCCAATATTTTTGTGCAACATCTTTCTCAATCATCAATGTTCTAGCACAATCAATGATAGATCGGTTCCTCCTTTCTACAATATCATTCTGTTGTGGTGTCCTTGGTGTAGAAACTTGTCTTTTGATTTCATGCTCATTACACTAGTTAGTGAATTCTTCAGAAATAAACTCACCTCCTCTATCAGATCTTAAGCATTTTAATTCTTTCTTGGTTTGCCTTTCAACTTTAGCTTTATACCACTTAAACAATTTGAAAGCTTCATATTTTTCTTTTAATAACATGATTTTCATCATCCTAGAGTATTCATCAACAAATAAAATGAAGTATTTATCACCATAATAACTTTGAGTTCTCATAGGACCACATAAATCAGTATGTACCAACTCCAAAATACATTTAGATGAATAGTCTTTTCTTTTGAAACTAGATTTAGTCATTTTTCCTTTCTGACATTGATTTCACATAACATGATCAGGCTTTGTTAGACTCAGTAAACCTCTAACTCTTCTTTTCTTACTGATCTTAACCATGTTATCAAAGTTCACATGACATAGCCTCTTATGCCACAACCATACATCTTCATTTCTAGCCAACAAACAAGAAGTTTTAGCATTGTCAAGATAGAATAGATTACCTTTGGATTGCCCACCAGTACCGACCAGCTTTCTGGTTTCATCATAGATTTTTACCTTCTTACTTTCAAATGCAACTCGGTGACCTGAATTATTTAGTTTTTCTACACTCAACAGATTGTAGTTAAGTCCTTTTACCTAGTATGCATTATCACATCTAATCTTCTCATTCAACAAGATTGATCCTTTTCCTTTCACTTGATAAGGTGTATCATTTCCCATTTTAATTGATCCTCCATTTTAGTGTTCAAGGTATTCAAATTTATCTTCATCACCAGTCATGTGATGTGTATAGCCACTATCAATAATCCAAGTATCATTCTTGCTAACTTTAGATATAAGGGTTGTTTCTACATACCTTTCTTCTTCTGATTCAGCTTTCATTGCAACAAATACCACTTCAATTTCATCATCAGTGTCAATTTCGGTGTCATTATCATCTTCTCCAATAAGGTAACATGCCTTCTTGCCTTTTTCTTTGTAATATCTGTTGTCTCTTTTGTCATAATGTCAGTTTCCTCTATTATTTCTTTTGCCAAACTTTCCATCACCAGATTGGTCATTGTCTTTATCTTCTTCTTTCCTATTAGGACATCTTGCAGCAATATGGCCAATCTCTTTACAATTAAACAAGCTAAAGGTAACTTTCCCTTATACCTTCCTTTACCTTTCTTAAGTCTTCTAGCCATAAGTTCTTCAAGATCATCAAGATCATCTTCACTATCACTACCACTTTCATTCTTTGTGTTATGCTTACTGCTAGATTTACCAATCTTCAGGGATGACATAAAATCAAACTCAACACTCGGTACAATACTATTGTTATAATTATTCAGCTCAAAAGTAGTCAGCTTGCCAATTAGACTATCAAGGGTAAGAGTACTATTAGGTGCAGATCTCATTTCATGAATAGTAGATATTCTAATTGCATAGATAGGCAGCAAGGTTCTCAATATTTTACTTACAATAGTTTCTTCAAAAATTATAGCTCCTTCTCCTTGGATATCATTGACCACCTCTTTGATTTGGTTAGAGTATTGTGTGATGTTCTCACATTCTTTCATCTTCATGTCATCAAATCTACCTCTTAAGCTTTCAGCTCTGGCTCTCATTACATTTACATCACCACCATAAACTAGTGCAAGTTTGTCCCACATTTCTTTCATTGTATAAGTGCATGCTTTGACATCTTCAAATTCAGCATCAAATAGAGCAACAACAATCTCTATCATAGTTATGTTGTGTTCATGTTTGTCTCTCAACTGATCAACTATCAAAGGCCCAATAGTCGATTGTATGTAGCCATGGTCTAGTAGATGTAGAGCAGATTCTCCAGTTCCAGATATGTGAAGCCTCATCCTTCTTTTCCATGTCGAGAAGTTATCTTTGTTCAGCTTAGGCACTTCCCTTTTATACATCTTGTGATCTTTTGCTCAATTCCTTGAAACTTTCCTCCAAGCAACCAATACGCTCTAATACCAATTGTTAGAATAACTAAAAGGGGGGGTGAATTAGTTAAATCAGTTATCCTACAATCCCAAACTCTCATATGTACTTTTCAAAACTTTTTCAACAATTCAAACAGCTTGGTAAGATAAAATGTCTAACTCTCTATTCATTTACCAAATGCCAGCAATTATCCAAATTGTGATTACCGATTAAATCAAATATGTAGTATGTAAAGTATGATAGAAAAACAATCATAACAAATAACACATAACATAATGATTTAACATGGAAACCCTGCTAAGGGAAAAACCACTTGGGACCGGTAACCCAAAATATTTCACTCTTCTGAAGTGAACTCGATTAGGAACCAACCCTATTAAAGGTTACAATGCACACTGTTAGGTGTGACCTGGTTAGAGGATTTATCACTAACAGTTAACTTTTGACTAGAATTTACTATGAAGTCAACAAGATAACAATTAATATTCCTTGAATGTCATATGGTAATACAAAAGACTGTTAAGTCCACTCAGTTAAGAGATTTTGTTGAATCAATGGTTAAACTGATACAATATTGATCTGATTCAAATACAACTCAATTGCAAATATTCAAATCTATGTTAAGCTCATAAAACTCATCTAATCATTAATCAATTCACTTCCTCATATTTTCCCAACTTATTGTACTCAATGTATAGTTCTCTGACGCTCGGTTATGTTGGCAGCTCGATTTTGTCTATAACCAGTTTGATCAAGAATGCATGAATGATGTCTTCACATGAAATCTTCTGCAGTCTCTATTTGTCTTGCATGTTTCAACAATGAAACTCATGTCTCTTATATAGACAAGTAAATCATTTTTATATCAACCATCAGATTTTTCCTATTAATCTTCATCATCCATTTTTCCGCTTAAACCTTCCTCAGCAGATGTATCAATAACACGTTTCAATCTCTTCCATTAGATCATCTCTGAATTTTTTAAGTCATGGATCTTATAACAAACTTTATCCTTTACCTCGAAATCATAATAGTTTCCATCTCATCAATTTCAGTTGGTTGTTCTTAGCATTTAATGTTTTCATCCATACTCGGTTAATACTGAATACATCGATGATAACTAACTTGGTTATTACTGTCACTCGGTATACACAATACTTACTCAGTGTATAGAGAAATATTCAATTACCAACCACATTAAATTATTCAATTCTGACCTCTTCTTCATAATAGAATAATGCAACATGCTCAAGTCAACAATATAATGTCATAGACTCATCAATAAGTTACTCAATGTATACCTTATCCTTATCTGTCATATTCATATTTTCTTTATGTAGATGTCCCATTTCTTCCTTCTATAGATATTTAGATATTTGTAACTATCATGATAAGTACAGTCAAGACTAGTTGACATCAATGACAACATATTGACTGATTTAATCATCCTACATATCACTTTTATAGCTTGGTGATCTCTAATCTTTGTTCCTTCAGTTCATCAAGATATTCAATCAGTTGTAGGTCATCATTTTTATATACTCATACTTATATTATTTAATAATGTATTTTCTAACAATGTATTGTTCAAGTTATCAAGTGCAGACTCCTCCTCCTACGAGGACCAACAGTCTGACATTGCCGACTGCAATTTCAGCAACAAGGATCATGCAAACATCCACATTTGCACCATCTACAGCTGGTAGATCCTTTTTTTTCTATATTTGGTTGTGTTAATTATGATTTTATTTTTACTTTAATCTTGGATGCATTTCATAATGGATTAATTTTGTGCAGTAGAAGATACACCTCAAAATATAGATCAAACTAGTACTGGTGATAATTCATCATCATTTCCAAGATCTACTCGTGTTGCTAGTACGAGAAAATTGCAGATGTCATTGTTGTTGACCGATGAAGATATGATTCCTTTAAAAATACCTAAGCTTGTAGGTACTTTAAAATTATTATTATTTATATTCTAATTTTAATTTACTTATTCATAACTCATTTTGGATTGATGATCCCGTGATGTTTTTGTAGGGAACGATGTTTTTTTCTAAAAAGCTTGATGAGATGACATTGTTTCTATTCGGGCCCACCATATGTACAAGGTGGAACATCACATGTGAACTAACCCTATCACACTTCTTTGATTTCATATCATTGCTAGAATGTTTTTCCTTTCATTTCTTGTACTATATTCAAGGTACGCAACTTCGGTTAATTTTTTTATCTAACAATTTTGTTTTTTCTTAAAAGGTGGAATTTGCAAGATAAAAAATTAAAAGGTCGGCTCATAAAATCTTTAGAGAAGCTATTTGGAAGTAACATTTTTTACAGCACCAAATTTCTTCAGAGAGCTTGCAAACATTTAAATACTATGAAGGACACATATAGAAGGAATCTAGTGAACAACCCAAAGTATGAGCATCATCCCATGATTCCAGAGAAGCAGTGGAGGGAATTCATTTTGGATGCAAGGGAGAAAGCACAAATTCAAAGAGGAATTACACCACCAAACAACAATAGAAGGTATGTGATAGTATTAAGTAGAATTTAATTATGCACTAATTAGTGATCTTTATATTTATATAATCTAACATATTTCAAACTTTTCATAGACTACAGGAGACATCAAAGGCTAAAAAGGCTAGACTAGAAAAGCATGGCCAACACAAACTTGGCTCTGGTGGTTATCTGAATCTTCAAGCAAGAATTGTAAGTAGTAGTAAATAAAATTTCAAATCAAAATTTTTATAAATTATAAATAATTTTGTTTAATCAAATAATACCTGCAAAATTAGCGATATTAAGCCAAAAATGTAGGGCTCATATTTTAATGTAGCGCCCACAGAAGAAGACAAAAAGATTGCCTTTAAGCAAGGCTATAAAGTCATGGTTGAACGCCTACGCCAAGATTCCTCTAGCCAAACCCAACATTATGTTGCATCAGTTCACACATAGGTAAATAGGCCAAATGAAAAATATTTCAAATTGAATACTTGAGCAATAATCTAATTGATGTTAATTTCGAACAAAAATTGACTATTTTTTTTAAAGCAAACAATGATAACAATGTACATGATATTGCAATGCAACCTTCTAATCCAATTATAGAACCCACACATGACAAAGGCCCTGATGTGCATCGCAGTGATGGAGGTATTCATTTGCTATTGAAAATTAATTATGTAATTATTAATACAATTTAACATCTTAAATTGAAATTGGTGTAACCTTTTTTGTGTACATTTTAGAGCATGCAGAACATCATGGTGAATGAGTGGAGGATGATCTGAGTGTTCACCATGTTGACTTTGGGGTTGAAAAAATGTTATTGTAGATGATGTGGCACTTTCAGGTAAAGAAAATCTCTGTTATGTTCTTTTAATTTTATTTTTATCGGTTGTTATATTCTTTTAATTAATGAAATACTTGTAACACTAATATAAAGTGTTGTGAATTTAACCAATTTAGTTGTTATTGCAGCAGACCCCCTTTGGCGCACCAACCTCCTCCTCCATGACATAGGAGGCATTTATTGAGATCACAAGAAGAAGAGGAGGGAAATGATGAAGATATTGATGCTTTTCCTAGTCATTACATTCAAAAATCGAAGAAAAAACCAAAAAAGAAATGATTTTAATAAACCTTTTTTTATAATGAAAGAACGTTGTCTTGATGAATGTTGATGAATAATATGTTAATGAATTATTGATGAATGTTGTGTTAATGAATTATTAATGAATTTTGCGTGTTAATGAATTTTATGTGATTATAATGATTGAATGTTATATTTCATAATTGGATGAATGAATGAATGAATGAATGTTCACTAGTACAATTTGCACCTATTTTTCATGGACTATTAGTCAAATTTCTACCCAAATGGGTTGAATACTTGACCAACTGGTTGGTCACTATTTTTGTCATTGAAATATCAACATATCGCTATAATGTAGAATGTTTGACGCTAATCTTGGTTGAAAATGACATTAGCAAGTGGTGGTATATTCGTCAAAAATTTGACCAAAGTTGGTCGAAATGCTTGGCCCGTCCGACCAAGATGCGAAAACCATGACGGTCATATTTCAACCAAATGGTGTCGTAATATAGACCAATATTGGTCAAAATATTTGGCCACTTCGACCAAGATGCCAAACCCACGATGCCACAGTTTGACAAAAAATGGTCAATTTTTAGACCAAACTAGGTCAGATTTTTTACATCAGTTAGTCGAAACATCGACTATGGTTAGTCAAAATTTTGACTAAATATGGAATGTTTAAAAAAAAAATGAAGATAAATATCCAAACTAATCACCAATAGCAACCTGATCGGTGATTAGTCTAGATATTTATCTTCAGGTGTCCACAGTCGTTCTACTGCTTGTTGCCAGCGGGTCCCTACTCATTCTGTTTTCCAGACTGCTTTGGGCTCTAGCAATCCATCTACTTGTTGGGGATGCTGGTGGTGCTACGGACAAAGTCCTTAAATAGTCCTTAACCTGATGAGTCCTCATGTTATCAAATTTTTGAGTCTTGCTTGAGAAAATCACCCATCTCAAAGGATGTGGACCTAATGGCACTGGCCCATTATACCCAAGGATTTAGTGGAACCGATATTACAGAGATTTTTCAGTGGGCTTGCAAGTATGCTATTAGAGAAAATATTGAGAAGGTGAGTTTCAATTGTGGAGGCTTTTGCAAACTAGATTTGGTTATGAATTTCTTAATGCTTTTATTTGAACTGGTGTGTTAGAGATTTACATTTTTTTATTCAATTTTCCTCAACTTGTATCTTATTATTTCAATTTGTCATGTTCTCTTTCCTCTACACTTTTACAAGATATTGAACATGAAAGAAAAAGAAGTGAGAACCCCAAGGCAATGGATGAGGATGATAGTGATGAGGTAGCTAAAATAAAGGTTTCTCATTATGAGGAGTCAATGAAATATGCCCAAAGAAGTGGCAGTGATGTTGATAGTCAGAAGTATCAAGCCTTTACACAAACACTACAACAATCTCAAGGCTTTGGTTCTGAATTTCAATTTCTAGATAGACCTGCTAGTCCTTATGTTGGTGCTTTGGATGTATTTGCTACAGCAGCTAATAAAGATGACAATGACTTATTCTGAAGCCTTGTTATAGAAATCTATTTTATATTAATCCTCAAAATTAGTTAGCAAATCTTCTTCTTTCTTTCTAAATTCATGAATGATTCTATTTTTATGTAGTAAATAGCATATGTAACAGATAAACATGAAATCAGCAACAAATATATACCTCTAAATACGACTCCAAATGAATGAATAAAATAAGAAAATGATAATGTTGATTGGGTATCGAGTAAATTAAATAGTTTAATCATGCAAATAGATGTGGACGTGGATGTGCAACCTTATGCTTTTACTACTAAGTCTTTGTTTCTCAGGCATACTGATTATAAGTACTTGAGGTATCAGGTTATTGATACGTCCCTAGTATTTTCATGCATTTTATCTTATAAAATCATCAATTCTTAAGCATTAAACATAGTAATAGGTCAATCTTCATTGTCTTCATTGTGGGGGACATTGGGAAACATGTTTGATATAGTCATACGGTTATGGTTAGGATAGTTCCAGTCAAAATACTAAAAGGGACATAACAAATAGGAGGGTTTCATGACCAAGAGCAGCATGGATTCAATGCAAAATGCAATCATAGTCATTTATGCATCAATGAAGTTGATAACAATTGGTGAGACAGGAGAAATAAAAGAAAATCATTTTATAAACAAGGAGCAGTTGGAGATTATCATACTTTGGAGAAACAATCACTATCATATGAAAAATTGTTCAAAATATGTTTCCATGCTACTACATATTTCCATGTTACTACAAAAACAAAATATTCATGAGCAACAATGACAATGAAGACCAATAGAACATAGTGCACATCACAGTGAT
This sequence comes from Chamaecyparis obtusa, assembly GCA_027943335.1. NCBI lineage: Eukaryota > Viridiplantae > Streptophyta > Pinopsida > Cupressales > Cupressaceae > Chamaecyparis > Chamaecyparis obtusa. Next base: position 773,462 of record BSBK01004303.1, on the reverse strand, counting down.
GAAGAAACAATGCTAGTAGGGAAGTGACATACAAAGAGACTAGCTTGAGAGGGAACATAGATCAGACCATGACATGCATACAAGGATAATAAATAATTATAGTATGTTCAACTAGAGATAAGAGATTAACCAAGGCACCTACATGAAACAGTCATATATCAAGTGCAATAACATGATCAAGAGATGGTTTAATCATTAAGAGTCATAACTACCAAGAAATAGAGCATCATGATTACATATGGAGAAGCCATCAAAAGTGCACTATAAATGAACAAAAATAACTAGAGGATAAAAGAGATGTTACATATTTGCATCACACATGCTTAAGAAAAAAATTTCTAATACAACTAAAGAGAGTAATTAATATGGAAATTGAATCAAATGTAAGCAACATATGGCATTAATTTTGAAAGACAGTGATAATTTAAGATTGGCAAGTTTGCTTATGAATGTTGGAAAAATATTGACAGGTGGTTGAAGTTCCAAATGTCTCTTGGGAAGATATTGGAGGGTTGGAAAATGTCAAGAGGGAGCTTCAAGAGGTACACTATTTCTGCTTTTCTTTTCTTTTAATGCAGAAAGTCTTCTATGCAAGGAGATATTAGCTAACAAAATTCATTATGAGTTTGATGTAGACTGTTCAATATCCAGTGGAGCATCCTGAGAAATTTGAAAAATTTGTCATGTCTCCTTCAAAAGGAGTGCTATTTTATGGACCACCGGGTTGTGGAAAGACATTAATGTGAAGGGCCCTGAATTGTTAACAATGTGGTTTGGAGAGAGTGAGGCAAATGTGAGGGAAATTTTTGATAAATCTAGAGGATGAGCTCCTTGTGTCTTGTTTTTCAATGAACTTGATTCTATTGCTACACAGGTGTGTTGATTTTTTATGAGTGAAGTTCAAGTTGAGAACTTGATTCTATTGCTACACAAGTGTGTTTGGAGAGAGTGAGGCAAATGCGAGGGAAATTTTACATGCATTTCCAATTTCCTGATTCGATGTCTCACCATGCACAACTTGAGAAAAACTCTTTTGTTGCTTCAACTTATTCTCCACTGTATAATGATGGTTTGAGATGTCTTTCCACTAGGATGCCCTATCTGAATACACCTCCTACACTTGAATGGAATGCCTTTGTAATCCAGAGACTATTCCCAGCACCCTTTACTAGTTTTAAGTAATTTTATACAATCACTAGCACATTTCGTGCTTGGATGAGAAACAATATCCAAAGTTTCTAGATTCTAAGAAGAGGTATGAGTGGAGGCTAAAGAAGGGATATTTTTGAAGGTTTTATAGACGTAGGTTACTAAATCATCATCTCTACACCGGAACTCAATCTAGAAACCCTCGTATGTATATAACCACTCTAGAAAATCTCCACATCTAGAAAATCTCCAAAAAAATCCCTTATGGCCACCACTGCATATACGTCTTCTCAGAATCTAAAAACTCCCCATCATTGATTCTCATCAATGTACCAATTTGGATAGTAAGTAATTTAATTTGTCTATGGACTGAGACCTTAAATTATTGAGCTTCTCTTTGTTTCAAGAATAGTTTAACATTCTCTACTTAACAGGGCCAACCACGTGAAGGTGGAAGCTCATCTGGCCCCTCCTAGGAGCCTCTTATGACCCTTTACGACATTTTAAGACCTCTAAGATGTATTCTTAGGGATCGTAAAGGGTCGTAAAGGGTCATAAGGGGTCCTGGGACACAACAACTAAGAAACATAATTGTAGGCATCACGGTCACAATTTTTTGGAGACAACATAATTGAGTGGTATACCCAGATGATGTAGAGAAACTTCTGCTCCTCTGGTTCCAAGTTGACACTGCGGGATCCAAAGACCATAGATAAGGAATAAATTTAGAGAGTGGAGGAGGGCCATAATGACAAAAATAATACAGGACAAACCTCAAGTTAAATGAGGCAAATGCAAACATTTTAATAGATTTTTATTATTAAATAATGAATTTGCATATACTAGTGTCCTAAGCCCCCTCATTACATGGTTTATTATTGTAATCCCCCTCTAACTTACTCATCTAGAAAATGAAACTACAACCTATTGGGATTGAGACAAACCTTATAAAATAACAACAGCTAAGAAGGATCGCTTGCCAACATCTATTGAATACATCTGTTGGAGGACCTTGTATTCATGAGAAGATGTTGGCAGGCGATCCTTCTTAGTTGTTGTTGTTTTATAAGGTTTGTCTCAATCCCAATAGGTTTTAGTTTCATTTTCTAGATGTGTATGTCAGAGGGGGCTTACAATAATAAATCATGTAATGAGGGGGCTTAGAACACTAGTATATGCAAATTTCATTATTTAATAATAAAAATCTATTAAAATGTTTGCAGTTGCCTCATTTAACTTGAGGTTTGTCTTGTATTATTTTGGTCATTATGACCCTCCTCCAGTCTCTAAATTTATTCCTTATCTATGGTCTTTGGGTCCCGTAGTGTCAACTTGGAATCGAAGGAGCAGAAGCTGCTCTACATCATCTGGGTATACAACTCAATTGTGTTGTCTCCAAAAAAATGTGACCATGATGCCTACATTTATGTTTCTCAGCTATTGTGAAATCTACATTTATGTTTCTCAGCTCTCTGTAGTACTCTTCTTCAATCTGTGTTCGGTGATAAGCATCTTCTTCTTCTTCCTAATTGCAGCCAAAGCTTCCTTTTCATCGGGATTCAATTCCACTTCCCCCATCTCATTATCCTCATCACGCTTAGCTATCATCCTAACCCATTCTTCCCTCTCCAATTCTTCAAGCCTCTATAAGATATTTGGATCAATAAAGTCTACAACATTGTGTCCTTCCATGATCTTAGGAATATCATCTTCTTTCCACTCTTCGTTTGCCAAAATATATCGCTTTGTCAAGCTTGTAGAATAAACTCTAGCCCCACCATTTTCATTCTCAATATCCTTCTCTAGCTTCATGGCCTCCTTGGTAGCACGTGCCCTGGCATCCAAAATAGCTTGAGGAATACAAGGGGGCCTCTCTTTCCCATCTTGCAGCTTGGGCATTGCAACATGAATCCTATTGAGAAAACTATTGATCTTCTTCAACTTCATCTTAATTTCCACTCTCTACTCCAACAACCTCTCACATGCTGCATTCTTCACCGCAATCACCCCTTCTTCCTTCAAAGCACTCATAGAGAGTAGCAAGCCATCATCCCCCCCCCTCCTGATTCCCAAAGAACCCACCCATATTTTTCCCTACCTCAGATCTCATCTTCGCAACCAATTTTGCATCCTCCTCCGATAGTGTCTCTAGTGGTTGCAAATCAATCTTATTACAACCTACAATAAGAACTCTTGCCAACATTAGGGTACCCATAAAACTCTTGCCTCACCTATTCGAGGTAAGCCAAACTCGGTCCAATTCTCTTAACAATGGTACACATCCATCCAAGTGCAGCAACCTTCAAATTTTTGTAGCGGTAAAGAGAATCCCCATATTTTATCAGCCTAACATAGTCTTTGGCCACTTTGGCAATGAGATTGTGAGTAGTATTGATCTGGCCCTTGGCCAGATTGTTCCTGAAAAAAATTATAAAACTGAACCAATGACATGTTTACAACAAAAAAAAAATTACAAAACAAAACCAATGGCATGTTAACACAAAAAAAAATTACAAAATTGAACCAATGGCATGTTTACAACAAAGAAATAGAATGATAATAATATGCTGAAAATTCTACTCTATTTAATACACGCCAAAGGAGAGAGAGAGAGAGAGAGAAGGGGAATGATGAGGATATTGATGCTCCACTTAGCCATTACTGTAATGGCTAAGCAAAGCATCAATATCCTCATCATTCCTCTCTCTCTCTCTCTCTCTCTCTCTCTCTCTCTCGTGCTAGGTCTAACTTATATAATCAAATATTGATCCAAGCTCTCTCAATTATTTAATTATTCTATATTTATATAAAAATATTATATCTTTATGTAGTAATGAATTAAATAATATTTGAATAAGATTAATAGGATTTCACATTTTTATGGGAACGTATCATTCAATTGAGCATTAAAGCCCATATATATCTAGTGAGATGAACATAACTCATGTACCTCATGCTAGTGTGCTTGGATTAGACTAGACATTATCCAACTGCCTGTGAGGGTTGTCACTGTTATTAATTTTGGCATTCTAGACTTGGGTCTTTGATCTTTGAGCACTTTATATAAATACTCACTATTTGGATAATGTCTAGTCTAATGCAAAATAGTGTATACAAGGTATCCAAGCACACTAGCATGAGGTACATGAGTTATGTTCATCTCGCTAGATATAGATGGGCATTAATGCTCAATTGAATGATACGTTTCCCATAAAAATGTGAACTCCTATTAATCTACAAACTCTCATGTTAAACAACTAAAAAATAAAGTCAACATAGTTCCCTTAATGCAACCAAAGTTTAAATTAAATTATCTCCATTTCTAAGATAAACTAAGTAGCCTTCATATATTTTATGTCAAATCTTCCTTCCTTCATGGTCATTTGATATTGTTTTGATCATATATTGATCTTATTGTAATCAAATTTTGAATGTAAACCTTAATGGAAATGATAAGCCTTAAATGGAAATGATTGATAGCAAATTGGGGCTCACCTAAGCCATAAACATGAAGAATTATTATAAAAAAATATGTAAACCCTATATATGCGTACTTGAGGCAAAGAGAAGTTACGCCATATTCATATTAAAATATTAGTTACAATATAAAAATACTAAGCTGACTAATTCCTGAGCTCATCTTTGCATATGGTCACAACAAAGATATACAATTACAATATAAAGAAGGCATCATAAAAATATAATTTCAGCATTTTCCCTAGCCTGACACATTTTGCACTCAAATCCTTCATCGCAGATAAGTGGAGATGGGCAGATAGATGCAGATGAGTTGTCATTGACCCAACTAAAGTATTCACGGCCATTATTTCCTTGTGATGCCTAATCTACATTAGTTCTTATAATATAATGAATAGTATTTACATTAGAAACATTAAATATATACACATTAGAAACCTTTTTTCTATTTGGGCAGCACCAAAATTGTCATCCAGGGTTTCTCTATGTCCGTGAAGTCTTCAACACACACTGCCCACCACCACATTGACAGTTTGGCACATTGACAAGAGCCATCGAGCCTATATCAATAATGCACCACACCATCATTACTACATTTATTACATAAATATTATAACATATAATCATATGATTATAATAATCATACATTCACCACTATTGTTCTATTGTAGATTCAAGTACTTAAAAAGTATTTTCAATCAATGGTTTGAACAAAGATGTCATTCTAGGGCAGCAAGGACAATTTAACTATACCTAAGCTAGAATTAGTCAACTTCAATACTTTCAAAACTGAAATTGAACCTTGTGTCTTCTAGCACCAATATTTATAAATTTCATGTAACATATGGCACAGTTGGAGATATGACCGTCAACTCACAATAATAATTTTTAAATAAATTTCCCTTCAGCACGTAGGCACACAACTCCATTTTAGCTCCCAAAAAGATCTTTTCATTAAAATAATGAAAATTTGACATGCAAAGTCCCTAATTTATGTGCCCATGATTTGAAACTTTTTTCCCTGGTTCCAACAAGCTATAACACTAAGGCACATTGTTGATAATAGACCAATTTGGTAAGGGTAGGGTCTCAAGGTGGGGTCTTTCTATGTTCTTTTCAATCTTCATTCTAAAAAGATCAATTTGTCTTTAATACCCGTCATGTCCTTTTCAATCTTTATCATGATCAATCTACCTTAACAGAGACAACACAAAACACATTCTTAAATCTCCTCACTAGACTACTAAATTTGTGGATATTATTCTTGATGCTGAAGTAAATCAAGAATGTGAAGTTGAAGCAATTACATCAAGCTACAAATTATGAAGGCTGGAATTTTAAAATTCTTCATTGATCGAGCATCATAAGGAGGCTGAATTATCTCCTATAATGGAAGACTATGTTATTTGAAGGTTGCAAACTATTAAAGAATAGCAGTGATTTGTTTTTAAGGGATTGTGTTTCATTATGGAGGTCACGTTTTGACCAAGGCTACATTTTTCAACAAAGGAGGCTTACGCCACCCTTTTTCATTCTTCACGTTGCAATTTGGGAGTCGGCTAGCTTCAACCAACTCCTAACGTGACCACTTGGTTGTGTGTGTTTCATGTATGGTGAAGATTTGACATCCCAAGGACATGTGCGGTTACTGTTGTATAGTTGGTAAAGTTTTCAAAAATTTGAGAAATGTTATTGTTATGGGAGCAACTAACCGGCCAAATAGTATTAATTCAGCACTTAGAAGGTTTGGAAGGTTCGATAGGGAGATTGATATTGGGGTTCCGGATGAAGTAGGCAGGTTGGAAGTACTTCGCATCCATACAAAGAATATGAAGCTCTCTAATGATGTACATATATTAGGGCCTTATTTTTTGTACTTCTATATCTAATGTTAAATAATTCTTTGATTTTGAAAGCATTTATTAATCAAGTGCAATAACATGATCAAGAGATGGTTTAATCATTAAGATTCACAACTACCAAGAAATAGAGCATCATGATTACATATAGAGAAGCCATCAAAAGTACAATATAAATGAACAAAAAAAACTAGAGGATAAAAGAGATGTTACAGGTTTGCATCACACATGCTTAAGGCAAAAGTTCCTAATAAAACTAAAGAGAGTAATTAATATGGAAATTGAATCAAATGTAAGCAACATATGGCATTAATTTTCAAAGATAGTGACAATTTAAAAGAATTGGAAAAATACAGTGTACAAGCAATGATAGTGTGCCATGGGAAGTCACAATAAGTATGGACCCATACAGGATTTTCATTGCTTCCTAAAAGAAGATCATTTTTAGAGTGAGATTTAGCTACATAGAGGTGAAGCCATGACATACAAAAGGTAAGAGAACCTCAAAGTTTCTGACATATAATGCCATCATGTCAAAAGGACAACAAAGTGTAGTTCTTAGAACAATGGAATAACCATCTCTCTTAAAAGGAACAACCATCATGTTATAGAGTTATTGAATATGGCCATTATCATGAGATCATAGGGAAAAACACATCTATCTACTATTAATGAACAATTTCTTCTATAGAGCCAATTTTGAATTCTATGCTCATGTGAAAAGGAAATGTCACTCAGTTTGAAGTCCTAATAGAATAAATACAATAAGAAGACATTGACATATCATGCCTTAAATCGGCACCAATCACAATAAGAAGATGGAACAACCATAAGGTACAAGCATGTGCAAGTCATTGTAATCATTGGAGATATGTTAAAGGTTAAGTACAATAGTAGAGCACAACCATGATACAATTAATGAAAGTGCCATAAAACACCATGATATTTATAATCAATCATAGAGAAAAGAGATAGTGACACAAATGATTTGTATTTTAGTGCCACCAAATACTTTCCAAATAGTCATCAATGTATTAAAGCATTCCAAAGTATAGGATAGCAAGGTGCTTCAATACATAGTTGCAGTGATCAAAATAGTATTTTACAATATCATGAAGTAAACAAATGCAATGTTTCAAAATAAGGCAAACTAAAACAACAAATGACAAGCGTTGTCATTAAACACAGCATAAAAGGCATCTTTGACATTGAGCCCTCAAAGAACAGGTTTGATGTTTTCATGTTTTGAAAGTTAACAAGGTTTATATTTTCATCATGAATACATGAAAACAAGCATAAAGGATCACAATAAGTAATCTCTAATATAAAGAAACACAATTTGAAGCTCAACTCTTCAGGACTCCTACCTTCACATACCTACTATGCATTGGCTCCCCTAAAACATTCATCCACCTTTAGGAAGTTCCCACAGTTATATTTCATGGGGGAGCCATAGAAATTCAAACTACTCTAAACTAGATAGTAAACTCCCTTGTTACTAAACAATTTATTAATGCCACTAATCTACCTCTACAGTACTTGCACAAAGAATGAAAAAATTCTTGAATCTAACCTACTAACATAGATCTAATGCTATTTAGAAGTATTCAATCCGTATAAAGGCACTATCACATAAAAATGCTCGAATATGTATTCAAATCAGAATTGTAGAGCTTCCTTTCTATTTCAAAAACTTCCTTACATTCACACTACTTTGAGAAATGAGCCATAAGGTATCATAAGATACTACTATAGGTTTTGGGGTGGACCAAGCACCAATCCTACAAATATACCTCTTTCTCTATTTAGGGAAAGAAGAATCTGATTTTCACCTGTTATGAAGTATCTTCTAACAAATAGTCATGTGGCACACTTGATGAATGAAGCATTTTCTATGGAACCCAAAAGAATCAGTGCATGAGAAAAGAGGAACTCCTATCAAATCTCATCTCCATCAGCACTTTGTTCATAATCAGCCTAGTAGCCATAGGGTTATTAGTTAGAAGAAACTCTGTAAAAGTTGAAACTAACAGTAGGAACCAATCATTGTTCATCATGTTCCTTTCATACTTTCTATAATACAGTCCAAAGAAAAATTATCTATCTATTCTTATTCATGAATTTGAAAGAGGTAGATGTTCTAAATAAAATATTAGCAAGATATTTGTTTCAATAGTTTGAGTTTTTGTACGGAACCCAGATTCTTCATTCATTACTATGGGATATTTTCTAACAGAGGATAGAATAGATGGATTAGTATCTCTTATAATTTTTCTAATGGGACACGTAAAGTGAGATCTTAAAATGCAATCAAAACTATCCCCTGTGACAGGACTGGTCACCAGTCAATTCTGGCACGGTTTGGGCCTTTGTGTTTAAACTTCCCAAAGGGCTCATTAAGATAGTTGCCTTGACTTAATTTAAATTCTTGGACAGAGTATCCCTCAAAGGCATAGGTCTTGGGTCCTATTCAAACTCCCAATATTCATAAAACTCCTCCAAAAGCCAAGAGGCCTGATACTCAATTTTGTATAGTAGGTGCATCTTAGGCTTTGTTATTTTCCAAACCAATGATGGATTCTTTTAGTGGTGAGTAATTCAAGCCTAAATCCATGATTTTGGGTTCTAATTTAAAACCAAACAAAAGTTATGGGGTTGGGTTCCTTCTAGCTATTCCTCTCTATCGGTCACATAGGGATGCCCGATTAGGTTTTCAACATGAAGAACTCTCTACAAACAAAACCATCCAATCCAAGACCACATTCAATTGAAACTAGACTCACATACCTCTCGTTCAAGCCTGGAATCAAAATTTCTCCATGGTTGAAATGATAGATATGGGCCAAGAAAGTCAACAACCCTAGTTCTACACCCAAACCTGCCTGAAATCGACTATCAATCAATTTCTTCCAGATTTCTCAACCAATGAATCTTATACTTGTTAAAAAAGGAAGATATGAGGACCAACAATCTTCCTAAGGTGTTCAATCAGTCATTCCAATCCACACGGGTACAGGAAAATTCAAACACCAGTAAAAAAAATGTTAAAATACAGTGCTCTTCAATTTCATTTTGCAATATTTCTTAAATTTGTTACAACCAACCTTTGCAAGGTTCCTTCTAGCTATTCCTCTCTACTGGTCATAGGCAACCCTCATAGGTAGTGTTATACACTGAATTTACACCCTTATTTCAAGCTCTCATAGTCTTGATAACTCAGTATAACAAGGGAATCATCTCAAGGTTGTGGGACCTTTTGCTAACCGAGATGAGACCTCTAGATTCTAGGCTGGTTCCTCTTGGATAATCACCCTGATTTTCTCTTAGATAGGAAAGTAAACTTTGAGAGGAAAGGTTTAGAAGGAATGCATGAAATGTAAATGACTGAAAGCAAATCTACCTACTAGGTGATGCACCGAACTAAAATGAATACAATACACTGGCCAAACTAGCATGAAGGCTCTCAGATCTAATAGAACACACTCTCTCTAAACAAGCTTGCATAAGTATTTCACAAAGGGGCCAAGACAAATGACACGGGCTGTGACCTACAAGCAAACGTTCTCTTCAGCAAAAGGGTACAGGAATGAGATAGAAAGATAGGGGCTAAGCTATACCCACAAACTCAATCCAATCAGATCAATATGCAATAGTACACATGTGAGCTGAAAGAAAGAAGGGGTCTGGAACTCCAAGACTTCTCTAATAGAACCAACATATTACATTCAATAAGAGAAATACAGACAAGGAAGAGACCAAAGGGGAGAATAAACTACCACAGATAGCCTCTATTAAACCTAAGATTTCAATGAAAGATTACAAATTGTAAGAGCCAGAGGGTAGAACAGACACCATAGGTAACTCCCAAGAAAGAGAAAAACTCTTTTACAGATTGCAAACTCTGAGCACTACAGGCTCCAAAAAACAATATATACAAACTCAACTGTACGCAAGCAGGAGTCAAAAGTTAACCAGGGTTACAGAAATATGCATGAAATAATCAACCCTAGCAGTCATGTCTGATCATAAATGAACCTTGCAAATATCTCAACAGATCAGACATATCTTCTTTGCGTGCCCATGCTTGTACTGATCATGCCTACCGACAAAAGACCTCAATTCATCTACTTCTCTGCAAGCCCACACTGCCATGAATGCTCAAATCCGATCAGATACTCAAAAGGACCCAAAAATGGCAACCTAAAAGATCTCTGCAAATTCTATCCAACTGTAACCGTCCTGGCGACATAAATTTTTTTGAGCTCCCCGAGCTTGCAAACGTTTGCCTTCAGAAAAAAGCCCCACGAAAAATAGGCTGCTTACAAAGTAAGGCCCCACAAAAGTCCACCGCTAAACTTGCCACATGGCCCAACTGGAGCCAAACACCTCAACCAGACCCATGAAAACCAACCAGAAGCACCAAAGAATCCAATGATAGTCGCATGATCGCATGGGATCAGAAGATCCCATGCGAGCATGCGACAGCCGTCAAATCTCGCATCTACGGGGCCACATGCTACCGGGCCCACAACAACCTCCACCTGTCAAGCTTTGCCGACCACAAAACCATGTGTCACTCCCCATTCAGTCTGACTACCACCTCAGAAAAAACCTCAGCGCCCCGGCACAGACCCACAACAAACACCTCGGCACCCCTAGCACAAGACCCACCGCATCCGCCAGATTCCCATCTAACAGTTGTCACATGATCACATGGGATCTTCCGATCCCATGAGATCATATGACAACCATCAGATCTCCTTGCACTTGTGCCAATACAAAGATCTGGGCCCCACTAACTATCAAACCGTGGGCCACCGCCCCAAAACCACACACGGTTTGTCACAAGGTCGCATGGGCTCGGAAGAGCCCATGCGATCATGCGACAAACCGCATGAGGCTAACCACCAAACCGCTAGTGGTACCATCCACCGAACCATGAAACACTGATTTGACCACTGATCAGAGATACTACATCAATGGTAGTTGCATGATCTCATGGGATCGGAAGATCCCATGCGATCATGCGATAGCCATCGGATCTTCTGCTACACTGGCACAGTTTTAGGCACTGGTACCCATCCGTCAGAGTTGTGCACTTAGGGAAAAAATGCAGATGCTAGAGAAGTGTAAAGTGCAAAAGTAGTCAAAAACACACTGGGTTTTTAGACCAAGGTCAAAAACACAGAGAATTTTTAGAGCTGAGAGGTCGAAAACACACCAAATTTTTGGACCAAAAGGCAGAAACGTCCCGAGCCTGCAGAGAGGAGGTCAAAAACACACTGGGTTTTCAACACTTGAGCAGAAAACACACTGGAATCTCGACATTAAAAGGCAAAAAACACAGATATTTTTGACACTTGAGCACTTCTTCTAGAAAATAGGAACCGTGGCCAAAAATGAATGACAGGGAAATTTTGGGCAACAAGCAGTCCTCCTTCACATGCGCTGCAAGCTTATCTAATAATGAAATGAGGTTTGAAATCTTTTTTTTAAGTTATGCCCGTGTTAGTTGAAATTTTGACCTACACGGTATTCGTCGAACTTTCGACCAACATGGGCATGGATTAAAAAAAACAAAAGTTTTCCTTCTATAATCCGACCAACCTAAACCTTTTTATTTGATGGTTGAAAATTTTGGTAGAAAAACTAGGTCAAATGTACTAGTGGTTAGATGTTAATGGGGAATTTAGAGTGATGTTAGGGTAGGGGGGTGGGTCCAAATGAGCTTCCACCTTCATGTGGTTGGCCTTGTTAAGTAGATAATATTTAAATAGTCTCAAAACCAAGTGAAGCTCAAACTAAACAAGATTCAATGGTCAAACACACCTACTAGTCCTATTCCACATGGATCACTACTTGTTCTTAGGTACACACACTTCACTAGATCCCACTCACTCTAGGATCACCAACACTTGGGCTTATTCTCCTGGCCTAAACTCAACCAACTCCATGACTAGTGATTCTACACACACTCTTCATACTTGATTCCAAATCTTCATGACATCATTTTTTCCATTGTCTTGATACTTGTGATTGTCACCAATTCTCTCTCTTCAACATATATCATATCCAACCCCAAGTCTTAGATTGGATTCCACTTGGTATTATCTTTCCCAACACCTTTTAACATGGATTGCACCCACACAAGGACCCTTTCTTCAGTACTCCATCAAAACACAAACCTCAACTCATTGTCCCAACTCTGATTTTGGAATAGTCACATACCAATCTCCCAAGACAGTCATCTCAATGTTCCTCACTGATCTTAGTATCATTTGGTGACTCTTAGGATTCCTTCCCTAATTCCCCTAGGCTTTTCCCACCAATTCTATATCCTTACAAGATCATTCAATACCCTTGCATAAAATAAAACCAAAACATTGAACTTTTGAAAAATTTCAATCGAATGTTTTCATGTCACATGAAAGTATGATATACCGAGGCATTAGTAAGATATTGGAAAACCTTTTGAAATATTCCTAATGTTATCAATCCCAATACTAAATTCATGTTCATTTTTAAGCTCCTTATTTGTTTACACTGTAGGTTCTCACGCATCTCTTTTTTTCCTTAGAAGATAATAATGTGTTGAAGACAATCACAATATTTTTCCAATAAGAATTTTAAGGTACAAAAGCTACACATTTTACATTACTCTTGCTTTACTTGTTTTCTAAATAACTTTTCATGAACATGCTTGTTACATTATTTGTAACATGTTCTCTTTCTATGATGACATGCATGCTTTTGAACATGCATGTGCTTTGCATTTCTTTTACAAATCAACATTTTCATCTTTTATTTGGATATAGTTTACCAAGTCAGTTGTAAGATAAAAATGCTTTCCTCATTATTTGAGTTAAAGGTGATTCCCTTTCTAAATAGACACACAGTTTTAAGCATGCATGTTTTTTGCCCTTCTTTTATAATTGTATTGCAGTCAGCTCTCAAAGATTTCAATCAATGTTTTCATGTCCCATCATAAAACTATCTACCAAATAGGATTCATGAACACAAGGTTATTGATAAAACCATAGTCAAGATGTGATTAGAAGGTGTAATGAGTAAAAAGGATCGTAGTTGTCGATTTGACAACTTGGTTGTCAACTTGACAACATAACATATCTTAACAAATGACCTGTCAATGGTTATAAGTTGCAACAATCAGTTTTAAATTGTCTACATTTAGTTTTAAGGGTATTTTTAGGTTTTTGTCGAGTATTAGAAGTATGAGGATCTATTTAAATATTGGATCCACAAAAATATTGGTTGGGAGAAGAGGAATGTAACAAATTTTGATCAATAAACAAATAAATTTCTACAATAGTCATTTTTCTAACCATAGGCAAGAGGCCTATAAAGGTCACTATGTAAAGGATTGAGACTATATCCAACTATCCTCTAGTGGTGACTTTTTAGGGCTTCAAAACCTAAAAACACTTGTGCTCATTTCATTTCACTATGGAACTTTTTGGAGTGGAGTATCACCACCAAGGGTTATGTGGGAGATGAGGATTTTTTGCAAATGTTTCAAATATTTCTGGGAATATTTCAAACTTAGCCCATAATTTGAAGTTAAATTTGGTAAGTTCTTATTGCTTTGTAATGAATTAACAAATCTTTCGACCCTTTTCAGTTTTAAAAACTAAAGATTCTTCTTCGCAACCTATATTGTCCATATCTACTTCCTTTGCAAGATTTTGAGCTCTATTTTATGAATATTGCACTTTGTTCATGAAATCTTGAGGGTTTATATCCATGTTTTTTCCTTGTTCTTTTTTTCCTTCTATCTTGATCTCTCTGATGAAGGTTGTGATTTATTAACTTTATTCCCTTTCACAATTCAGTGTCTAAGAAGTTGGTTAAAAATATTGATTCATGGGTTCAGATAACTAATTCCATTGTAGATCTAGGCACCTTTTGCCTTTGAATGTACCGACAGTTAATAGTAATGCTTGTACTTTTGATCCTTCATTGGATATTTTATTTCTTTTACTATCTTACATTTCACTGCATATTCATTGCCTATTATTGTTGCATTGATTATTTATCTTAGAAACCGTGATAAAGAATAACAAAAAGAAGCTCTCTCTTCATCACTAATCTGTCTATGTTCTTAGAGATCACTTTCTTTATGTTACTTTTGATTATGATCCAATGATGCTATAAATTGGTATTTAGCACTCTTGCTTGTTATACATGTGCCCACATAGCACTAAGTTGTTGCTTCCAATACATATCACATCCTTTCATTGCTAAACTTTCCACAATAACATACCATGTTAAATTGCTAATCTTTGTTCTATATAGATGCTCTTAATACATTCATTGTACTACTTCAACAATAATAGATACCATATCACTATATTCATATCTGTTATCATTTTTGTGCATGAAAGTTGTAATGATTATTCAATTTTTTGTATTTCTTCCATTAAATGAAAGCTTCTTCATGGAATCTAGAACTTGTCATTTCCATAATGAAAAATGTTCTTGCACTTATGATATACTATCTTATGGTTGAATTAGATATTGTTTTGGTTGCAAATCTATATATGTTATTCATGGAAATATTTATTTTTTCTTTATTGGCATCATGTATTTCATTGTAGCAAGAAAAACTCAATTGTATCAACCATGGCTATGTTGTCTTGTATGTGCTCTCACAATAAGGATGCTCCTTCAGATCTGATTTTCATGCTATTTTATGACCTCCCTTTATTGGTGTTTTAAGACTATCCTATTTATGCACTATGCATGGTGATACAATATTGGAGATTGTTATTTAGTAACTATGACACTAACACTATACCTACACAATTGTATAACATATAATAAAATTTGGTCATGCAATGATGTAATAAGAGCCATCATGATATAAGAGGCTCATTGTTGTGTCAAGTTACCAAAAGGCCTATAAGGCATAATAGGACTTTTGTGGGTAAATAGGATTCATGAACACAATTTCATTGATAAAACCATAGTCAAGATGTGATTAGAAGGTGTAATGAGTAAAAAGGATCATAGTTTTCAAGTTAAAAACTAAATTTCTGCAATGGTCATTTTTCTAATCGTAGGCACAGTCACTGCTCATGTGACTGTAGATGCTTGGAACAGTGTAATATGGGTGAGGAAGTGAAGTAGAATGGTTAAGCTTTGAGTTATATTCATTTCCTTATTTGATGGTGTATTGCTATATCCACTTTTAAAACAAAGAATCCAATTTATTTTTGTATTGTTCTTGAACATTACATTTAACCAGTCTTTGCTTATTTTGTAGATCTCATGAGGAACTAGACTTATCCCACTTTCTATGATCAATGTGGCTTGTGGGAGGAGTCTAGAATTGTATTATATGGTTCTTGTGTGGGTTTGAATGCAATAATGTTCAAGGTTTTTGAGTGAGTGACTGCAAAGTGGGAAAAGTTGTAGATTGAGGGTATGGGTGTATAGAACCAGTCATGGTCTAAAAGATCCACATGAAGGAGGTCCATATTTATGTTGTTTTATGTTAATGAAATTTCATTTAAAGGTGTTAGATCTATTGGAGGGATTTAGAAGTGTTTGGAAGGTTAAATCCAACAAAGCCCTAGGTTGGTGTCCTTAGAAGTGAGGGTTTGGTACTTAGAGGGGTAAAACTATGTGGCATCTCATATAAACCTAAAAACTTGTTGATTTGCATCATGTCTCAATAATGTTTCAAGTGGATTATGCCTAAGAGCACCTAAGATTAGGCATATAAACTCATTGTTGCTTGGATTAGGCTTAAGAGCACCTAAGATATAGCCTCAAATTATCTCCCTCGGGCTTTTCTATGTATTTTTTGAAGTCACTGAGGTTGACATGACCACGATCCATATTTTTGATCTCCTTGTGGTTATTACCTAGCTTAGGTGGCTTTGAGTATTCTATAAAATTGTACTTCATTGGGGTAATAGTTGTCATATCTTATTTTGCATAACAAGTAGGAATCAGTTCCATTCAAAATTTTATTCAAGTATCATAGTTATGAACAAAAAGAAAACTAGCTATAAAATGGAAAGTATACTATATATATTCATTGTTACTCATTAAAGCATAAAAAATCCTTGATCTACCTCCTCTTAAACCCATATGAACATAAAATATATTAAGAAAAATAATGTGTTCACACACTCAAGGTTCTTAGTTTAGGCCTCCCTTCAAAGAATGGGGGTATGCACTTCCTTGACATAAAGTGAAATCCTATACACTTGGGGATTGAATGTTTTAACATCACCAATCCCTTAAAGTTTCAAGGATTTCAACATCCCTAAAACATTTTTGGGTACTAAAGGAATGGGTTTAAAGGAAGCCCCATTTTCCTCATTGTTGGTTGGGGATGTTGGTATCCATGGTCCATTTTTAGGCATCAGAAATGGCAACATCCCTGATACAATATTGTGCACAAGTTACATGGTGGATTAGTACTTGGGTGTCCTAGTATTAGAGATCCCCAAATGCTTAGTTATCATAGGGTTCCTCGATCTTTTAACCATCAAAAGAATAATTTCATTTGGGACAAAAAAAAATTAGGGACCCCATGATTTTTTCCATTTGGATCGAAACTTGGGTTTTCTCCCAACTCTGGATATGAAAATATTTGATTTGTAGTGAGGGAAAAAAAAATTGGTCTATCTAGTGAAACTTAATAAATGATTAAAATTCCAATGGGTCATCAAGCATGCACATGGGTTCAATACTTATTGAAAATAAATTAACCTATCCTAGGCCCTAAGCTAAAACCAAAAACTACACCCAATCTATAAAAAGTAACTAACAAAGGAAGTCATAATAGAGGAAGAACAAATAAAAAACCCTAAGCCAAAAAAGATAGAAAAATTATGGAAAGACAAAGGCCAAACCCAAAGGAAATAAAAAACCATACATTTAAGGGGTTAGAAACCATGGTAGATCAATAGGTCAGAATGATAGGCTTACACATGAATTAACACAAGGTATGTAGAAGACACTAGGGTATAGAAGTCACTTACGAAGAAATCTCTATTGAGTTCCCAAGATTACATGTAATAGTAAGAGATGATACCTTTTATTTATAATGCTTAAGTTAGGTCATGATCAAGATCAGATGGAACTCCTAACACCACTAATTAATCAAGTTATGGAATTTCCCTCCATAATTGAATTTGACCATTAGGATTCAAAGCTTTAAATTTTAGAACTTATTCAGTTCTTTGTGGAATACTTTGTACTAGATCTTATCATGGATGATGATGGTAAGCATTGTATTGATCTTATAATTGAAGGTCGATGTACTTTTTAACATTGATAGATGATTTACATGTTTGTATGCCTTATATTTTCCTTATCTTGCAAGTAAATCATTTGAATCCATTTCTTCATCCATTGATCTTCCTCTTCAACAAGCTAGTGTCAAAGGGTGGACAGTGGAATTTCTTGAGAGAGTTATGATATATGTGGTAGGTATGCATCTTTATTTATAAGAAATAAATTCTCAATGATTGATCAAAACATATTTTTGAGCAAGTTCACTTCCATATGCATACTTTTCTTTTCCTTTTGTTTACATAAGATACATATATGAAAATTTGTTGGCAGGTGTTATTCAATTTAAACACCATTTGAAACTAGATGGAACTGTTAGTAAACAAAAATTCCACCTCCTTCAGCACATTTCCAAGACTTGAAGAGCATCCATTCCACAAAATTCATTTGTGGCATGATTTGGCTCCATGGTGTCCCTAGATGTCTTCGTAGGTGCTCCTACACCAAAAGTAAGGGAAATGATTGTCTATGTGAAAATTGTAAGGGCTTAAAGCCTTCAAGACTTCAAATCAAAACAACTAGGAAATACCAAATTTTCTATTGTGTCTCAACTTTTCATTAGAAGTCTTCGATTCTTTAAGTTGCGACAGTTCAAGGAGGGGCAACGATTGTCTATATCAAAGGCATCCCTGATAATATTAGGCATACCTTTGATATAGATCAGATGGTTGAATTTGAAGATAAAGGCATGTTAATATTCTCTTATTGTTAAATTTAATAACCCCCTAATGGTCCCAATAAAAAATATTTTTTTTAATAAAAAAAAGTTTCATCAATATTTTGACAATTCTTGAACTTTTATATGACGAGAGGGCTATATGACCAATGACACATTCCTCATACTATCGTCATAATTATGGCCAATACTTATAGATTTTTTATGATGAAGGCATCACCCATATAGCATCATTGTTGCTTTTTATTACTGTTCATGTTGTACTTGGTCATAATTTTGACCAATGGTCATCAATTCTCATCGGCCATCGATCTACTCCAAATGAGCTTGATCAGTAGTGTAACCTATACCGATCTACAAGTGTGCATCATAATTTTGACCAATGGTCATTGATTCTCATCGGCCATCATTAATTAGTTTTCTCCAAACAAGCTCGACCGGTAGTGTAACCTATGTCGATCGGATGATCGGTATTTCTATGTCAATCTATAAGTGTGCATCATAAGTTTGACCAATGGTCGTCAATTCATATCAGCCATCAGTGTGCTCCAAATGATCTCAACCGGTAGTATATCCTATATTAATCAGATGATCAGTATTGCATCATAAGTTCGACCAATGGTCGACAAAAACAATTTGATGTCCAAGTTCAACGAATATTGTACATTTGTGAGTTGCAAAAATGAAGAACTCGTGGTGAAAATTGGGCAAAACTTTACTAGTGACCACTTCAATATCTGGACATTGACCTGATAACCTAGTCACCTCTAGCTCTCGATCACATCAATTTTCCATGTTTGTCCAGACCAAGAGTTCTCATCAATAATTTGATCCTATTCACAAGAATAATTCTCACATCATACCTTCTCTCTAATCTTCTAAACATGTGCATCAAGACAGTCTTACAATGGCTAGAAACAAATGGGCTAAACCTTATGGTCTTAACAACAAGAAAGAAGAGATTCTTATTATAGCCCTATCAAAACAAATTCAATCTTTGAAATCTGAAATTCAAGACTTGAAGGAAGAAAAGGATACGTCATCCAAAACATCCTCATTAAGATCAATCTTTCCTTTTCTCTATGATCAGAATTCATCTATATCTTCATCTTCTTCAAACAAAATGGCTACTTCACAACTTCACATCAATCCTATCTTTGATCAAGAATGTATTCATAACCATAAAATCTTTGATCAAGAGTCTATCTCACAACCTCAAGAATTCGATCAAGAGGAATCAGTCCTATCTCAATAATTATCATCACATGAAAACAACAAATTAGAACATCATGATCTTGAATCTCATAAATCTTTGGTGAACACTAGTGCATCTAAATGACTATTGGATAGATCATTTACTCCTTTCAGATAATACATTGAATTATCTTTAGAAGATCTCTTTGAAAATGATCTCATCATGTTGTCTCAAGTCACTTCATGTGGAATTTCATTCTTGAGTACCTAATGTGCATACCATAAACATAATGAGCATAAAAATTCAGATTGTATGGAGTTGAAATACAAGATCCAAGATCTCATTGACTAGGACATAATAGAAATTGAAAATCTTAACAAATCATCTAATGAAGATACTACTCTCATACAAGATCTAAATCATGAACCTGTGTCCACTAATGGTTCTCATGCAAACTATACTTCTTCCAATATTCATTTACCTCCTAAAGTAGAAAAGTTAGCCAAAATGCCTTCATTTAAAAAAGAACCTAATCATTTTCATGCTTACTATGTATACCCTCAAAGGTTACCTCTGAAAAAAGTTCAACCTAATCTACATCTTGCTGAAAATCTTTTCCATGTGTCAAAGACCATAGATCCCAAGCTTTCATGTACTTAAATATATACTCCATATGATCCTCCATCAAACCTTCAATAATATCCTATGTAGATCCTAACTCCTACATCCTCCATCAAACCTTCAATAATATCGTATGTAGATCCTAACTCCTACCTTGTCCTTAGGAGTGGCTCCATGTCAAGAGGATAATCCAAAGTATGAAGAAAAAAATACCAATGAAGATCAAGATCAATACATTATCCAGTCCTATCCAAGTTTTGACCAAGATCTTGTAGTCCAAGAGTTCCATGATCCCCTCATATCCATTTACCTCTTCCAAGAAGGTATCCATCCACATCCTATAATTTATCCATCTCTCAAGAATGATCAAGACATCCATTCCATCATCTCCAATGATCTTATTGAAAATCAAGAGAAAAGTACTCTTCCTACATTATCCAAAGATCCTTTTCAAGATTGGAATACCCTAGCAACTCCTTATCATACACCTCCATATCCATCTCAAAAATCTCCAATTCTTCCTACTCCTTTTCATAATAATAAATCCCTCCAAGCTTCATTTTCTCATATCAAACTTTCTCCTATCAAAGATATTCATGAGCCTCTTAACATAAAGATGGATCATACATATCAAACCCTTGGCCATCCTGCTCACTCTATAGATGTTGATATCCATATCCATTATCTATTTTCATCATCCAAATCCATCCTTGATCCTTATATCCCAAAGTTGACACCTTCATATATTATATCCATATTAGGACTTATATGCCCCCATCCACAATACCTCTCTCTCCTATCTTATCATCCACTTCCCCCATCATACCTCAAGATCAACAAAGGCATGCATCCTTGAGAAATTTACATCCATCCATTGGAACATTTCATATCAGCCTCATTCATCCATAATTCCCAAGTCTTTTGGAAGCAATTTGGATGTGCAACATAAAAATTAGAAATACAAGAATCCACTTACATATGAAGATCACCATGTCCTATCTAACTGACATGTGACTACAAAGAAAAAGGAAATATTAAAGAGACCATAAAGGTCCACTAAGCAAAAAATAAAATTAAAGAAAATATGGGTTCCTAAATCCATCATGGAAGAATTGTGATCTAAAGCACTTAAAAGTAAATAAAAATCAAAAGTTGTGTGGATTCCCAAAGTATCTCTTAACATACTTGAACACAAAAGAAAAATAGAGTTGACATACAAGCTTTCAAAGGCTTTCACTCCATATCCTTCCAAATAACTTTTATCACCTCATACATCAAAGCCTTAGGCTATTCCATCCATTTTTCTTCCATCTTTCCACTACCCTTCAAGGTGTGTGTCAATGTTGATCTTATCATTATTTCCATCTACCCCTACACAAGAATTTCAATATCCTATCCACTATCCAACCCCTATGCATGCTCCTTATCCTCTCATTCCATATCCTTCCATTCCCCTTATCTCATCCTACGCATAAATCCTTATTTGTCATCTACCTTATCATTTGTATCATATCCTTACAATCACCCCATTAGCATCTTTGAGCATATCTTTCAGTAGTCTTGCCCCATCATAGACTACCCCTCAAAGGAGTATTAAAAGTGCCTTGATGAAAACCTTGTAAATAGGCACCTTGGTAGCAAAAGTAATGAGAAATAAATCTATCCTGTGGTGAAAACCACTTTTTGTGGCACCTTGGACAAGTATCATGATGAAAACCTTGCAAATAAGCATCATTTGTAATACCTCCCTCTTGCACTCTACACTTGGAGGTAAGCTTCATCCACACTAGTTATTTCATTTGCATCCATACTTCCTCTTTTCACCTTTGATCTTGACAAGGTTCAAATTTTTCATGAGCATCATATATCCTACCATCTTCTATCATTTCCATCATCTTACTCACTTTCTTCCATCCATGATACCCAATCATGATCTTTCTTATCCAAAATCAGTGATCATTATTCCTAAGAATCATTTCCATTATCTCAAACCATCAGCTCATAATCTCCATCACCCCTTATCATTAATGTGTGATCCTATACATGGATTATCCAAATCAACCCCTTGGTATTGATCAAAATGAAGAATGATAAAATAAAAAATTTGTTAACAAGAGTCTCTTGACATGTCCACCCTTTTGGATCACATTCTTTCATGACACCAGGTATTTATCCTATATGATATCTAACAATGCTTTATGATCCTACATTACTATATTCCCTTTCCCTAGCTTGGGTAATCTTGAGGAGACTATCCCTGAGGGTTACATTCATTCACTTCATCCCTCATTATCTTTCTACTTCATCCATCAGCTTTCTAATACATCGATCATGGCCTATACCTTGCTAGACATTGGGGATCTTGCTTGTGAATGAGTAATCTCTAAAAATCTAAAAAGTGAAAAATGTTCTTGAAAAAATTCTGAAAATAATAGAAAAATGATCTTGAAAAAAACCATAAAATTTTGAAAAAGTCTTGAAAAAATGATCTTGGTGAAAACCTAGAAAATAGGCACTTTGATGCATCAACTAAAAAAAATTTTAAAAGCTTTAATTTATATTTTTTAAAGCAAAAAAAATTGAAAAAATAAAAAAAGTGTCTTGGTGAAAACCTGGTAAACATGCGCCTCGAGAGAAAAAATAGAATATTTTTCCAAGTGGTGAAAATCTAGTAAATGGGCATCACTTGTAAACCAAACACTCCATCTATCAATGTGTAACTTGGATATCTTGTCTGCATGGGCTTCAGTCTTTCTTTTCAGCTTGTATATAGCTTAAGACACTTTTGTGACAAATCAATTATTCCATGCAAGACTGCCATGGATTGGAATCAGTCTTTATCTCTTTCCTAGGACATTCGGGTCTTACTAGGGAGTAGTTTTCCTATCAAAAAGGTCAATCAGATCAACATCCAAAATGAATCAAAGTTAGTTTTCCAAAAACCACTGAAGGTTCATCATTGACACACGACAATGTTTCTCAACACCTCACAACATGAGAACATCAACAAACAATGTTTCTCAACACTTATCGAATAAACTTAAACCATAATCCAAATAGAAAAATGACATATTTTTGAACGTTCACCAATGCTTCTTAACACTACACACTTAAATTTACCAGAAGAAAATATACAAACAAATGCAAACAACACCCAAAAACTTGTTGAATTGATGTTGATCTCATCTTTGTTGCAACTCGACGATGTCTAAATGACTAGAGAAGCAATAAAGGTTGTGAATTTTCCTAGTATTTTATTTTTTATTATTTAACTTTATTGATTATCTCTTTCTAAGTAACTCGGGGATGTGTAAAATGACTAGAGAAACCTAGATTAGGGGCATAATTGTTTTCTTTGACTTCTACTTGTGGGTGTGATCCCGATGACCCTAAGTTGTCCATTAAAATGGGTGTATGTGGTAAGAGCCTCCATCTTGATTGAAATGTCACACATACCTTGACTCATTTTATCTAGACACTAAGGTGTGGTTGGAACTATCTCCTTGTCTGTTAGTGTGTTTTTTCAAACAAGATCGCACTAATGGTCATTTCGGCTCTAAATGCCTCAATAATGGTATAACCTTCCAATATCAATTAGAAATTATGGTCAGGTCATCTCGGCTTTTATGCCTTGATACTTGCATTTTTTTCCACATTTTATCTGATATAGGCCATATTCATATTCTCATGGTCGCAGTAGCACCAATGAGAATTGTATCAACTATGATGTCCCACAACGCTTGATGATGATAAATTGGCTAATGAGATCAATGACTAAATTCTTAGTTCTTCATTCATTCTAGACTTGCATGTAGTCTCCATAGCAACTTTGAATGAGATACATCTTGAAATCCTGGAGATTTGCAATCATTCCTTTCCTCAACGGTCAACTGTGGACATCATCCTTGACTCGATCAAATCATCGAATTATCCTGAAAGCAACACCATTACCTAATTTGACCATCCTCAATCTATTTTTGGGATCAAAATTGAAATCCAACAACAAATTTCAAGTCAAACACCTCAGTCAATTTTTTGGTGAAATGCAATTGACCTCTAGCGCAATCAAGTTCTTCAATGCATTATCAGTCAAGAATCTATTCACATCAATCCAAAACCAATATGATCTTATCAAACCAACTTGGTCAAACCCAATCAAAACATGGTCAAAATTACTCAAAATAACCTCTGAATTGCTCATAATTCATTCTCAAACATCTGTAATCTGATTGAATCAATTTGACATCAATTCTACTACAAATTCAATACTTTTCATCAATCGAATCAACTCAAATCACTATTATTCCTTTATGTAGTTTGATCTCAAGAGGTGGTGCAGGAGCACCAAGGGTGAAAGCCATTCTTTGTTTTTGTGATGTTTCTTTCCTAGTTGACTAGGTTAATTAGGAAAGATTAGGAAATTTTTTGATGTGTTAGGGTTTTCTAGGTTAATATTTGGAGGTCTATTTGTCCATCCACTCATTGTAAAGTCCTAGAGGACACATGGGTCAAATAGTGGAATGGACCCTCTAGATCTTTAGGAAGTTGATTTTGGAGTGTTTGGAGTCTTAAAGTTTAGGTTAGAAGCCTAATTGAGTTATTCATTCAGTCAAAAACAACTTAAGACCATTTAGGTAAGAGCCTAAGAAAAGTTGCTCATAGCAACATTACATTTTTGCAAAAGTTGCAAAAGTTGCTGGACAACTTTGTCTTAAATGAAGTTTTAGACCTAAATGAAAGGATAGTTCAGTTAGGGCTGATGAACTAAGGTGGAGGAAACTATTTAAGACCTTCCATGGCCTATTCATGAGGTTGGTCAAGTTTTCTTGTGTTCTTTATACTGTTATGTGACTATGACTAGTAACATAGACTGTGTCATCCACTTTTGGATAGAGATACTTGTAAATGGAATAGAGTTGTTTTTTTCTTTCAATGTAATCAAATCTTATGGTTTTTTGACAAATTTTTATGTAATTGGTCTAGTATAAATATTTCATTAGATAGGTTCTTTAAAATTTTCTTGAAGTTATAGGTTTCCTGGTCCATTTTGGACTGTGTATATATAAAATGGCCTCTCGAGCTACCTAAGACCATGGAAAACAAAATGTGCCCAGTTTAAATGCAAGAGAGCTCCATGTACATAATTTTTCTTTTTTGGTTTGTTTGTGTAAGTGCAAAGATGGAATTTTGAGCTATTTCCCTAGGTGAGCTTGGCAATAGCCCGGCTAGGGAAATAGAGGATCAGATGTTGTATTATGCAAGTTTGGATTGATTGTTGCAATCCAGGAGTTAGAACATGTTGAATTAACAAAGAATCAACTCTCCAAGAAATTTTGGAACCCCAAGACATGATCTCATTGGACTGTGAAGGCAAACCCAGTTCTGTGACACTTTGGGCCTACTTTTAAGAATTGTGTCCCTCTTTGAAGCAAGGTACTATACAGAAAGGGTGAAGAACCGTAATCTTAAAATTCATTTATAAAACTAAAAAAGGTGTTAGAATCCATGATCATTTTTTGGGGTCTTTAAGACAAAATTTGAAGGAATCCCTAATTTGTACCTGGACAGGGCTACAAGAAAAACTAGGCCTAATTCCTAGTTTGTAGGAACCCGATGGGAAGAATATTGGGTGGAGGTTATAAATTACCAAGATAGACATCATTTTACCTAAGGACATTGAAGTTCAACCCTGCAAGTCTTGGTGAGCAAGTTGACATAGATGGCTAGAAATCCCCATGTAACTTTCAGTGAGCATTGACACAATTATTGATAGGAAGAGCCTTGGTTGGAAGGGTAGTGTTCTAGGTGACTTTCCCTTGGGAATCATGGTTGGAGAAGCCCTAGGAAGGTCTATTTAAGAGACCTATAAATTTAGTTAGATAGACTCCTAGTTGAAGGGTTAGTCCTATCAGATTGGTATTAGAGCCTCAAGATTGGGCTTGTGAAGTTTGAGTGATCTATTCACCAAAATCAGTAGATTCAAGCAAGATCACCACTAATGCTGAGTTGGTGAAAGATGTTGAGGAAAAGAGAGAGGAGAATATATTCCTCAAGGAACAATTGGCAGAGATGGAAAACAAACTGGAAAAAGTGCAACTTCGAACAATTGAAGTGAGTGAGTTAATGAGAGAAAGTAAGGAGAAGGGTAAAACAATGGCAGGGGAAGATGTGGTGCCAGAACCAGACCCTGTGCTTGAAGAAGAACCATTTTTTAAAGATGTGAAGTCAATGAGTGGAAAAAAATTGGAACGTGTACCTCTCTTTAGTGGCAAAATGGAACTAGAGGTTGTCATGAAATGGATAGAAGGGCTTGAAAATCACTTTGAATATGATAGTGTCACAGAAGCCCACAAAGTAAGAGTAGCTAAAACAAGATTAAGGGGAACAACTCTCACCTAGTGTAAATTTTTCCAAGATGAAAGGATCAAGGAAGGAAAGGAACCTATAACTAGTTGGAAAGGTATGGTGGCCAAGATAAGAGTGACTTACCTACTAGATTATTATGAGGTACAATTGCATAAGAAAAGGTAAAATTTAAGGAAAAAAGAGCTTGAGGTGAGTTCCTACACCGAAGAGTTCCACAATATTTTCTTGAGGTCACATGTGATGGAATAAGAGAGTATGAAGGTAGCTAGGTACCTTAATGGATTGAAATGGAACATCCACAAAGAAATTAGTCTCCTAAGTCCTAAGATTGTACACCAATGCTATCACTTGGCTCTAAAGGTGAAAGAAAAACTTAAAAAGAAACATGATACCAGTAGTAGGGTAAGAGGTAGAGGAAAAGATGCCATGAATCAAAGAGGAGGCTTTGGAGGAAGGAAATTTAAAGCAAGAACTCAAGGAGAATCCAAGCTCACATAGAACCAAGGGGAGACAAGTAGTAGTAGAGGAGGTTACAAAAGAGGAAGAGGGCCTAATATTAACTCAAGGGGAAGATATAATAGCCAAGGAAGAGGGTCTTAATTTTCATCCATGAAATGTTATAATTGCCATCAGTATGGCCATCCATCATATAGGTGCCCGAAGAAGAGCACAACATCCCAAGGAGTGAAGAGGGTGAGTTTTGTCCAAGAGAAGTCTTCAAGTAGTAAGACAACAAAGGTATCATTAGACTCGAAGATGAGAGAGAGTTTGATGATTAGGAGGACACTCATTAAGGATCTTGCCAAAGAAGAACCAAGCCAAAGAAGGTCCTTATTCAGGTTCAAGTGCAAAATCTTAGGTAAGGTCTACAAAGTTATCATAGATTCTAGTTTTACTGATAACATCATATCAATGGAGGCAATAGAAAAACTTAAGTTGCG
This sequence comes from Chamaecyparis obtusa, assembly GCA_027943335.1. Lineage (NCBI taxonomy): Eukaryota > Viridiplantae > Streptophyta > Pinopsida > Cupressales > Cupressaceae > Chamaecyparis > Chamaecyparis obtusa. Next base: position 745,850 of record BSBK01004303.1, on the reverse strand, counting down.
GAGAATTCCTCACACTAACCCTTATAGAGTCACTTGGTTTAACAAAGACCACATATTAGAGTTTATGAGTAAACAACCCACAACTCCCAAAAACACTTGCATGCAAACACTTGTCACAGAAAGAGAGAGAAGGTGCAAGAATCTATGGAGGCCTGAATGCATTGATCCATGAGAGAGGAGAAATCATTCTTGATGTGCAAAAAAAAAAGATGCAATTCAATAATGAATAATTTGTTACACGATCTGTTATGAATACAAAGGAGATCAATCCTTATAAAAGGATATCAAAACCCTAAAAAGGTAAAACCTAGGTTGCACAATAATAATTAATAAAATAATTAATTATTATATACCTAAAATTTAGCTTAAGTAGAAAGATATAATAAGTGACTTAGTAATTAAATCAAACATGATTTAATTAATAAGAAAACACTTTATTACTCTAACACCCCCCTTAATATAAACTTTGGGAGAAGCTAAAAACCTAGAAAGAACTATTGAAAGCAAATGGGTCCCGACAACAAAAGCTTGATCAGGTACCCAAGTACAAAAGAGAGTCTCTATAAAATGGAGAAATAGCACATGGGAAAAAATCTACTCCAAAAAGAGACAAAGACTAGTCTGAAGGACTGAAGAAGCCTCCAAAACTAGGAATGTTCTAGAAAATAGGAACAAGGATGAAAATGTACAACATCAATGAAGCAAGAAGCTGCAAACTCTGTCAAGAAGTAACTGATGATCTAAAGATCCTCCACTGAAATATGACTAGGTAGAGAAGACTGTAATTTGCATGAGTACCCTCAAATTACACTACTCGAATCAAGAGGTAAACAAAGGAAAACAACTAAAGTTGAAGATATACAATACTGTAATCTGCACTAATGCCCTCAAATGACACTACTCGAATCAGGAGGAACACTAGGGCAAACACCTAAACTCAAAAATACAGATGGCATAAAAACACCAAAATTCTGAAGAGCTGATCAATCAAAGCTAGAAGAGTGTGTCCAAAAATCAGAAAGAAAGAGTGTCCATATGGTAAATGATCCATCTCACCGGAATGCATAGGTACCCAGCCACTACATCCACCTAGTATATAGAATAAAATATTGAATACATAGCTCACACTATCAAACCAAGGAAGCAGTAGAACCAATAGTAGAAACCCCCCCATAATGCTAACAAGGGAGTATGACAAGTACACTAAAAAGATCATCCAATATGAATTGCATGATGAAGATGAATCTAAAACATTGATGGTGTAGAGAGGGTACAAACACAAATAAAGATATATGGGGCTAATGTCATTGGAGGAACACTCACATGACAAAAGTAGATGGAAAATAAAGGAAAACATCAAACTCCCCTGGCACTTTATAATGGAGTACGAGTACAAAGAGCACGAACATGTGCCAGATCCCATACATGTAATAGAATGGCACTTTATCTTAGTGTGTGTGCATAAAAAAATGTTACAAAAGTGAAGTATACACTACTCAAAGAAGAGAAAAGGCTTTTGAAACTAAAGAAAAACCTATGATGAATCATCCCTCAAAGGGAAGAGATCCCAGGACCTGAAACATCCAAGATATCCACCAGATTGTAAAAATGGAAAAATTTGAATAAAATGTACCTAGAGCATAATCTGGAAAAATGACTCACATCACTGGAAAGCTCTTAGAACAAGATTTCCAATGATATATCATTTTCCCAAAATAGAATCTAGAAGCACAAGATAGAGCTCCCAGAGTGTAGAACTAAACATCTGACTTTGACAGTAAAAAACACCATCAGAAAAGAAAAATCTGAAATTCAAACCTTTAGATCTAGAAAGAGCTCGGAATCAATTTTTCAATGATATCTCATTTGCCAATTTTCAACACCGTGTGCTCAAGTTATGAGAAAAAAACCAACAGCTGCACTGGAGGGCCCAAAGAAGGTGTCCGAAAGGATCTGAATGTGGGTGATGTCAGCAAAAGGACAAAATCGCAAATGAAATCATCAGATCTGATAAAAGCTTAGAAATAGCTTTCTGGAAATATCTTGTTTATCGAAAATGGAGCTCGGATGCAAGAGAAATGGATCCCAGAATGCAAGAGGTCTAAAACATCGAGAGCACATAAAACATATCTCTTTGACAGCAAAACAATATAGCAAAATGGTGAAATCAAGAAACCACACTAGCAAATTTGGATTGGACTCGAAACCAAATTTTTGTCAATATATTGCATGCCCAATTTCGATCCCGGACGCCCAAGATATGCGCAAAACAACGGCAGTGCCCCCCCATAAAAAATTAAAAAATTAAAAAAAAATTATTTTATTTTTTACTGCAGTTGTACTATCTCGGGTTGCGTGTCAGGTCGTACGGTCTGGTACATAATTTTTTTTAGCGTCTAAGGCCAACTTGTCCAAAAATAATAATTTTTATATGGATTTTGGGTTTCTTAGATGCTCTGAATGCAACCGTGAGGTCTATTTGGGCCAAAAGTGCTCCAAAAAATAGTGACTACCTCAGGATCCATGTCGGGGCTAGTTGCAAAAAAAATTGCCACAGATTCCAAATTTGTCCAAATTGGACAAATTTTATATGGATCTGGGGGTTCTTGGATGCTGTGAACACAATCATGAGGTTTGTTTGAAGCCAAGATGACCAGAAAAGGAGGTCCACCCAGATTTGATAGAAAACCCTCTAAAAATGCAGATTTGACAAACACAACTGAATCTCTCAGGAAGAGGACAGGGGAAAGAAAATATGAAGCTCTGATACAATATTGGAGTTGATGATTAAAAAACCCATAACTCCCAAGAACACCTACTTGCAAACACCTATCACAAAAAGAGAGAGAAGAAGCAAGAAGCTATGGAGGCCTGAATGCATTGATCCACGAGAGAGGAGAAATCATTCTTGATGTGCAAAAACAAAATTTGCAATTCAATAATGAATAATATGTTACATGATTTATTATGAATACAAAAGAGATAAATCTTATAAAAGGAGATCAAAATCCTAAAAAGGTAAAACCTAGGTTGCACAATAATAATTAATAAAACAATTATTTATTATATGCCTAAAGTTTAGCTTAAGTAGAAAGAGATAATAAGTGACTTAGTAATTAAATCAAGCATGATTTAATTAATAAGCAAACACTTTATTACTCTAACACAACATGTATTAGTTAATGAAAAAGCTTGGGTGGAATTCTCCATAGGGAGGTACAAGGACAAAGTGTTATGTGATGTCTTACATATGGATGCTTCTCATCTACTATTGGGAAGACCTTGGCAATTTCAAAGAGTTTCCATACATGATGGGGACAAGAACTAATATTCATTCAAGAAGGATGGAGTGACCTTCAAGATTCAGTCAATCTTGGAAGAAGGGGAAGTAAAAAAAGGAGGACCTAACATACTCTTGGTAAGGGAGAAGGAGTTTTTGAAGACACTAGAAGAAGTAGATAGAGTAGGCTTTGCCATAGTGTTGAAACCTAAGGATGAAAGAGTGAACAAGAAGAAGGACCTACCCTTAGAAGTACAAGACTTGTTGCATGAGTATAAAGACATTGTTAGTGATGGTCTACCAGTACACTACCTCTTGAGAGAGTAATTAGCCATCAAATTGACTTCATATCTGGAGTCTCACTTCCTAATAAAGTTGCCTATAAGATGACCCCACAATAAAATGTTGAGATTGCCAAATAAATTCAAGAGTTACTTAACCAAGGCTCGATTAGAAAGAGCATAAGCCCGTGTGTTGTTCCCATAGTCCTAGCCCCAAAGAAAGGTGGTACTTGGAGACTTTGTACTGACTCTAGGGTCATAAATAGGATAACCATTAGGTATAGGTTTCCTATCCCTAGAATTGAAGACCTTATGGACTGTTTGGCTGGATCAAAATACTTCTCAAAAATAGACCTTAAAAGTGGATACCACCAGATAAGGATCAAAAGAAGAGATGAGTGGAAGACATCTTTTAAGACCACTGAGGGACTCTATGAGTGGCTTGTCATACTATTTGTCTTATCTAATTCTCTAAGAACCTTCATGAGATTGATGAATCAAGTGTTGAAGGACTTCATAGGTAAGTAGGTTTTTGTGTACCTAGATGACATCTTGGTGTTTAGTAATACAAAGGAGGATCACCTCCAACACCTGTGAATGGTAATGCAAAGGTTACATGAAGAGAGGTTGACAATAAACTTCGAGAAAAGTGAGTTCCTGAAACAAGAGTTAATATATCTTGGCTTTGTTACTTCTAAAGGTAATTTAAAGATGAACTCAAGAAAGGTAGGGGAAATCTTGAAATGGCCTACACCTAAGTCAACTACTGAGGTGAGAAGCTTTCATGGACTAGCACATTTCTATAGGAAATTTATTAGATAGTTTAGTGAGATATGTTCACTAGTTTTGGACACCATTAAGGGTGGCATGAAGACTAAGTTTTAGTAGACTGAATAATCTAACAAGGGGTTTGAGACCTTAAAATAGAGGATAGCCACACAACCAATATTGGTATTGCCAAGTTTTGATAAATTGTTCATAGTAGAATGTGATGCCAATCATACTTCCATTGGAGCAGTTCTATGTCAAGAAGGAAGACCAATGGCATTTTATAGTGAAAAACTCAATGATGCAAAAAGAAGATACTCTTCTTATGACCTATAATTATATGCACTAGTCCAAGCACTAAGGAAATGGAGACATTATCTCCTCCCTAAAGATTTTGTGGTCTATATAGACAACCAAGCTTTGATTTTTCTTAACTCACAAGATAAGCCAAGTCAAAAAAATATGAAATGGGTAGAGTACATCCAAGCCTACACTTTCACCACCAAACACAAGAAGGAACTTCAAAACAAGTTGGGAGATGCATTGAGAAGGAGGTTGCTCACAGTTCAATAAATTCAATGGCAAAGTATTGGGATAGAGAGGTCCAAGGAGTTGTACCTAGAGGATGAGGACTTTGTAGAAGCATACAAGGTGTGTATGGACTACCAAAACCATTTTCATGGTGATTACTCTAACTATACTATTCAAGATGGTCTTTTGTTTAAGGAGGGACAACTCTATGTGCCTAGGGGTTCAATGAGAGAGAACCTAGTGCAAGAGAAGCATAACAATGCATTAAGTGGTCATTTTGGCATACATAAGACCTTAGAACTTGTTAAAAGGTACTACTATTGGCCTAAGATGAATAGGGATATTCAGAGCCATGTAGAAACTTGCATTATTTGTCAAAATTCTAAGGGAATTTCATCTAATGTAGGGTTGTATCAACCCCTCCCAATTCCAAATAGTTCTTGGGAATTCCTTAGCATGTATTTTGTAGTTGGGATCCCTAAGACTAAGCAAGGGATAGATAGTATCTTTGTGATAGTGCACAGCTTTAGAAAAATGGCCCACTTTGTACCATGCAAAACTACCCATCATGCAACCTACATAGAAAATATCTTCTTTAGAGAGTCAGTAAGAATAAATTGAGTATCTAAAATAGACTCTAAGTTTATGAGTCATTTTTGGAAGAACCTTTGGCATAAGTTCAAAACCAATCTTCTTCCAGCTCTTCCTATCATCCCCAAATGTATGGGAATATTGAGATAGTCAACAGGAGCTTGGGGAACCTTTTAAGGTATCTCACCAAGGAATATAGCCAAGCATGGAATCAACTAATAGCCCAAGAAAATTTTTCTTATAATGATACAATAAGCAGGTCCACAGGGAAGAGTCCCTTTAAAATAGTTTATGGTATACACCCCAGGGGTATTTGTGAGCTTAGAGACCTTGGGAACAGTGCAAAGAAGAGTGGATATGGAGAGGATTTTTCCCATTCAATGAAGGAGGTTCATGAAATAGTAAAGAAGGCCCTCATGGAAAGTACCACTCATACCAAGCAGAAGATAGATGTCAACAAAAGATAAGTTCATTTCCAGATTAGGGATCTATTAGTGGTACATCTAAACAAAGAAAGATTGTAAAAAGGTGTTCCACACAAGTTGCAAATGAGGAGAATAGGCCCTTGTGCCATTATAGCTAAGTATGGGTCAAATGCCTACAAGGTTGAACTATCAACAGACATGGGACTTTCACCAATCTTTAATATTGCATACTTGGTGGCATATAAGGGACTAGATCCTAGTGGAGACCACCGCAAAATAGAGAAGGAAGATGAGATCAAAGCACTGAAGTTTCCATCCACCCCAAAGCTTCAAGCAGAGAAGATATTGGACTCAAGGGTTGCTAAGAAAACTAGAACCAAGGTATATATGGAGCACCTAATTAAATGGAAAGGTAAAGAAGAATCTGAGGAAACTTGGATCTTAGACATTGAATTTAACAAGTTATGCATAGATCCTAACTTAGTTCCTTCTACTGCAACATAAGTTCTTTTTGTTAGGGGAGAATGGTGTAGGAGCACCAAGGGTGAAAGCCCTTCTTTGTTTTTTTAATGTTGCTTTCCTAGTTGACTAGGTTAATTAGGAAATATTAGGAAATGTTTTGATATGTTAGGGTTTTCTAGGTTAAGATTTGGTGGTCTATTTATCCATCCACTCATTGTAAAGTCCTAGAGGACACATGGGTCAAATAGTGGAATGGACCCTCTAGATCTTTAGGAAGTTGATTTTGGAGTGTTTAGAGTCTTAAATTTTAGGATAGATGCATAATTTATTTAATCATGGATTCAAAAACAACTTAAAACCATTTAGGTAAGAGCCTAAGAAAATTTTCTCATATCAACTTTGCATTTTTGCAAAAGTTGTAAAAGTTGCTTAACAAATTTCAAAAGTTGCTTGACAACTTTGTCTTAAATAGATTTTTAGACATCAATGAAAGGATAGGTCAGTTAGGGCTGATGAACCAAGGTGGAGGAAGATATTTAAGACCTTCCATGGCCAATTCATGAGGTTGGTTGAGATTTCTTTTGTTCTTCATACTGTTATGTGACTGTGACCAGTAACAGAAACTGTGGCATCCACTTTTGGATCAAGATACTTGTAAATGGAATAGAGTTGTTGTTTTATTTCAATGTAATAAAATCTTATGGTGTTGTGACAAATTTTTATGTAATTTTTTTTCTATAAATATTTCATTAGATAGTTTCTTTAAAATTTTATTGAAGTTACTAGTTTCCTGGTCCATTCTGGACTGTGTATATAAAATGGCCTCTCAAGCTTCCCAAGACCGTGGAAAACAAAATGTGCCTAGTTGGAATGCAAGAGAGGTCCATGTACATAAGTTTTCTTTTTGGTTTTTTTGTGGAAGTGCAAAGATGGAATTTTTAGCTCTTTCCCTAGGCAAGCTTGGCAATAGCCTAGCTAGGGAAATAGAGGATCGGAGGTTGTATAAAGCAGGGTTTGAATGATTATTGAAAACTAGGAGTTGGAGCATGTTGAATCAACAAATATTCAACTCTCCAATAAATGGTGGAACCCCAAGACATGATCTCATTGTACTTTGAAGGAAAATCAAGTACTATGACACTTTAGGCCTACTTTTAAGGACTGTGTCCCTAGTTAAAGCAAGGTACTGTACAAAAAGGGTGAAGAACCCTAATCTTAAAATTCATTTCTAAAACAAAAAAGGGTGTCAAAAACCATGATCATTTTTTGGGGTCTTGAAGACAAAATTTGAAGGAATCCCAAATTTGTACCTGGATAGGGCTACAAGTAAAACTAGGCCTAATTCCTAGTTTGTAGGATCCCAATGGGAAAGAGATTGGGTGGGGGTTCTAAATTGTCAAGATACACATCATTTGACCTAAGGAGATTTAAGTGCAACCTTGCAAGTCTTGGTGAGCAAGTGAACATAGGTGGCTAGAAATCCCCATGTAACTTTCAGTGAGCATTGACACAATTATTGATAGGAAGAGCCTTGGTTGGAAGCATAGTGTTCTAGGTGACTTGCCCCTAGGAATTAGGGTTGGAGAAGCCCTAGGAATGTATATTGAAGAGACCTAGCAAGTGAGTCAGATAGACTCCTAGTTGAAGAGTAAGGCTAGTCCTATCATATTGGTATTAGAGCCTCAAGATTGGGCTTTCGAGGTTTGAATGATCTATTCACCAGAATCAGTAGATTCAAGCAAGATGGTGGCTAATTTTGAGTTGGCAAAAGATGTTGAGGAACAAAGAGAGGAGAATAGACTCCTCATGGAATAATTGGTAGACATGGCAACCAAATTGGAAGAAGTGCAACTTCGAATAGCTGAAGTGAGTGAGTTAATGAGAGAAAGTGAGGAGAATGGTAAAACAGTGGCAGAGGAAGATGTGTTGCCAGAACCACACCCTATTCTTAAAGAAGAAACATTTTGACATCCTGGAAGGAAATGAGTGGTAAAACATTGGAAGGTGTGCCTCTCTTTAGTGGAAAATGGAGCTAGAGGTTGTCATGGAATAGATAGAAGGGCTTGACAATCACTTTCAATGTGATAGTATCACAGAGGCCCAAAAAGTAAGAGTGGCTACAACAAGATTGATGGGAACAACTCTCACTTGGTGGAAATTTGTCCAAGATGAAAGGATCAAGGAAGGAAAGAAACCTATAACTACTTGGAAGGGTATGGTGGCCAAGATAAGAGAGACTTATCTACTAGATGATTATAAGGTGCAATTGCATAAGAAGAGGCAAAATTTAAGGTAAAAAGAGCTTGAGGTGAGTACCTACACCGAAGAGTTCCACAAGATTTTCTTGAGGTCACATGTGATGGAAGAGGAGAGTTTGAAGGTAGCTAGGTACCTTAATGGATTGAAATGAAACATCCAAGAAGAAATCAGTCTCCTAATTCCTAAGATTGTATACCAATGCTATCAGGTGGCTCTAAAGGTGGAAGAAAAACTTAAAAACAAATATGATACCAGTAGCAGGGGTAGAGATAGAGGAAGAGATGTCAGGAATTAGAGAGGAGGCTTTGGAGGAAGGAACTTTGAATCAAGAACTCAAGGAGAATCCAAGCTTACAAAGAACCAAGGGGATACAAGAAGTAGTAGAGGAGGTTACAATAGAGGAATAGGTCCTAATAGTAACTCAAGGAGAAGATCTAATAGCCAAGGTAGAGGGTATTACTTTTCATCCATGAAATGTTATAATTGCCATCAGTATGGCCATCCAGCATATAGGTGCTCGAAGGAGAGCACAACATCCCAAGGAGAGAAGATGGTGAATATTGTCCAAGAGTCTTCAAGTAGTAAGACAATGGAGGTATCATTAGACTCAGAGATGAGAGAGAGTTTGATGATAAGGAGGACAGTCATAAAGGAGCCTGTCAAGAAAAAACCAAGCCAAAGAAGGTCCTTATTCAGATTCAAGTGCAAAATCTTAGGTAAGGTCTACAAAATTATCATAGATTCTAGTTCTACTGATAACATCATATCTATGGAGGCAATAGAAAAACTTAAGTTGCATAGGATTCCTCACACTAACCCTTATAGAGTCACTTGGTTGAACAAAGACCAACATGTATTGGTTAACAAGCAAGCTTGGGTGGAATTATCCCTAGGGAGGTACAAGGACAAAGTGATATGTGATGTCTTACTTATGGATGCTTTCCATCTACTATTGGGAAGACCTTGGTGTGTACTATAATTTATACCTTCATAGGGTTAGTATCATCAAATAAACTCAAATAACAATTAAATTACCACAATAGAAATCTATTTAAGCTAGAAATTGACAATTAAGCACTCTATGGATCTCTATCTAGGGATGCTAATGATGAAGTTCTCAGCAAGCCTCCATTAGTGACAATCCTAGAATGAGAATTGATATGATAAAGAAAATAACAATGTTAATTCCAAATTGAATACAACTATTTAGCTCTAAATTGCCTTTCTAGCCCTAATTTGCAAGAGGTTTGATGCTATTCTCATATTTGTGGATGAATGATGAGAGAATTATGCCTTGCTTTTATAGATTTTGGCAAGGGTAGGGGGTGTAGTTGGATTTGATCAATGTTAGGTTGGGGTTAAGTCCTTGGTTCCACCCTTTGGAGATAATTTAAATATTTTGTCCTTAAATCTTGGGACAAGAAGACAAGATGAGTGGACAAGATGTTTTTTACAATTGAGTGATTGAGATTCATTTTGGCTTGATCCATGTGAGCTCTTTCCTTAAATCCTATTGGTTGAGGCTTTTTCCTCCCATGTGGTGTTGAGAGAAAATAGGACTTAATTAATTAAATTTAATTAATTTTTTAAGCCATGTGTACCCCTTGAATGGGTTGATTTGATTTAAATTGAACTATACAATTAATTAGATTAATTGCTCATTGATTTGATTTATCATGATTTATTCAATTTAAATTGAATTTATGGCTTTGATTTTCAATTAATTTTGGATTAATGTTCAATTGCAATTTATCTTTGATTTAATCTTGATTTGATTTAATTTCATTTAATTATGTTGATCTTTGCCTTGATTTCTCATTTAAATGATATTGTCCATTTTTAGGTGATTACAAATGCCCCTCTTTGAGTTGACATGCAAAGCGTGCCAATTCAAAGAATGTCTTGATTCAATCTGATAGAAGATCATGATTCAGTCGATGGTCGATTCTTGATGTTTGATATGAGATGTAGATTATGATGATGGGATTGATGCAATTCTAATTGATTTAAAGTCCTGATGGTCAATTCGATGATAGTTTACTAATATGATATCTGATTTGATTCAATTTGATGTTTTATGCCCCTTTTGATTGATAAGAAAAAAAAAATTCTGATAAAAGATTACTCTCTGATTTAATGATCTTGTCCCTGATTTGATTGTTTAGCTATTGTTTCTGATTATCTGAGTATATGCCCCCTCAAAAATCAAATGAAATTTGATCGATATTTGAAAAAGTTGACAGTTTAGGTCATTTTGCTTTGATTAGGTCAATTTTATAATGAATTTTGATTTCATTTCCAATAATGATTTTGCATTCGTGTGATGACAAATGCCCTTGATTTGGCAGATTTAGTGTAAAATTTGGTTCCATGGGTGTTTTCTGGTCAAAGATGCCCTTTTTAGGTCAAAGTGGCCTATATAAAGGGGTAAAAAGTGATTTTCACCATTCATTTTCACTTTTGACTTTTCCACTTTTGTCTCTGACTCCTCTGAGATCTTTGCAATGGTGATTCTGATTCGTGAGCACAGGTTCAAGCATAGGTGACAGTTTCAGTGGCCACTGACCTACAAACCTTTGGTAAGTGCCTGATCCTCTCCATTTTTAATTTCATGTTTTAAATTTCAAAAAAATTGAATTTTTCATAAAAAAAACCCTAGTTTTTTGCTTTTTTTCCATGAAATAGCACGTTTAAACATTTAAATAGCACGTTTACCAATTTTTTAGCACTTTCATGAATTTAATTAGTGCATCCGCGTAGTATAATAGCACTTTTGAATTTTGATATTAGGGCATGATTTGCTTATGAATTTATTTTAGCACTTTTAATTTTTAGAATAGCACGTTTGAATGGATTTTCACTTTTGATTGATGAAATAGCACGTTCAAATTTTAAAGTAGCACGTCTAAATAGTTTTAGCGCGTATGCAACTTTTTAGCATTTTTGATAATTTTGATGGCACTTTTTTTACTTTTAAATAGCGCTTTTGTATTTTAGCGTGTTTAAGAAATTAAACATCACTTTTACCCTGGAAAGAAAAATTTTAAATGCCTTAGTCAGTTTTAGTCAATTGTGATTTGAATGTTTGATTGTCAATCTCGATTTAGATGATGGATGATGATGAATTTTTCATCCTCTCTGAATAGAATCAGGAAAATTGATTGTGGTCTGATATTTTGTAAATATTTGATTGACTTAGGATAATTCAAAAGATAACTGATTTTGAAACTAATGTGATTCAAATTGCTTTTTACAGATAGTGCTTAAGTCACTAGGTGTTCATGGTTTGTACCTGTTGCCTTTTAGTATGATCTACAATCTGAGTGGTGCGGATCAGAGATAGATCGGGCGATGTGGATTGTCTTTCCTTCTGGTTCTACCTTGATTCTAAGTGAATCAGGGATTGATTACTACTATACTGAGAGGTGGCACTCAGACCATAATACGTTCTATTTGCCTATGGGTGAGATGATGATCACCCCTAAAGATGTGTACTAGCTCTTGCATATTCTAACTCGAGGAGAGTTGGTTTTCTATGATCAGGTGTATGATGGTGCCACGTGTCGTCAGGTCTTCCAAGATCCTACCATTGGTGATGATCACATTCAATGGTCTCAATTCCATTCTTTCCTAGTTTTGCCAGCATTTTTGGGTGCCTTGCTTAGAGGATTCCTCATACTAGATGGGAAAGGTCATGGATTTGCAGTTGGTTGGGGTCCTATTTTGGAGGACTTGATGGCCCAGCCCCAGTAATTCGATTGGGGATCATGTGTTCTAGAGCAGCTCTAGCATGAGTTTCATATAGTAGTGTATAGATGTTCCTCCACTCTCTCTACAAGAGTTATTCTTCTTCATCTTTGGACATGGGAGCATCTCCCAGTGATGAGACCAATTGCAGTGCATCACCGAGATTCGGGATGGCTATTTGCCTGGATATATGAGGGTATGGTTGTGCAGACCCATATGGGTAAGTTAGATTATTGGCTTTGTGTTATAGATGATATTGATCAGGACATCTGGTGGCCATATCTTGGATGTGAGTCGTGGCCTGAGGATGACTCGGAGCTTCCTTTCATGTTCTCTCCCTGATGGATGATAGGGCATTCATCTCATATTATTAAGAGATTTTGTTTCTGTCGAGTGTTGCGGCATTATGGCCATGTACAGGGTATGCCTCAAGGTGTTGCGATGTATGCCCAGGTTTAGGCAAAGAGAGTGTTATAGGGTCCATGTGTTGATTTTAGAATAGCCTGCCCAGAGATTGAACAGCTGGGGCATCTCCCCTGGGATATGAGATCTTTGATTATTGATGTGGGGATGACAGATGACTATGCCAACTGGTTCACTCAGAACCTATTTGTAAGGTTTATAGATCCCATAGAGAGGATTCCAAGTATTGATGAGGATTCTAATGACAATGGTAGTGATGATGGTGGGGATGGTGAGGATGGTGGTAGGGGTGGGGGTAGGATTTGAGGATGATGAGGATGATTAGTTCGTTAAGTAGCCAGAGCAGGGAGAGTCATGATGCCAGTTATTATTGCTGCTCCCATTCCTCCTAGGAGTGGTGGTCAGGTGAGGGTTCATGGTGTTGATAGAGCTTTACACTAGGTTGTTAGGGATCTGGCAAGTAGACAGGGTCGCCATAGGGCTAGGTGTCAGAGGCAGTTGGATTCCTAGACCGCACAGGCATTGTTAGATTAGGCATAGGGTAGGCTAGCACAGGTTCCTCCTATTGTTCCATAGGTTGTGATGCAGGGGCATCCAAGGTTAAGGAAGGGGCATTATGTGTCCTCGGTAAACTTCATGGAGTGTTTGTATTTTGGCCAGTTTTACTCGGTTGTAGCCTTGACCGACGGTCTTAGTCATTGAAAGGAACCTTGGTCACTGAAGGAACTTGGTAGTCTCAGGTGCTTGATGAAAGTGTTACTCGGTCATGCCTATGGTTCTCAGTCGACGCTAGTGCTTGATCATGCCTGGCATGCTCGGTAACTTTACTGTCGCTCGGTAGTTATGACTTACCGACTGGAGTTCTATGTGATTTGTTGAGCCGACTTGGTGAATTAATTGTTGGTATCCATTGTCTTGGGCCGACATGCAGAATTAAATATTTGTATACATTTGTAAGCTGACTTGTATGGCATTTAATTATTTTTTGGGGAGTTAACGGTTTCATCTAGCCGACTTGTGGTTGATTATTAGTATTTAAGAAGGACTTGGGTAGATGTTTGGGACAAAATGGAAGAGATCAAGAGGAGATTAGGGAAGTTCATGACTGAGAAGACTTGGTGAGTTAGATCTAAGGTTCTGAAAGCTGAAGTTGGGGAAGTTGTGAAAAGTTCTAGATGTTCTTGCAGATCAAATTGTAATCTAATAGTCCTTTTTAGTAGAGCTAGGGGTTTGCATACTTGGGAACAAGGAGATTGCTTGGAGGCTTGCGAGCTCAAGTTTAGATCTACCTTAGGGTTTTCATCAGCTTATGATTGTCTTCAGAGCTGAACTAGTTGAGATTGTATTGGATCTGATTGTGGATCTTGCAAAATTGTTTCATTTTTTAATTGGCCCTAACCCAGAAGGCCTTATAGCTAGGCATGTTAATGACAATTACTTGAAACATTTATGATGTTTTCTATTATGTTGAGTATTCCACTCTATAATTCTATTGGCTACAAGGTTTGGACTATCCTTAATTGGATCCACCATCCTTGATTGCATCAGGTGGTATCAGAGTGAGTGTTGATCTTGTTGAAGTAGAAGCTTGACCTAGAAAGGTTGATCTTGCAAAGTTCATCTTGTTGGAGTAGAGAATGTGTACAATCTGGATTGTAGATCTGAAGCACTGAACTTTTGAAATTGTGCCATAGTTGTTTGCAAGGTTGTAGGTTGAGATCTAACTTGCTACAACTTGGAAATTGTCACAAGGTGGTTGATGAGGGTTTGTTGCAGAGGGTTTCTCTTATCTTTAAGGATGCCTCTGAGAAGGTTGGACCCTAGATTTATTTAAGATCTTTGTGATACTATTGAATCTAGGGTCATAGAGAAGGTGAAATCAGATTTCAGATCTGAGATGGAATTGATGAAGAATGATATGGTCGCTAAGATCATGAGAATTGTTGTTGGCATACCTTGAAATGTTGGTACTGAGGATGGCTATGAAGAAGCTACTGAAGAATTTGAGACTATTGGATCTAGTGGTGATGACTGAAGGAACAGATCTAGTGAAGACAGAACTGCTCGATTGCCTAGAACTACTGCTTGGTTTAGTAATTATCGAATGGAAGTTTCTACTTTCTCTGGTACTTTGAAACTTGACAATCTAATTGATTGGATTGGTGAACTTGAAGATTTCTTTAAGCTGGAAGAAATTGAAGATCCTCTTTGAGTGAGATTAGCACAGACAAAGTTGAAAGGACATGTTGATCTTTGGTGGAAAGAACTACAGAGAGACTAAGAAGATGAAGGTGAAACAAAGATCAATCGGTGGAGATTGATGGTGACTAAGTTGAAAGCTAAGTTCATACTGGCTAACTATGAGCTTGACTTGTTTAAGAAGTTGCAGAATCTAAAACAGAAGGATTTGTCTATTAAAGATTATACTAAGGAGTTATAAAAACTTACTATTCAGTCTGGACATGGAGAACTTGGTAAGGAAAAGGTAGCTCAGTATGTGAATGGTCTAAGATTCAATATTCAGGATGAGCTTGGTATGTTGAAGATTGATTTTGTTGAAGATGCTTATCAGTATGCTCTAAAGGTAGAAGATAAGTTGAAGAGGAAACAGCCTAGTAACTCCTGAGGGAAGGAAAAGATTGATCACTTGGTGAAGGATAAACTAACTGATGCAGAAGATGAATAGAAACCTGTGGAACCAAAGAAGAAGACAGGTAGAGTTATCTTTAAGGGTACTTGCTATAACTATGGAGAGGAAGGACACTGTTCTTTTGAGTGCACACAGAAGAAGGTTGACCAATGAACTATTGTGATGAATGAGAACATTCAGAATGAACCTGAATCAGAGAACTTGTTGCTTCGGTGAACATTACTCGGTACAAGGGATGAACCTTGTCAGAGGAGTAACTTGTTTAGGACCCGATGCAAGACTGAAGGTAAACTCTATGATGTTATTGTTGATAGTGGTATTACTGATAACCTTGTTGTTGAGGACCTGGTTCAGAAACTTGGTTTGAATAGAATGAAGTGTCCTTGTCCTTATAGGCTTGGCTGGTTACAAGATGTTCATTCTTTAGAAGTTAGGGAACAATGCTTCATTGATGTTCAGATTGGCCAGTACAAGGATCTTGTGCTTTGTGACATTATGAAGATGAATAATTGTGATATATTGCTCGGCAGACCTTGGCAATATGATTGTAGAGCTATTTATGACTATGTAAGAAATGTGTTTACTATTGAGAAGAATGATAGGAAGTTTTCACTTACGCCTTTGATGGATGCAACACTCGGTAGGAGAAACCTAAGTATTAGTAGCTAAGTTTGGATTGTGGATCCAGAGAAAATGCATGATCAGTATGGAGAACCGACCTATGCATTGTCAAGAAAAGACTTGAAGAGATAGAGGAAACTAAAGTGGAAGACTTTGCAAGCAAAAAAGGTGGAGGACTTGTATGTGAACCAGTTCAAGATTTATGTGTTGAAAGATGTTCATCTCATATATGAACATCTTTTGGAACCTAGGGTGTCTGATGTAGGGGCATCCAAGGTTAAGGAAGGGGCATTCTATGTCCTCGGTAAACTTCATGGAGTGTTTGTATTTTGGCTGGTTTTACTTGGTTGCAGCCTTGATCAACGGTCTCGGTCATTGAAGGAAGCTCAGTCACTGAAGGAACTCGGTAGTCTCTGGCACTCAATGAAAGTGTTACTCGGTCATGCCTATGGTGCTTGGTCAACACTGGTGCTCGACAATGCCTAGCGTGCTCGGTAATTTTACTGTCACTCAGTAGTTTTGACTTACTGACTGGAGTTTTATGTGATTTGTTGAGCCAACTTGGTGAATTAATTGTTGGTAGCCATTGTCTTGGGCGAACATGCAGAATTAAATGTTTGTATACACTTGTACGCTGGCTTGTATGGCATTTAATTATTGTTTGGGGAGTTAAGGGTTTCATCTAGCTGACTTGTGGCTGATGATTAGTATTTAAGAAGGGCTTGGGTAGATGTTTGGGATAGAATGGAAGAGATCAAGAGGAGATCGAGGAATTTCATGACTAAGAAGACTTGGTGAGTTAGATCTAAGGTTCTGAAAGCTGAAGTTGGTGAAGTTGTGAAAAGTTATAGATGTTCTTGCAGATCAGATTGTAATATGATAGTCCTTTTTAGTAGAGCTAGGGATTTGCATACTTGGGAACAAGGAGATTGCTTGGAGGCTTGCAAGCTCAAGTTTAGATCTTCCTTAGGGTTTCCATCAGCTTCTGATTGTCTTCAAAGCTAAACTAGCTAAGATTGTATTGGATCTGATTATGGATCTTGCAGAATTGTTTCATTTTGTAATTGGCCCTAACTCGGAAGGCCTTACAACCGGGCATGTTAATGAAAATTACTTGAAACATTATGGTGTTGTCTATTGTGTTGATTATTCCACTATGTAATTCTTTTGGTTGCAAGGTTTGGACTATCCTTAATTGGATCCACCATCCTTGACTGCATCAGGTTGTTCCACAGGCTCCTCCAATACAGGCACCTTCTTCTACATCTATTCCATCTTCTTCTTCACGTCCATCTTCTTCTTCTTTCATTCCATCACTATTTACTCCATCTTCTTCCATGCCTTCTTCTTCTTCTATGCCTCTACCACAGACTCCTACAACATAGGTCCCTAGTTCAGAGGCTCCAGTAGTTGCATCATAGGTTCGAGCCTTACAGTCAGATGTCTCTGAGATTAGACAGGAGATTAGACAGCTTAGTACTATGATGTAGGCCTTTATGGTAGTGATGAGTCAGCATGGGTTACAATCGAGCTCGATTTGTTCTCCTGATAGTGCTCCTGGTCTTGATAGTGATGGTGCTGGTGATTCAGCCAGTTGATCTATGATTTGAGATGATTCATGTTATTCTTTCATTGATGTATATGATCTCATTTTTTATTTCAAGACATTGGACTCTATTATATTATTTTGATCAGTTGATGTATTTCATGTTGATATTTGTTGATACTCTGAAGGACTTTGGTTTCCAGATGTTGCCTTGATGATCATTCCATAGACTTTGATGCTCATTTGATGTTTTGATGATGATACCATAGACTTCGATGCTTAGTTTGATAGATTTACTTTATATGATATCATGATGTGTTAGATCTCATGTTTCAGGTGTTTTACTATGATATGCATATTTATATGATATATCTCTTGTATGCTTTGTTTTATGCTTTTCATAATGCAGTTTTATGATGGATGCATATGTTCTATTTATGCTTAGATGGTTGTCTTATGTATGACATAGAATATATTAATGGATGCACTTTGACTTTAATGATGTGATTTAATGATCCTTGTAATGATTAATGATATTTAATGATTTATGGGTGCAAATGATATATAGATGTGTTTAGATGATAATGCAATGGTTTAATGGATGTAACGATTTAATGGATAATTGATGTATTTATTTTGATATATGAATGTAATGGATTTTATGGTATGCAAATATGATGGACCTATCTGATGTAATGTATAATGGTTTTGGGTACTTAATGATTAATGATTCCAAATGTTATATGTGATATAGGTGAATGATGTTAATGAATGTCATGCAATGATATCTAATGAACTTAAATGAATAATGCAATGTGCAATGTTTTTGAATTTAAATGATATGCATTTAATGATGAATTACAATAATTTTAATGGATGCAATGAACATTAACTAATAGATGCAATGATAAATGCACTTTAATGGATTGATATGAATGACTGAAAGAGTACATACTAAATGAGATGAACTTTAAAATGAATGCAATTTAATGCAATGAACTTAATGAAAATGATTTAAAGGATGAATGCAACCTAATGCACTTAATGTTATGAACTCTATGCAAGATATGAATGATGAATGCAACTTAATGCAATTAATGTTATGAAGATGATTTAAACTATATGGAATGAACTTAGATTAAAATGAATGCAACTTAATGCAAGCTAACATGAATCTAACAAATGCTCATAACCTAATGGAATGTACCTTTATTTTTTTTATTGTTTTTTATTTCTAACGCACTCGATCACATGTAGTTTTTTATGCTCATTTGATTTTTTATTTGACCACACCCCATTTCTCTTTTCCTCTTGAAAATTAAATTTTTGAAGCTAAGAAAGGTAAATACTTTAAATTTATTTAATATAGGATGTATGTAACTAACTGTCACTATTCAAAAATTTGGAGCTTATATTCATCATTGAGCACTTTTTGGAATCCCAATTTAGTACAACCATCACTAGTTCAACCAGGACAATATGAATACTTTTTTCACCTCTTTTTTTGCTTTCCCATCTCTTTTCTAGTACAAATATCACTGATTGAAGCCAGTCATGAGAGTGTGAATACCGATTTTGTTAGATTCTATGTTGCAAATGGATTTTGGTATTATGATATTGAACATCAAAATATCCAAGGTATCCTTTTGCATTAACAAACAAAGATATTAGTTTTATCCTATGTACAAGTCCTTGATGATTCTTTGATGATCACATCCTTATACAAATAATACATAAAATCCATAAAATATCACACTTTCATCATAGCTTGTCTAGTTTAAAAACTTTCATCGATTCGCTAGAAAGACATGATTTCATCAATCAAGTCAACACTTTAGAAAAAAATTTGCAATATTTTTCAAATCTATATTTCAAGTGTAGTTCCATCTATTTCATACTTTTAATCCTGATAAAGATAGGGTCATGTAAAATCTCGAATCAAATTTTGCATTTGGTTCAAATTGGATTAGAATGAGGATTTGATTAAGTGTTTTACTTGCATTTTTTATGAATTGATTTGATAATTGATTGAAGTTTGCTTTTGATGAATCCTTCCTCCTTTAGAGTAGATTGCCCCTAATTTGATATGATTTCAAAGTTGGACTTAGGAAAATTTGCAGATTAGGTGACCAAAATCTTTAGGTACTTGGAAATGCAACTGTGGGGTTTTATTATGCAATATATACAAATGCTGGCGAATGCAATATTCACAAGGATGACTGCTAGGTATGCGACTGACTTCGACTTTCAATGGTGCCTATTTACTAGGTTTTCACCGATTGAATGGATCTTGCTTTCTTTTTCTATTTTTAAAGCTTTTTCCTTTTTTTGCTACCAAGGTGCCTATTTGCTAGGTTTTCACCAAGGCACTTTTTCTCTTTTTTTAATTTTTTTCTATTTTCTCTTTTTTCAAAAAAAATTTTGATTTTTCATATCATCAAGGTGTCTATTTGTTAGGTTTTCACCAAGACAACATCTTTTTGAGGATCATATATGAATATTTTTGGCTTTCTTCATGCTCAATTTTCCACTATTTTTTATCTTTTCTGCATTTCTGATTTGTTTGCTCTTTTCTACTTTTTAATGTTTTTGGTATTTTCAAGATCTCTTTTGACTATGTAAAATAGATAGGATGTTTTCTCATTTGATTCTCTGATACTCTTTTTCTGTTAAAATAATAACCAAAATACGAGAGACGGGAAATTATTTAACGCTATGAGCAAGGAGTAAGGAGATTTACCATGAATAATCACAAAAATAGGAGCATTCACCAAAGAGAAAAGCAACAAAGGAGAAAATATTTTGAAGGGGGAAAACCATAAAAAAAACCTGTGATATAATGAATGTGGTAAAAATGCCTAAGAATGAGAGAGAGAGAGAGAGAGAGAGAGAGAGCTTAGCTCATACAATAGTGTTCAAGAAGAAGTATCTCGTATGAGAGAGAAGGAGAGCCATCTCTTTTAATAGAGATGTGAGAAAGGAGTTACATTGTAACTCCCATTTCTATGTATGCCACATTTCAGTAGTGTGTGAGACAAGTGTAGGATTCCTCATAAGGAGGAATATCTATTTTCCTTAATAAAGGAATTACAAATATGTGATATGTCCTCCTACTTAGACTAGAGGAAGAAAACAATAGGATACCTTGGTTTATCCTTTAAATACATATATACCAAGGAAAGATTAAATTCTAACACCCCCCTTTAATTTTTACTTGGCGGTTTACAATCAAAGGGTTTTAAACCCAAATTTGTACAATGAATCTGGAATTTCTCTCTAGAGAGAGGCTTTGTCAAGATATCTACAACTTGATCTTCTCCTCTGTAGAAGATGAGGGACACTTGTCTATCTTGAATGTGTTCTCTGATGAAGTGATGATGGAGAGCAATATGCTTAGATCTTGCATGGTAAACTGGATTTTTTGCTAAGGCAATTGCACTTTGATTATCATAGTATAAAGGTGTGGGTTCTTGTTGAGGTAGACCCAAATCTTCAAGTATTCTTCTAAGCCATAGAGCTTCTTTAGAGGCAGTAGTGCATCCTTTATATTCAGCCTCAGTAGAACATAATGAAACTAATTGTTTCTTTTTACTTTTCTAAGAAATTGCACCTGAACCAAGGAAAAAATAGTAACCACTAGTGGATCTCCCATAATTGGGGTCACCTCCTAGATCTGAATCAAAATAACCTTTAAGAGTAAAATCAGAATTCACATCATAAAATAAAGCATAATTTAGAGTACCTTTAATATACCTTAGGATTCTTTTAGCAACTTTTAAGTGAGATTGTTGAGGTTTAGACATGTATCTAGAAACTAAGCCTACACTATAAGATAAATCAGGTCTAGTGAGGGTTAGATAAATTAAACTACCTACAAGTTCTCTATAAGAAGTAGCATCTATGAAAGGAGATTGCATATCTATCATTAAATTAGTTCCTAATTCACAAGGAATAGAGACATCATTAGCATTAGTCATATCAAATCTTTGTAGGAGATCTTGAGCATACTTAGATTGAGAAACAAATATACCATTAGAAGTTTGCCAAATTTGCATGCCTAAGAAGTAGTGCGAGATGCCTAAATATGTCATTTGAAAGTTTTGATTGAGTTGAAATTTAATTTCAAAAAGTAAAGGAGTAGAGCTAGAGGTAAGGATTAAATTATCAACATATAAAATAATAATAACAATGTCATTTTCAGTATGCTTAATGTATAGGTTTGGATCATTTTTACTTCTATAAAAACCTTGAGAAATGAAGAAAGAATTGATTTTAGAGTACCATTCTCTAGGAGATTGCTTTAAACCATAAATAGACTTCTTGAGTTTACAAACTAAATGTTCATTACCTTGTTGAATAAAACTAGGAGGTTGAGACATATATATTTCTTCATGCAAAACACCATTTAAGAAGGCACTTTTAACATCCATTTGGTGAATAGGCCAATTAATTTAGTAGCTAAAGCAAGAAAAACTTTAATGGTAGGCATTTTAGCAACAGGAGCAAAGGTTTCATTATAGTCTATTCCTTCAATTTGAGAAAAGCCACGAGCAACTAGTCTAGGCTTAAATTTACTAATTTCATTATTGGAATTTAACTTAGTTTTATATAACCATTTATAGGAAACCAGATTTTTACCATGAGGTAAAGGAACAAGATCCCAAGTGTTATTAGAAATCAAAGAGTCATATTCTTCTTGCATAGCATTTTTCCAATGAGGTTGATTTTTAGCTTGATCAAAGGTTTGAGGATCATTAGATTTAGAGAGAGAAGTCATAAGAGCATAATTGTAGTAATTTATCCTTCTAGGTTTAAGTCCACCCATTCTAGAAATGTAATCATCACCTTCATTAAGTAAATCTTTAAACCGTTTAGGATTTCTCCTAGAATTAACAGAAATATAAATAGGAGGAGTAAACAGATTATTACCATCATCATCATCAACACTACTACTACTAGAAGGAATAAAATCATTAGAAGGAGTATCACTACTATCTTTATGTTCATCATTATCCTTAGTATTATCCTTAGTGTTAGGAGCAAAAATAGAAGGAACCGAAACATTAGGAGTAGAAATTTGAGGATTAGGGTTGAGAGATAGAGGTTGGTCCTCCACAAGAACTATGTTGTTGTGACTAAAATTAGAATCTGAAATTTGAGAAGAGTCATGGACACCATTTTCAGCAATGCAAACATCTCTAGCTATGTGAACTTTATTAGTAAGAGGATCATAAACTCTATAACCTTTAGTGTTCTCAGAATAGCCAACAAATATATGAGGTGAGGATTTAGGATCTAACTTTTTTCTTTTCTGTTTAGGTGTGTGAACATAAGTAATGGAGCCAAAAATCCATAAATGAGACAAATTGGGTTTTCTTCTTGACCAAACTTCTTCAGGAGTTTTATTTGGTACAGCCTTAGTAGGAGTTCTATTAAGAATATAGGTGGCACATGCCATGGCTTTAGCCCAAAATTTATAATCTATATTTCTAGCATGTAAAAAGCATCTAGCCATTTCTATTATTGTTCTATGCTTCCATTCTGCCACACCATTCTATTCTGGTGTATAAGGAACGGTAAGCTCATGGTTGATACCAAAAGATCTTAAATAAGAATGGAAAGCATGATTAACATATTCAATACCATTATTAGTCCTAAGAATCTAAATTTTACAACCACTTTGTCTTTCTACAAAAACATGAAATTCAGCAAAAATATCAAGGACTCGATCTTTACTATGTAAGAAATAAATCCAAGTTCTATGAGAATAATCATCAACAAAAGTTAAAGCATTTTTAGAGCCTGAAATAGAAGTATTTTCCATAGGACCTAAAAGATCACTATGAATCAGAACTAACTTATTATTAGCTCTCTAAGATGATTTATGGGGAAAAGATTATCTATGCATTTTACCACTCATACATCCATTGCAATCAAACTTAGAAGGAGTAAACTTAGGTAGCCCATCTACCATATTTTCTTTTTGCATTAATGAGATATAATCAGAATTTAAATGTCCTAGCATTTCATGCCAAATGTGAAAATCAACAGTAGTAAGTAATGAATATCTAGGAGAGGCAAATTGATAAAATTTAAAGAGATTATCATCATCCAATTTAGCATCAGCAACTATCTGATCAATATTGGGATCAATGATATGGTAATTATTTTTATGAAACTCAACCTTATAATCTTGACATAATTGAGGAACAGAAATAAGGTTAGCTTTCAAATCAGAAACATAAAGCACATCATGTAATTTACCATTTGGTATAGAAACATTACCAGTTCCTTCAACTTGACAGCAATGATTATCAGCTAAAGAAATAGGAATATTCATAGAATCAGGTCGCAAAGAATCAAAGACTTCCTTATGAGATGTAACATGTTGAGATGCACCACTATCAATAATCCATTCAAGTGGCTTAGAAGCATTAAAACAAATAGTAAAAGCAGAACGAGATTGATTTCTATTAGATTTTCCATTTGAGTGGTTTTGAGAATTAGATTGATCATCATTTTGTTTCTTAAAATAGTTATGTATTAATTGACCATCTTTACTGCAATAGGTGCAATGTGGCCTATTTGAATGATTACTATTATGATATTTATTGGAAGGCCTAGAATTGTAATGATCATTAAATTGTTGGCCTCGATTATTATTTGAATTATTAGCATTGTTAGATCTTTAATAATTTTGGTTTTTTTATTAGTGTTAGAAGATCTATTGTTATTGTGACTTTGAGAGACATATGCATGTTCATGAGTTTTAAGTATGCCAAATTGAATCAATTTTGCTTCCTCTTGATGCAACATATTTTGAAAGTTGACATAAGTTAATTGAGATGCTAAAGAAGGAATAGATAACTGAGAGTAAATATTAGTAATAAACTGTTGGAACTATCTAGGCAAACATTTACGAATAATTATGTGGATTATCCTTAAATCAGAGAGAGGAACTTGTAAACTAGTTAGTAAAAATTTAATTGAATCAAACTTGAGCAAGAAATCATCAATAGAGTTGAAGTCGGTATACCTGAGGTCTTCAAGTTGGTCTTGAAGCTAGATTTTTTGAGTCTCATCTGCACTATCATAGATATTTTTCAGGATGTCCCAAGCTTGATGGGCTTCTATACAAGTAGAAATTAAGACATACAATTCGAGACTTAAGGAGATCCTGATTAAACCAAGTGCTTCCTCATTTTTAGTCTGCCAAGCAGTTTGGTCAGCTTGAGGAGCAGAGGCTGCTAGTTTTGAACTGGCATCAGTTGCAATATCTAAAATATGTCTAAATCTAAAGATGAAGGTCATGTTCATTTTCCATGCATGATAATTTGTACTAGTTAACTTTATTTCTGGCATCAGGGTGGTCATGGTTAAATACGAAGATTTAAAGTGAAGAACACCTAACTTGAATAAATAAATAAAAACTTTTAACAAAATTCAGAAAAGAAACTCAGATCAAACTATATACACTTTCATGCAACAACAGAAAGCTATAAAAGCTTACACCAAGGAGGCATGAAAGAAAAAAGAAAAAAAAAAACCAGAGGAAAAATTGAAACTAAGAACACTAAAGAGATAGCAGATTTCGGTTAAGCTATTATTGATTAATAGATAACGACAAGAATCTCTCGCATGCAAAGAGAAAGAAAACTAAATTTATTGCATGCAAAAGAAAAAAAGTGAAGAACTGCAAGAAAACTGAAATAAACTAAATAAACCTGTTAATAATGAAAAAGCAACACGATCCTGCAAAATAAACGTTAGAAAACTGAATTGAATGTAAAAAAACTTTAATTAATAAATTGAGCTAGAAAATGAATTGAAGCTAATTTTTATTGTGCATGTGATAAAAAGGTGACCGAAATGAACTATGAAGGTCAACAGAGGTATAAAATAGCCCAATAAATCCTGCAAAAAAAATGTTAAGGGAAAAATATACTAAAACATTAATAATGAAAAAATCTATAGAGAGAATGATAAAACACAATGCTAAGTGCCTTTCAATTAAAATGATTTATTCTAGCCAACTTATTTCTTCATGTAATTAAAATGATTCTCACTTTATTTCAATGAAAAGAAAATTATGTTCAACCTTAAATCAAACCGTGAATGCTAAAAAAAACTATTGAAATCGGCCAAACTAAAAAACAACCTAGTCTTGAAACTAGGGCAAATGGCAATATCACTGATTCAACCAAATTGAACCGAAATCTTTATGACGATCTGGCTACACTAAAACAATAGTATCCTCAGACCTCTTTGCAATGCAAAGAAGAAGCAAACATAGTCTGAAATCCTCCAACAGAGCTTACAAAAAGCTTTCTACTAAGAATGCTAATAGAGATATAAAAAACTTTGTATCTTAATGCAGCGATCAGAAAAAGGAAAGAGCAAATAGATGGTGAATGAAGTTGTCAATCACAATGACTGCTGCGATAGAAATGGAACTAAAAAAGAAAGAGCAGAGGGATTTGGACCCTGTCGAAATGGAAATGGAAGAGCAGAGGGATACGAACAGTTACCAAAGCATTTAACAGCTACAGCACCAGAAAACTACCAAATTCTAAGAGATCAGAGAAAAATTGACATTTTCGTAACAGTTATTATAAGCACTAAAAAACTATATTACCAGTACAAAAGCAATTTCTCAAAGATCAGAAAAGAATCGAGATTTCCTTAATCGCATGAATAATCACAAATAAAACAATGATAAGAAACGAAAACTAAACTATTGCATGCAAATAACATCTAACACATCGATCAATTTATGGGATGAGAGATTGAATTCCATGTGGTTGATTCAACTTCTTAAAATTCAATGTGCATACAGAATGAAAAAGAACAGAGGAAATGGCAATGAGAGACCCCTGCACAGAAATGTTAATATATTCGAGTGAAAAAAAATACAACTCCAGAAAGATTGCAGTTATAGTAGCATCAAATAGGATGGTAAATATGTTAGACGATGATAGACCTAAAGAAAAAAAAATTAAAATGTGAGCCACCAGCACTGAGCTATAACTGTTCAATCATAAAGAGAAGCATAACCAAACATGTATTAAAAATAAACCCGAAGAAAATGTAAGCAACCGTTACAAGATAAATATATCATTACAGAATAATGATAGATACCAGCATGCAGAGAGGAAGGCAACAACGCATTAAAATACATGCAATGAAGAGGCAGAAAAAGAATGCATGCAAAGAATAGAAATTAGAAACAATAATTACAAATTGAAAAAAAATTCTATACATGCAGCAAATGAATAAGATATAAGAAAAAAAAAATTTACATGCATGTAACTGATATTAGAAACAAGGATAAAAGAATAAACTTCTATTTCTTTTAAATTCTTTTAATATTATAATATTAAATTTGATGAAAAAAATAATACAATATTAAATTACAGTGAAAGATATATTCAAAAAAAAATAAACTAAGGAGAAGAGAATCAATACTCTCTTAAACAACATCTCTGACTTTGGAGTGCACCAAGATATGGTAGCTCCGTTACCTACACACTCAAAACATGATTAAACCAACCTACTCTGATACCATGTTAAAATAATAACCAAAATACGAGAGACGGGAAATTGTTTAACACTATGAGCAAGGAGTAAGGAGATTTACCATGAATAATCACAAAACTAGGAGCATTCACCAAAGAGCAAAGCAACAAAGGAGAAAATATTTTGAAGGGGGAAAAGCATTAAAAAAAACCTGTGATATAATGAATGTGGCAAAAATGCCTAATGATGAGAGAGAGAGAGAGAGAGAGAAAGAGCTTAGCTCATACAATAGTGTTCAAGAAGAAGAAGTATCTCGTATGAGAGAGAAGGAGAGCCGTCTCTTTTAATAGAGATGTGAGAAAGGAGTTACATTGTAACTCCCATTTCTATGTATGCCACATTTCAGTAGTGTGTGAGACAAGTGTAGGATTCCTCATAAGGAGGAATATCTATTTTCCTTAATAAAGGAATTACAAATATGTGACATGTCCTCCTACTTGGACTAGAGGACAAAAATAATAGGATACCTTGGTTTATCCTTTAAATACATATATACCAAGGAAAGATTAAATTCTAACATTTTCTTTATCCTCTTTCATCTACTTCATGTGTAGAACCTTTTGAGATGAATGTTATTGATCGGTTCTTGTAACTCTTCTCCATCACAATCAACTAACTTATAGGTTCCAGTCCCAAAAGATGAAGTGATCACAAAAGGTCATAACCAATTTGCTTCCCATTTTCCTTTCTTTTCTCTTTATTCTTGATTCTTGGGATTCTCTCGCAAAACTAAGTCACCTATTTGGAATTTTCTTGACTTTATGTGCTAGTTATAAGTCCTTGACATTCAATTTTGATATACTTTCAAGTGATCAAATGCTTGTTGTTGTTTCATCTAGCAATTCTAGTTTATGCAACCTAGCAACTCTATAATCTTCCTCACTTATCAAACCATGTAAAGATACCCTTAAGGATGGAAGTTCTACCTCCAAAGGTAAAACTGCTTCTATTCCAAAGACTAAGGAAAATGGTGTAGCTCTAGTTGGCATTCTGATACTTGTCTTATAAGCCCATAAGGTCAGGTTTATTTTTATATGCCAATCTCTACCTGAATTGTCCATAGTTCTCTTCAATATCTTCAAGATGTTTTTATTTGTTGCTTCGGCTTGTCCATTACCTTGGGGGTAATATATTGATGAAGAGTGATGGATCATTTGGAACTTTGCGCATAGTTCCTTTAAGTCCTTGTTTTTGAAGTGCTTTTCATTATCTGTTATGATGCCATGAGGTATGTCATATCTACATATTGTGTGGTTTAGGATAAACAAAGATAGCTGCTTTCCTGTTGCAGTTGATAAGGGTACAACTTCCACCCATTTGGTAAAGTGCTTTGTTGTCATGATAATGAATTTATGACCATTTGAAGATGGTGGATAAATCATTCCTATTAAATCTAGACCCCATTGATAAAATGCCCAAGGTGTTGTCATAGGATGAAGCTCTTGTGTGGGCACATGTATCAAGTTTCCATGATATTGACACTTTCTACAAGTTTTAGCAAAGTGACAAGCGTCTTTCTCCATCATAGGCCAAAAATATCTTATCCTAAGAAGTTTCTTAGCTAGGGTTAAACCATTTGAATGTGACCCATAGATCCCCTCATGAATTTCTCGTAAGGCTATATCTGATTCCTTTTTCTCTAGACATCTAAGAATCATTCCTTCTAGACTCTTACGATACAATGTGTTGAATATTAGGGTATAATGAGCGGCTTGTCGGATAAAGCTTTTCTTTTGGTTCCTGGTTTGGTCAATGGGTAGGATTTGGTCTTTTAGGTAAGTGTAAATGTCTCCATACCAAGGTGATTCATGTGTTGTTAGCAAACAAATAGTATCAGGATGGGTAGAGTCAAATGCAGATTGCTCCACTTCTTCTACCAGGAATTCATAGCTGGCGCTTTGATCTGGTATTTGGAGAAGTGATGCCAAAGTTGCCATTGCATCTGTTGCTTTATTCTTCTCTCTTGGTACTTGTTCAAATGTGATAAGAGTGAAGTATTTCTTGAGATTCTCAACCATATTTTTGTATGGTATCATCTTGTCATCTTTCATTTGATATTCATCATTAATTTTATTGATAACTAGTTGTGAATCTCCATAGACTTGTAATTCTGTCACTTTCCACTCTAATGCCAACTTGATTCCAATGACCAATGCTTCATACTCAGCTATGTTATTTGTGCATGGGAATAGAAATTTGTATGATTTAGGAATTGTATACCCTTGAGGATTAATTAAAAGTATGCCTGATCCTGATCCATGTTGTGTGTAGGAACCATCAAAATATAGTTGCCAGATTTTTGCTTCCACATTCACAATTTCAGAATCTGGAAATTCTACTTGTATAGGGTGGTCATCTTGTAATGGTGATTTTGCTAACTGATTAGCTATGACTTGGCCCTTGATAGATTTTTGATCCACATATTCTATGTCAAATTCACTTAGCACCATGACCCATTTGGCTAGTCTTCCATTCAATGTTGTTTTGCTAAGAAGATATTTCAAGGGATCTATCTTTGCAATGAGTCTAATCTTGTGGGATAACTTATAGTGGCATAATTTTTGGGAAGCAAAAACTATGGCAAACATGCTCTTTTGATGAAGGTTTAGTTCAACTCATATTTTACCAAAGTTCTACTTATGTAGTAGATAGCCTTCTCTTTTCTTGATTCATCTTCTTGTGCCGAGAGTGCCCCTAATGAATGCTCAGTCACTGAAATGTATAGAATCAAAGGCTTGCCTCTTATAGGTGGCATCAAAGTTGGAGGGTTCATTAGATATTTCTTCAAAATGTTGAAGGCTTCTTCACATTTTTCATCCCATTTGAAAACTATCCTTATGCAAGAGTTGAGTAAAATTATGGCACTTTTTTGCCAATTGAGAGATGAACCTTCATATAGATTGGATCCTGCCTTGAAGAGATTTCATCTAACTTATGTTTCTAGGTGCTTCCATTTCTATGATGGCTTTGACTTTAGCTGGGTCTACCTCTATTCCTTTTTCTGAAGCAATGTACCCTAGTAACTTTTCGGATTGAACGCCAAATGCACACTTCTTCGGATTTAGCCTTACTTTAAATTGCTCCAATCTTTTAAAAAATTTCTCTAGGATTGGTAGATGTTCTTCTCTTGAATGATATTTAGAAAGTATATCATCTACATAGTCCTCCATGAACTTATGCATCATATCATGGAATATTGTTGTCATGGCTCATTGATAGGTCACTCTAGCATTCTTTAGATCAAAGGGCATAACATTCCAACAAAATTTCCCCCATGCGCATGTAAATGTTGTTTTTCTTGATCTTTGGATGCTATCTTTATTTTATTGTAGCCACTAAACTCATCCATAAGAGATAATATTGAATGTCCTTCTATTAGATCCACTATGGTGTCTATACTTGGTAAGGGAAATTCATCCTCAGGGAATGCAACATTTAGATCCCTAAAATCTATGCAAATTCTGATGGACTTGTCTGCTTTTGAAACCGGCACTATGTTTGAAATCCATTGGGCATAATCAATGGCTCTTATAAACCCAACTTTCAACAATTTTTCTAACTCCACTTTTACAAGTAAAGCTATGTGAGGATGCATCTTTCTTAATTTTTGCTTTACTGGTCTTGCTCCTTTTATGTTCAAGTGATGCATGATTAAATTTGGATCTAATCCTAGCATATCATCATAAGACCATGCAAAATTGATTTGCTTTTCCTTGAAAATTTTGATGAATTATTTTCTTTTCTTTTCCATTTTGTGTACTAGAATTTGTAACTTCATAGGGTTAGTATCATCAAATAAACTCAAATAACAATTAAATTACCACAATAGCAATCTATTTAAGCTAGAAATTGACAATTAAGCACTCTACAGATCTCTAGCTAGGGATGCTAATGATGAAGCTCTCAACAAGCCTCCATTAGCAACAATCCTAGAATGAGAATTGATATGATAAAGCAAATAACAATGTTAATTCCAAATTGAATACAAATATTTAGCTCTAAATTGCCTTTCTAGCTCTAATTTGCAAGAGTGTTGATGTTATTCTTAGATTTGTGGATGAATTATGAGTGAATTATGCCTTGCTTTTATAGATTTTGGCAAGGGTAGGGGGTGTAGCTGGATTTGATCAAGGTTAGGTTGGGGTTAAGTCCTTGGTTCCACCCTTTGGAGACAATTTAAATATTTTTTCCTCAAAGCTTGGGACAAGAAGACAAGATGAGTGGACAATATGTTCTTTCCAATTGAGTGATTGAGATTCATTTTGGCTTGATCCATGTGAGCTCTTTCCTTAAATCCTATTGGTTGAGGCCTTTTCCTCCCATGTGGTGTTGAGAGAAAATAGGACTTAATTAATTGAATTTAATTAATTTTTTTAGCCATGTGTAGCCCTTGAATGGGTTGATTTGATTTAAATTGAACTATACAATTAATTAGATTAATTGATCATTGATTTGATTTATCATGATTTATTCGGTTTAAATTGAATTTATAGCTTTGATTTTCAATTAATTTTGGATTAATGTTCAATTACAATTTATCTTTGATTTAATATTGATTTTATTTAATTGCATTTAATTATGTTGATATTTGCCTTGATTTCTCATTTAAATGACTTTGTCCATTTTCAGGTGATTAAACTTGGAAATTTGACAGAGCTTCCATACATGATGGGGACAAGAACTCATATTCGTTCAAGAAGGATTGAGTGACCTTCAAGATTTAGTCAATCTTGGGAGAAGGGGAAGTAAAGAAAGGAGGACCTAACATACTCTTGGTAAGGGAGAAGGAGTTTGTGAAGACACTAGAAGAAGCAGATGGATTAGGCTTTGCCTTAGTGTTGAAACCTAAGGATGAAAGAGTGAACAAGAAGAAGGACCTACCCTTAAAAGTACAAGACTTGTTGTAGGAGTATAAAAAACATTGCTAGTGATGATCAACCAGCTACACTACCTCCTAAGAGAGCCATTAGCCATGAAACTAACTTCATACCTAGAGCCTCACTCCCTAATAAAGTTGCCTATAAGATGACCCCACAACAAAATGTTGAGATTGCCAAATAAATTCAAGAGTTACTTGACCAAGGTTGGATTAGAAAGAGCATAAGCCCATGTGTTATTCCCATAGTCCTGGCCCCAAAGAAAGGTGGTACTTGGAGACTTTGTACTAACTATAGGGCCATAAATAGGATAACCATTAGGTATAGGTTTCCTATCCCTGGGATTGAAGATCTTATGGACTGTTTGGTCGGATCAAAATACTTCTCAAAAATACACCTTAAAAGAGGATACCACCAGATATGGATCAAAAGAGGATATGAGTGGAAGATAGCTTTTAAGACCACTGAGGGACTCTATGAGTGGCTTGTCATACCATTTGGCTTATCTAATGCTCTAAGCACCTTCATGAGATTGATGAATGAAGTGTTGAAGGACTTCATAGGGAAGTGGGTTGTTGTGTACCTAGATGACATCTTGGTTTTTATTAAGACAGAGGATCACCTCCAACACCTATAAATGGTAATGCAAAGGTTACATGAAGAGAGATTGACAATAAACTTGGAGAAAAGTGAGTTCCTAAAACAAGAGTTAATATATCTTGGCTTTGTTATTTCTGAAGGTAATTTAGAGATGGAATCAAGAAAGGTGGAGGCAATCTTGAAATGGCCTACACCTAAGTTAGCTACTGAGATGAGAAGCTTTCATGTCCTATCAAAATTCTATAGGAAATTCATTAGACAGTTTAGTGAGATATGTGCACCAATTTTGGACACCATTAAGGGTGACATGAAGACTAAGTTTCAATGGAGTGAACAAGCTAAAAAGGGGTTTGAGACCTTAAAACAAAGGATAACCACACAACCAATATTGGTATTTCCAAGTTTTGATAAGCTATTCATGGTAGAATGTGATGTCATTCATACTACCATTGGACTAGCTCTTTGTCAAGAAGGAAGATCAGTGGCCTTTCATAGTGAAAAAATCAGCAATGTAAAAAGCAGATATTCTTCTTACGACATGGAATTATATGCACTGGTCCAAGCACTAAGGAAATGGAGACACTATCTCCTCCCTAAAGATTTTGTGGTCTATACAGACAACCAAGCTTTGATTTTTCTTAACTCACAAGATAAGTTAAGTCACAAACATATGAAATGGGTAGAGTACATCCAAGCCTACACTTTCACCACCAAACACAAGAAGGGACTTCAAAACAAGGTGGCAGATGCATTGAGTAGGAGGTTTCTAACATTTCAAGAAATTTAGTTGAAAAGTATTGGGACAAAGAGCTTCAAGAAGTTGCACCCAGAGGATGAGGAATTTGCAAGCAATATACAAGGTGTGTATAGAGTACCAAAACCATTTTCATGGTGAGTACTCTGACTATAATATTCAAGATGGTCTTTTTCTTAAGGGTGGACAACTCCGTGTGCCTAGGGGCTCAATGAGAGAGAGCCTAGTGCAAGAGAAGCATAATGGTGCATTAAGTGGTCATTTTGGTATACATAAGACCTTAGGACTTGTTAAAAAGTACTAATATTGGCCTAAGATGAATAGGGATATTCAGAGGTATGTAGAAACTTGCATTATTTGTCAAAAGGCTAAGGGAACTTCATCTAATTTAGGGTTGTATCATCACCTCCCAATTCCAAATAGGCCTTGGGAATGCCTTAGCATGGATTTTGTAGTTGGTCTCTCTAAGAGTAAGCAAGGGCTAGATTGTATCTTTGTGATAGTGGACAAGTTTAGTAAAATGGCCCACTTTGTGCCATGGAAAACTAGCCATGATGCAACCTACATAGAAAATCTATTCTTTAGAGAGTCAATAAGTATACATGGATTACCTCTTAGCATTGTATCTGATAGATACTCTAATTTTATGAGTCATTTTTGGAAGACCCTTTGGCATAAGCTTGGAACCAATCTTTCTTTCATCTATGCCTATCATCCCCAAATGGATGGGTAGACTAAGGTAGTCAATAGGAGCTTGGAGAACCTTTTAATGTGTCTCACCAAGGAATATGGCCAAGCATGGGATCAACTAATAGCTCAAGCAAAGTTTTCATATAATGATATAATAAATAGGTCCACAGAGAAGAATCCCTTTGAAATAGTTTATGTTATACACCCTAGGGGTATTTGTGAGGTTAGAGACCTTGGGAATAGTGTAGAGAAGAGTGAATATGCAGAGGATTTTACCCATTCAATGAAGGAGGTTCATGAAATAGTAAAGAAGGCCTTCATGGAAAGTACCACTTATACCAAGTAGAAGATAAATGCCAAAAAAAGAGAAGTTCATTTCCAGATTGGGGATCTAGTAATGGTACATCTAAACAAAGCAAGATTGTAAAAAGGTGTTCCACACAAGTTGCAAATAAGGAGAATATGCCCTTGTGTCATTCTATCTAAGTATGGGTCAAATGCCTACAAGGTTGAACTATCGGCAGACATGGGACTTTCACCAATCTTTAATATTGTAGACTTGGTGGCATATAAGGGACCAGATCCTAGTGGATACCATGACTAAACAAAGAAGGCAGAGGAGATCAAAGCACTGAAGTTGCCAGCCACCCCAAAGCTTCAAGAAAAGAAGATATTGGACTCAAGGGTTGCTAAGAAAACTAGAACCAAGGTATATATGAAGCACCTTATTAAATGGCAAGGTAAAGAAGAATCTAAAGAAACTTGGGTCTTAGACACTAAATTTAATAAGTTATGCATAGATCCTAACTTAGTTCCTTCTACAGCAGCATAAGTTCTTTTTTTAGGGGAGAATGGTGTAGGAGCACTAAGGGTGAAAGCACTTCTTTGTTTTTGTGATGTTTCTTTCCTAGTTGAATAGGTTAATTAGGAAAGATTAAGAAATTTTTTGATGTGTTAGGGTTTTCTAGGTTAAGATTTGGAGGTCTATTTGTCCATTCACTCATTGTAAAGTCCTAGAGGACACATGGGTCAAATAATGGAATGGACCCTCTAGATCTTTAGGAAGTTTATTTTGGAGTGTTTAGAGTCTTAAAGTTTAGGTTAGAAGCCTAATTTAGTTATTCATGGATTCAAAAAAAACTTAAGACCATTTAGGTAAGAGCCTAAGAAAAGTTGCTCATAGCAACTTTGCATTTTTGCAAAACTTGCAAAAGTCGCTTGACAACTTTCAAAAGTTGCTCGACAACTTTGTCTTAAATGGATTTTAAGACCTAAATGAAAGGATAGGTCAGTTAGGGCTGATGAACCAAGGTGGAGGAAGCTATTCAAAACCTTTCATGTCCAATTCATGAGGTTGGTCAAGATTTCTTTTGTTCTTCATACTGTTATGTGATTGTGACCAGTAACTGAGACTGTGGCATCCACTTTTTGATTGAGATACTTGTAAATGGAATAGATTTGTTGTTTTCTTTCAATGTAATCAAATCTTATGGTTTTTTGAAAACTATGTATGTAATTGGTTTGGTAGAAAGATTTCATTAGATGGGTTCTTTAAAATTTTCTTGAAGTTATTGGTTTCCTGGTCCATTATGGACTGTGTATATAAAATGGCCTCTCGAGCTTCCTAAGACTATGGAAAACAAAATGTGCCTAGTTCAAATTCAAGAGAGGTCCATGTACATAATTTTTCTTTTTGGTTTATTTTTTGAAGTGTAAAGATGGAATTTTGAGCTCTTGTCCTAGGCGAGCTTGGCAATAGCCTGACTAGGGAAATAGAGGATCAGAGGTTGTATTATGCATGGTTGGATTGATTATTGAAATCCAAGAGTTATAACATGTTGAATCAATAAATAATCAACTCTCCAAGTAATGGTGGAACCCCAAGACATGATCTCATCGGACTTTGAAGGAAAAGCTAGTACTGTGACACTTTATGCCTACTTTTAAGGACTATGTTCTTAGTTGAAGCAAGGTACTGTATGGAAAGGGTGAAGAAAATTAATCTTAAAATTCATTTGTAAAACTGAAAAGGGTGTCAAAATCCATGATCATTTTTGGGGGTCTTTAATACAAAATTTGAAGGAATCCCTAATTTCTACTTGGACAGTGCTACAAGGAAAACTAGGCCTAATTCCTAGTTTGTAGGAACCCGATGGGAAGGAGATTGGGTGGAGGTTCTAAATTGTCAAGATAGTCATCATTTGACCTAAGGACATTGAAGTTCAACTCTACAATTCTTGGTGAGCAAGTTGACATAAGTGGCTAGAAATCCCCATGTAACTTTCAGTGAGCATTGACACAATTATTGATAGGAAGAGCCTTCATTGTAAGGGTAGTGTTCTAGGTGACTTGCCCTTGTGAATTAGGGTTGGAGAAGCCCTAGGAAGGTATATTGAAGAGACCTAGCAAGCAATTCAGATAGACTCCTAGTTGAAGAGTAAGGCTAGTCCTATCAAGGGGGTAGGAATACTATATCATCAATCAAATCAATTGAGTTCAAAACTATAAATTCAAGAAAGATCTCATTGCTAGGGGAATCTCAACTTCATCAAGACTTGCATCAAGTTGAAACTCTTCAATATTTGTGCATGAGTGATTTCATCACACCACATCAAGTTACTCAAGACAGGTATATAAATCAATCAAATCTCTAGGAACATATCAGTTTCATCACACCACATCAATCTGGTAATGTCTTCAAAATAAGTCTCTTAATGGTAATCAGTTTCATCGCACTTCATTAGTTTGGTTATTCATTCAAATCAACCTATTTATTTAAGATTCATTTTGACATTAATCAATTGCATCTCTCAAATCAAATTAGTTAGTTGTCATCATCAAATCAGACATGTGTTCAGTTTCATCGCATCACATCAAGATGAACATTTTGGTCATTCTATTGATCTTTGTCCAATCAAGTTCGGAGTTGGTATGATACATTTTTGTTCAATCAAGTTCATAATCGATATCTTGGTCTATTATGTAGGTCTTCATCTAATCAAGCTTGAAGTTGATATGATCGATTCTTATTCAATCATGTTCAGAATCGATATCTTGGTCTATTCTATCGGTCTTCATCCAATCAATCTCGGAGTTGGTATGATCAGTTCTTGTTAAATCATGTTAAGAATCGATATCTTGGTCTATTCTATTAGTATTTTTCCAATCAAGCTCAAAGTTGGTGTGATCATTTCTTGTTCAATCAAGTTCAAAATCAGTATCTTTTGGATCTTCAACCAGTCTCTGTCGAATCATGTTCATAACTAATAATTGAGAATATCTATCAATTTTCATTCAATCAAGTTCAGAATTAATCTTTTGTAATTAGAAATGGTTTCAAAAATCCACATCAAGTTATTCATTGCTTCAATACTAGAAGTTATTTGAATCGATATGATGCTTGTACATCAATTCAAAGAGGGGCAAATATAATCACCTAAAAATGGTCTAGCTAACTAAGTGCCACTAATTTTAATTAAATAATTTAAATAATTTGCTAGACATAATTATGTAAGTAGTTAAATCAATTGGCTTGCATAATTAAATCAATCATCAAATAATCAATTAATCATTTAAATCAATATATTGAGCATAAGAGGTTATTTTAAATCAGTTCAAGTCAAATCAATTAATTGAAAGGTTTTTAAATACTTTTAATTAATAAAGTAACCCATTCAATTTCATGTGCACAACTTTCTAATTCAAAGAAAGACTTAAAATAATAGAAAATTCTAATTTGAGTTTCTAATTTGAATTTCTAAATTAACTTTCTAATTAAAAGAAAGACTTAAAAGAATGGAAATTGTTATTTTTGCTCTCAGTCTCATCCAATCATAACAAGTTTCTAATAATCAGAGAGAATCTCAACCACTCAACAAGATGAATCTCAATCGCACATTCATTCTAGGATTTCTATATAAACTAGCCTCTTAGCTCATTCAAAAGATCTAGTTTTCTTAGTTAAATGCATTGTGCTATTTTTATGCTAGATTATATGCTCATTAAATGTTGGATTTCAATTCTTAAAATCAAATCACATGCTTAGATAATAGCTTTTAATTTCTAGATTAATCATATAATCATGCTAGTTTCATTATTAGATTCATTATTTTCTTAGATTAAGGAGTCTATCATAGCAATGATTTAAATTATTGAATGCAATCATTGCATCTTAATCTCTCATTAATCTTTCATTATCAATTTGTCTAGTCATTGATCTCACAATGCTAATTGAGAGCATATTTACATAGATCAGACTTGCTTCAAATAGGAAGCAATAAGTTGATTTTAGTGGGTTTTTTTAGTTATTTTGAATTGATTATAACGATACTAACCCTCTAATATAATGATTTATTGAAGTGTTGTTGTTTGCAGGTCAAGACCACAAAATACACACACAACTACTACTTCCCAAACCTGGTTTTCATATTCAAACATAGCATAAATCTTGGTGTATGATTTAATTTTTGGGGATAATTTGTCGCATAGTGAGGTCCTTTACAAATAAAAC
This sequence comes from Chamaecyparis obtusa, assembly GCA_027943335.1. Taxonomy (NCBI): domain Eukaryota; kingdom Viridiplantae; phylum Streptophyta; class Pinopsida; order Cupressales; family Cupressaceae; genus Chamaecyparis; species Chamaecyparis obtusa. Next base: position 707,259 of record BSBK01004303.1, on the reverse strand, counting down.
ATTTAACTCCTTTTGGGACCTTTTTATTAAATATGGTGGTGGTTATTTTGAGAATTTTCTTTTCTTGTAGGGAATAACTTTATATCTCTTCCTACCATATTTCCCATGCTTACTCTGTTTAAATGTGTATTCACCATCATACCTACTATTGGAGCATTTATTGCATTCACACTTTTTCCCACAACCTCTCTTTTTAAAATTTTTAAGTTGTACAAAATTAGCAAGTTGGTTAATAGGTGGTAGATCACAAAACTCCTTTAGATTACAAGTGTAGTTATACTCCTCTTTATTGGCTTGCAAAGCCTCTAAGAGACATTATTTCTCTAACTTATCCCCTATAATATCTTTCAGTTCAACAAAAGTACATTGCTTAATGGATTTATGTTCCTTTTTAAGGATGTAATATTTTGCCCAAGTTCCTAAGCCACACGGTAGAGGATTCAAATAATATTGTTTAATGGTTAGGTCATGCATCTTGCCAACATCTATCATATATGCTTCAAAAACTAAATTGTAAGATTGAAACTTTGCGAAAAATTTTAGTGTAGACACGCAAAATTGGACAAGTGCTTTTAAATTTCTAAAATCAAGTAAAATGGCTCAAAATCATCAAAATGCACTAATTCAATCAAAAAGGGGTCAAATCAATTAAAAAGGACATAATTAAATAAAGATGGACAAAAATCAATTAAAGCAAAGGAAAAATCAAATAAGGATGTTGAATAATTAAATCAAAGCTTAAAGGGGTGAAAAGCAATACATAATTGATTTTAATAAATTAGTTGTATAGTTGTTTAAATCAAAAATCAAAATGACCCCATTACCCTTACATGGCTAAATTTAATTAATTAATTAAATTTAATAATTCCTAATTTCTTTCAACAAAGTTGAGCAACCAATAAGAATTGAGGATAAAAAGACATAAATCACTCAAAAAGGATTAATTCAATCACTCATTTGAAAGTTTCAATCTCAACCACTCAATCTTATCCTTTTGTCCAAAGCTTTAAGACAAACCTTTAAATTATCCCCCCATTTATGAACAAAGCAAAGTATTTGACTCAACCTAAGGTAAATCATGATTACTTCACTCCATCCCCTACCCTTGAGAATTTACTATAAATATGAAGCATTTTGAGAGCAATTGATATCTTAGAAATTCATTTGCAAAGCATTGTTACTATAGGTAATTGAGAGCATTCTAAGAGCATTTTAGAGTAATTTGCATTATAATCTTGTCAATTTGAGCTAGAACTATCATTGTAGAAGCATAGCAGCATACATTCTCATTTTAGAAGTGTCACTAGTGAAGATTTGAGTTGAGAGCTTCACTTACCACCTCTTTCTAGAGAGCCATGAGATGCTATAGGTCTTAGTTTCAATTTTAATTACATTTGCATTGTATTTATTTTCAATTGTTGATATTTGATCTTAATTTCATGAAAGTGATAATCATCATCACACAAATGGCACCCACCGTGGGGCCCTAGGCCTCATTTTATCATTTTCATCATAATTGGCATGCTTGTAGTTTCTATTTTCCATGAATATTTTGCAGGAAACTGGTGAAGTCACGCTTACAGGAGATTCATTCATGCCTATAGTCATTTTGCTATTGCTTACAATCTCTGTCTTGACACCTATTATCTGAAGATTTACGCCTGGCATGCAAATTCTACATGGTTTTGAGAACTTTGCAGTCACCTACAAATCATTCACTCACGCCTGTGAGATAAATGCATTCAGCCTTTGGTGCTTAAAGTCATGCCTGTGACTTAGGGAGTATCGCTTTGACACAATTTGTTATCTCTTACCTTCACACTTTGCTTCGCCATTTTAAAAAATAGTCACGCTTATAATCTTCCAATTCACGCTTACTGTTATTAAACTATCGCTTAGCATAAATAATTTTCCACAAATTTAAGTTTTGTTCACGCTTTGTGATAAATTTTTCACGCCTATGTAATTTTTAGTATCACCTGTGTCACTAATGAGTGTCGCTGGCTATCAATAAAGTTACGCCTGCTAACAATTTGTTCACGCCTATTAGCTGGACAATGTCGTCTGCTACCTGTTGTTTGTATTTACTGTTAAATTGATCAAATCATTTGTCTAACTCCCTGTTTATATGATTTAACAGTAAATGAGCAACCACAGGAAAGTATAGAAGCTGGAAAGCAGATTTAACCAAGAAGGAAAGGCTCTAACAAAGAAGATTAAGAACTTTGAGCACATTAAGGCTATTCTTGAGACTACATAAGAGGAGGACAATTAGGTATTTCAGAATTACCTTGCAATTGTTCAAGCATATAAATCAAAGTTTATCTCTCTAAATTGAATTTTTAGTCCTTAGATCAAGTTGTCTTTGGAAATTTGCAAATAAGCTCTATAAAATTCATACATAAGTGTTGCTCCTTCAATTTTCAATTTTGGTTTCCCCTCATAGTGTTTGTTAAGTGGTGACTAACTTGTTGGTGGACAAGCACATTTGGAGGAGGCTATTGCCAAGGTGAGTTGAAAAACAATGACAAAACTTTTCAAAAATGCCCCTAGCTTAGGCTAGCTACAAAGGAAAGGTATTCTTCTATTCAAGCTTGCACTTAATTAAATTTGCGGCATTACTTTTGAACATAGCTTAATTAAAACAAGAAATGAACCAAACACTTCAATTTTAAGAATCTCCTTGTTAAGAGATTGGGAAAGAACAAACTGGTGTTTGAGTGTTTGGAACAAAGAAAGACAATAGGGATGTGCTCTTCACTTTTTAAGTGAATCAAACTCCCAAACTTGTCAGCCTAAGTTCACTTCTTGCTTTCAATATACATGCTAGTTAAAATAGAGATTTAGTGGGCTTGCCTCCCGAGTGCCTTAACGAGGCCGGTGAGAGGGACAGCCCAAAGTGGGATACGCTTGCTTGTACCACGAGAATCTGACCCACTATAAAATGAAACGCATGCATCTTTAATGGGGTGTGTGACAAACGGATCTTAAATTTTTTGAATTTCCTCTAGTAGTCTTCACGGGTTGCGCAAAATCATACCTTGGTGCGTGTGGAAAACCCCTTAACATACTTGGTGTGTGCGTGAATTTTGTACCTAGTTGTAGACACAACACTTCAGTAAAACATTAGAGGTTAGCAAAAACCAAAATCTGCAAGTAATTGAAACTATGCTAACTAGGTGATTTACTGCCTTCTAGTAGGTGCGAGTATGATGTTCTCAGATTGGAATCAAGATCAGTGACAATGCAACACCTAAACGAAGGATTTGAATGCAAAGAATTGAAAAACTATATGAATGTAGATTTAATCTATATTTTTGTGTTTTCTATGCAATAAGAATGAGAAACTGTATGAATCTAAGCTAGAATATATGAAAACTAATATGATATGCAATTAATCTAAGAATTGATATGCTAAATGATATGAATGCTCAAAAATAATGAAAATCTCACAACAGCTTTGATTCACAAAGATGGATTCTTCGATCACCAATTCGCCAACGTGAGGATGCAATTTTGTGGATCCTTTTAGAAGAGCTAAAGCCTTGATTTTATAGAAATCCAGGGCTTTGGAGGTGCATGAGAAAAGCCATAAATCACTCTTGATGAACTCAGGTTGATTTTTGAGTCAACAAGAAATCAGAAATAATTAACTCACATAATCATGCAAAATCATGCAAGAACAACTTTTTAACTCAAATCAGAAGTTTAGATCAGCTTTGAACTCAAAATAGAATGTTGGGTTTTCAAAAGTTAACAACTTGCATTGATTTTCTAATTTTGAGTTTAACTGCTCTTTGAATGTGCACAATTAATTATGAATTAATTAAATAAATAAAGTGATTTATCCTCAACTTAACTGATTTTTGAAATTAAAACAATTGATTTATGGGTTAATCAATTATTAAATCAAACTTTATTCAAAAATTATATTATTAAATATTGATAACTGACTTTAATTAATTAAATAGGAATTTAATCAATTAGTCATAAGATTTTTGATTTATTGTCAAAATTAAATAATATAATTTAGAAATAATTTAATTAAATTCAATTAAATAATTAAGTGGTAGTATTAAATCTAATTAATTAAATATTCAGAATATTCAATTAATCAAACTTTAGGATAAATAGAATTTATCACCAAATAATTATTAAATTAAGAATCATTAGGATAAATTAGGAATATTCAAGGAATATTCCCCAATGCAAAATTTAGGATAAAATTAATTAAATTCGATAATGTGCAGATGTGCCTTAGGTTAGGACTTTAATGTTGATTTCATTCGAATTGAAGATGTAGGAGGTTAATGAACCTATAGCCCATTTTTGGGGTATTACATTTTGCCCCTCTTTGAATCACTGTGTAAAGCGTAGTGGTTCAAAGAATAGTCTATGTTTGATATACGTATGAAATGATTTGAAATATTTGAAAGATTTGAAAGATAGATATCGACCTAGGCCCAGAATGACCAGGAATCGAGATGATGCTAGTTATATCAACAATGAACCGGTGATTATGAAAAAGTGCCAAAATGCCTAATTTTGAACCTTATGATTGCAAAGAAGTGAGTGATCGATTCCAGACCTCAATGTCCTTATATGAATCATATTGGTATCACATCCTGAACCCATCAGTTATGAAGAACCAAGGAAATAACACTAATAAACTAATGGTTACGAAAAGCTGGTACAGTTTACAAGATAGATTTAGGATACCAGATTGATATGGATCTCGATGAATCTGATATGCCCCAAGCGATGATAGATTTGCCCCAAGTGACAAGGACTTTTGATGAGTCAGCAACTAGACGCGGTTGTTGTTTTGATTACTGAGGAAATATTGATTAGAGATTTAGATTTACATACTTGAATGATGTGCAATACCATGCCCCCTTTGGGATGAAAATTGAAATCTGACAAGAAAAGTCAGTGTTGTATAGTTTAGAAGCATGTTAATTGATTTGAGAATTGGTTATACACGTCCAAGAATGTGTTCTACATCATTTAGAGGTCCTAGAGACCAAGTTTGACTAGGTTTGACCATGATTTGACCATGGTTGACCAAGTTGAAATTTTGATAATTTGATGTAAGATAGTCAGTTAAGTTGATTACTAGATTTTTGTGATGATTGAAGGTTGATTGTGCAAGCAGTTGACAATATAAACGATCTCAGATTTTGATTTTGATCCCGAAAAAGGATTCTACTTGCTATTTCGTTGGATGGACCTTCATGTAAGATTCAGCTCTTGTAGTCATGTTTAGCATTTTATTTTTTTTAAGAATCGTTTAAGTGTTCAAGCAATTTGTGAGATCATGCAAAGTGCAAAATGAAATGCAGAATGAAATGCAAACCTAGGACCTGGGACCTAGTCATTGATCATGTGTCGATTCATTCTCATCATTGAACTTTTAGGTAACTGGATAAATCAATACAATGCCTAGTAGTTATGAAACCATAGACATATGAATATCGATTTGTATGTGCAGGAATCAATACAACACCCACTGGTTAGGCAACCATGGACATATGAATATTGATTTTATTTTTGGAATGTCAGATTAGATATAAGCACCAAGGCACAAACACCAAGATGACCTGAATATCATGTCCATTTTAATATTGCAATTTGTATAAGCATCATAACATCAACGTCATGATGACTAGAATACACCTTACATGACAAACACATCAAATAGTCAAGAGATCATTCTAAGTCCAGTGTGAATTACCCGTAGTGACCCTTCATCGTTCACATCCTTTGGTAAGATCGTGTTTCACAGTAGGAGAAAGAATTCACTCAAAAAGATAATAGTGAGATCAAACTTCCTTGAATTTTCTAAGTATCAATGGTTGAGGTACTCATGGCTATCCAATTCGAGATAGAGGCTCTTACAGACAGACACCATTTCAATCCAGAATTTCCAAAGTTGTTAGATTTTCACATACAAGAAGAAAACAAAGAAAAGATTATGCCCCCAGTCATCACTCTCTAAATCCTATAAAGGACATCATCGAAGAGCTCATGGGAATAAAATATGCAAAAATCTCAATGTGAATCAGTAAGCATACAAGGAGATAAAAGCATGAAGAAGCATAGATTATTTTCAGTTTGATGTCTGATTGCATTGTTGTAGATGCAAAATCTTTTCTGGAGAGGAGACTGACTGACTGACTCGGATGAAGCTTCAAAGGACTCTAACTAGACATGATTCATCTGAGGTATACTGGAGACCATAGGATATGACATTGATTGCCCCCAAGTGTTAGGCATTGATAGGATACAGATGCGTGAGCCAATTGGTGTACCAACCGACTTATTGAAAATAGGAATGCGGGAACAAACCAAGAGATATGTACAAACTAAAGTAAGATTGAAAGCTGGGAAAGACCAAGATTGTGCTGATAGATGGACCATTTTTTAACAAGTGGCACCCATTTGCCAGGTTTTCACCATCTTGGCAAAGATTCTATTTTTGCTACCAAGGTGCCTATTTCCAGGTTTTCACCAAGGCACTTTTTCTTTTTCTTCTTTTTTTGTATTTTTGTTTTTCTAAATTTTTTTGTGAATCATCAAGGCACCTATTTCTAGGTTTTCACCAAGATGTTCATTTTTTTCAGAACTTTTTTAGATTGTTAAGATTTTTTTCAAGACATTTTACCATAGACTGAATGCCTTAGGCGTAGAATTTCTTCAGATGGAGAATGTTGATTGGTTCTTGGATTTGTTCTCCTTCAGTCGTTGAGAGTTGATAGGCACCAGAGCCAAAAGTAGGAGTGATAACAAAGGGACCTAGCCAATTGGGTTCAAACTTCCCCTTGCGCTCTCTATGTGATTGATTTTTAGTATTCTCTCTCAAGACTAGGTCACCAACCTAAAATTCTCTGTTTCTAACTTTCTTGTTGTAGCCTCTAGACATTCTCTTTTGATATACTCTGAGATGATCATATGTTGCTTGTCTGCACTCATCTAGTAGTTCAAGTTCTTGCAACCTAGACACTCTGTAGTCATCATCAGTTACGAGACCATGCATTCTGATTCTTAGTGATGGGATTTCAACCTCAATAGGCAGTACCGCTTCAGACCCATAAACTAAAGTGAAAGGGGTAGCCCCAGTGGGCATTCTGATACTTGTTTTGTAGGCCTAGAGAGCTGGATTGATCATGAGATGCCAATCTCTTCCTATTTTATTTACTGTACAATGCAAGATTTTCAATAGATTCTTGTTAGAAGCCTCTGCTTGTCCATTTCCTTGATGATAGTAGATAGATGACCAATGTTGTGTAATCTTGAATTTGGCACATAAATCATCCAAGTCTTTGTTCTTAAATTTTCCACCATTATCTATGATTATAGAATGTGGAATACCATACCGACATATGATGTAGTTCAAGATGAACATAGATATTTGTTTTCCAGTTGCTTGTGTCAAAGGGACTGCTTCTACCCATTTTGTAAAATAATCTATAGTTGTGATTATATGGGTATGTCCATTAGAAGAATGAGAATGTATGGCTCCTATAAGATCAAATGCCCATTGGTGAAAAGGCCATTGTGTAGTAAAGGGAATTAGATCTCTCCCTAAAGCATGAATTAAATTACCATGTACTTGGCACTTTTGACAGTTCTTAGCAAACTTGATAGACTCTTTCTCCATTTCCAACCAATAGTACCCAGCCCTAATAAATTTTTGGGCTAGTGTTAAACCATTCGAGTGTGACCCAAAAATACCATCATGGACCTCCTCTAATGCACATTGAGACTCTTCCCATTCTAAACATCTAAGTAGCGTACCATCTAGACCTCATTTGTACAGATCGTGACCAATGATAACATATCGGGAGGCATTGCGGATAAGGTATGTCTTCTCATGGTGGTTAAAGGTATCGGGAATGATTTGGTCTTTGAGATAGCAGAATAGGTTTTTATATCTGGATGAATCATGACCTACAACAGTGCAAATCATGCAGGTTTCAAGGGAATCATATGTAGGATAAGATAGTGCTTCCACCAGGAACTCATAGCATAGCTCATGTTCAGGTTGCTGCAATAAAGTAGATAGTGTTGCCATTGCATCGGCGGCCTTATTCTTTGTTCTAGGAATTTGCTCAAATGTGATAGATATGAAATATTTCTTTAGATCATCTACCATTCTTTTGTATGGAATGAGCTTTTCATCTTTTGTTTGGTACACATCATTGACTTGATGGATAATAAGTTGTGAGTCTCCATGAATGTGTAATTCTGTTACTCTCCACTCAATTGCCATTTTCATGCCATTTAAAAGGGCCTCATATTCAATAATATTATTTGTACAAGGAAATTTGATTCTAAATGCCTTAGGAATGGAGTATCCTTGAGGAGTTATGAACAATATGTCTGCTCCAGATCCATTCTATGTATAGGAGTCGTCAAAGAATAACTACCATTCTCTAGAAGAAAGATTCATGATAGAGGAATCTGGGAATTCCATTTGCATTGGTGTATCATCAAATAAAGGTGCATCTACTAATTGATCAGCAATAACTTGGCCTTTAATAGTTTTTCTTTCAACATATTCAATGTCAAATTCACTTAAGAGCATGACCCATTTGGCTAATCTACCCATGAGGGAAGCTTTGCTTAGTAGGTACTTTAGTGGATCAATTTTAGCTACTAAATGAGTGGTATGAGCTAACATATAATGTCTCAATTTCTATGACACAAAAATCATAGCTAGACAAGCCTTTTCAATCATAGAATAATTCTTTTTATATGCTACCAATGTTCTACTGATATAGTATATAGTTCTTTCCTTCTTGTTCTCATCATGTTGTGCAAGTAGTGCCCCCAGTGATGTATTTGTAGCGGAGACATATAAGATCAAAGGATTCCTTTGAATGGGAGGCATCAAGATAGGAGGATTTGATAGATATTTCTTGATATGATTAAAATTCTTTTCACATTCCTCGCTCCATGCAAAGGTCACACCTTTATGTAATGTCTTTGTAAAAGGTTGTGATATGTCTGCTAGCTGAGATATGAAGAGTCTAATAGATTGAAATCTCCTTTGTAATGTTCTCATTTAACTGATGTTCTTGGGAGGTTTCATCTCCATGATAGCCTTTACTTTAGCTAGATCTACTTCAATTACTTCTTTGAAACAATGTAGCCTAAAAGCTTTCCAGAAGTGACACCAAAAGCACACTTCTTAGGGTTCAGTCTAAGACTAAACTTTTCCATTTTGTCTAGTATCTTTCTTAAGTCATTTAGATGTTCAACTCTAATCATAGATTTTGCTAAAGTATCATCAACATAATCCTCCATAGTCGTATGCATCATGTCATGAAAAATAGAAGTCATAGCTCTCTGATATGTAGCACCAGCATTCTTAAGGCCAAATGGCATGACATTCCAACAGAAGGTACCCCATGCACATGTGAAAGTAGTTTTCTCTTGATCTTCTAGAGCAATTTTGATTTGATTATATCCAGAAAAACCATCCATCAAAGAATACATCTCAAAACCCGCAATCATGTCCACTATCATATCAATGTTAGGTTGTGGAAAATCATCCTTAGGGCATGCTTTATTTACATCTCTAAAATCTATGCATGCTCTTATAGATTTTTCTGATTTGGAAATAGGTACAATATTAGAGATCCATTCATCATAATTAATAACATGGATGAATCCGGCTTTCAGTAGTTTCTCTAATTCAGCTTTTACCAAGAGTGCAACATGGGGATGCATCTTTCTCAATTTCTGCTTAACAGGTTTGACGTTGGGAGCTATAGACAAATGGTGCATTATAAGATCAAGATCCAACCCTAGCATATCTAAATACTTCCATGTGAAATTAATCTTCTTCTCTGTTAAGAATGTGGTAAAATTTTTCTTTTCCTCTTTTGATAGGGATCCTGCTACATGGATCAACTGTGGTTCCTCTACTGTTCCCAAGTTGATAGATTAAGTGGGCTCAATTAGAACTAGAGATTTGTCTTGTAAATGACTTAGAAGGACATCAAATATCTCATCCTTAGGTGCCTCAAAGAGGTTTTCACCTTCAGATATGTCTTTTATTTTTACTTGTGTAGGTTCTGAGACTACCACAAAGTGGTTTTCACCCTCAGAACTACTTTTCTTTTTATTTTTATTCTTATTTTTTTTACTAAGATACTTGATGTCCGACTCCATCATGCTAATGCTCGGTTCACTGATGGAAGTCCTCATAGGCTCAACTGCATTGAGGTAGCAAGAAAGGGTATAGTCATTGGGAAAGGTATAAATACCTTGGTTCAAGTTGGTGGACGTTATGTTAAGAAGGTCAAGGCGTTGGATAGTCAAAGTGGTGAAAGATTGGGAAAGAGTGTTTATGGATATGGATATGTCATCATTGGTCCTAACCCGACACTCGAGTTTAAAGGTGATATTACAACTTAAGACATTCAATTCATGAATAGGCTCAATGTCATTATGGAAGTCCACTTCAGCCATTGGTGGATCAGACTCGTTTGTACCTAGTTGTAGACACAACACTTCAGTAAAACATTAGAGGTTAGCAAAAACCAAAATTTGCAAGTAATTGAAACTATGCTAACCAGGTGATTTACTGCCTTCTAGTAGGTGTGAGTATGATGTTCTCAGATTGGAATCGAGATCAGTGATAATGCAACACCTAAACGAAGGATTTGAATGCAAAGAATTGAAAAACTATATGAATGCAGATTTAATCTATATTTTTGTGTTTTCTATGCAATAAGAATGAGAAACTGTATGAATCTAAGCTAGAATATATGAAAACTGATATGATATGTAATTAATCTAAGAATTGATATGCTAAATGATATGAATGCTCAAAAATAATGAAAATCTTGCAACAACTTTGATTCACAAAGATGGATTCTTTGATCACCAATTCACTAGCGTGAGGATGCAATTTCATGGATCCTTTTAGAAGAGCTAAAGCCTTGATTTTATAGAAATCTAGGGCTTTGGAGGTGCATGAGAAAAGCCATAAATCACTCTTGATGAACTCAGGTTGATTTTTGAGTCAACAAGAAATCAGAAATAATTAACTCACATAATCATGCAAAATCATGCAATAACAGCTTTTAAACTCAATTCAGAAGTTTAGATTAGCTTTGAACTCAAAATAGAATGTTGGGTTTCCAAAAGTTAACAACTTGCATTGATTTCCTAATTTTGAGTTTAACTGCTCTTTGAATGTGCACAATTAATTATGAATTAATTAAATAAATAAAGTGATTTATCCTCAACTTAACTGATTTTTGAAATTAAAACAATTGATTTATGGGTTAATCAATTATTAAATAAAAATCTATTCAAAAACTATATTATTAAATATTGACAACTGACTTTAATTAATTAAATAGGAATTTAATCAATTAGTCATAAGATTTTTGATTTATTGTCAAAATTAAATAATATAATTTAGGAATAATTTAATTAAATTCAATTAAATAATTAAGTGGCAGTTTAAATCTAATTAATTAAATATTCAGAATATTCAATTAATCAAACTTTAGGATAAATAGAATTTATCACCAAATAATTATTAAATTAAGAATAATTAGGATAAATTAGGAATATTCAAGGAATATTCCATGATGCAGAATTTAGGATAAAATTAATTAAATTCAATAATGTGCAGATGTGTCTTAGGTTAGGACTTTAATGTCAATTTCGTTCGAATTGAAGATGTAGGAGGTTAATGAACCTATAGCCCATTTTTGGGGTATTACACTTGGGGGATGAAAATTTAAGATTTATTTGAATGAAATCCACAATAAATCTTGGATAAAGTAGCAAGCCTACCTTTTAGAGCCATGTTAAGAGCCAAAATTTGACTTTAGGTAAGCTGCTTGGAATTCTTTCTTGTGTTATACTTGTGGAAACGATCGAAAATATACACATTAGATTGTTTTAGGGACATTGATGTGTGTGTTGTGTTTGTTTTTTTATTTTCAAACAAGAAAATTTCAAAGGACCTAATCTTAAACATTTAAAAAATTCAAAATCTTACAACCTGGTTAGAGAAGTGTCACCTGTGCATAAAATAATCCTACCTATCAGAGGTTTAGTCACACCTGTGACTTTTATGAAAATGCATGTTAACAGGAAAGTCATGACTAGAACATATTGAATCACGCCTGCTAAAACTAGAAAATTGCCTATCAATAGGAAAGTGTCGCCTACATCCCTGCAAAGTGCCACCTAACAATATACCAGTACATGCATATGAAAAATTAAGTCACGCCTACACTCAGTTCAGTAACACCCAAAAATCTAAAAGGGCAAATAGAGAGTTTGCAAGGGAGGTCAGAAAATTTTGATCATATATTTGAGTACCCTTTTTCATGTTCTTACTACTCCAACTTTTAGTTTGGTCAAAAATCCCATTCTACACCATTTTTTCAAAATTTTACAAAGGATTAGACCACAGGTAATATTGACTCTTATTCTTTAAGGTTCATGTCTGCTTTTACTAGATCCTATTACATCAAATAAACCTTGCAAGAAAATGGGACTTATTTGAGTCAAGAACTCCCTTATCCATGAGACGAGTCTACCACTCCAAGAATACCCAAAAAATCACTCGAATAAGAAGGGGAAGACAACATGATGTATTATGGTAGTTTGGGTAACAAAAGCAATAGTGGCATCGACCCTAATAACCAAGGTGATGCCAATAATGGGGGCATTGACATAAATAACCAAGGAAATGCCAATAGTGGGGGGGCGGATCAAAATACTCAAGGAATTGATACCACCCACCAAAGAACTAACACTGAACCAATGGTCGATGATGCCACTGATGATAAGGTTGATGAAGTTGTTCAATGTCCCTATTTCTTAAGACTCGTGGAAAAGGAAATGGCAAGAGATAAAGAGAAGTATTTCATGGACCTAGCCCGAGCAAGTCTCAAACTTCCACGAGATTATGATGTAAATCAACTAAAACCACCCAAAGTTGAAGAAAGTGCCATAGACATTATGAAAAAATAGTTTAAGATATTTCAAATGCAACTGGATACAATCAAGCAAAGTGGGGCTCCTAAACCATTTTCCATCGAAGCATTGTGCCCATTCCCATTTGATAGAAGTATAGTAATGGCACCATTCCCGATCAATGTAGTGTTCCCCAAATATGACAAGTATGAAGGAACGTCGGATCCATAATATCACTTACATGAGTTTTGTGCATTGAGCTTAGAGTTCATGCATGATACAACCTATTTAATGAGACTATTCCCAAGAAGCTTAGGAGGCATGGCTATGGAGTGGTTTTCTAAGATACCCTCTAACATAAAAACCTTCAAAGAATTAGCTCAAAATTACTCATATAACATCAAACATGAGGTCATGATGATAACATTATGCAACACTAAACAAAAATATGGAGAGGCATTCCTCACTTTCTTACAAAGTTGGAGGACAGTATTTGTAAGGTATCCTAGGAGTGTTCTTGAGAAAGAAAAAATGGATATATTCATTAATAGTTTGAGCACCGAGATGAACTACTGACTGAGAATGCAATGTCCCAAGACATTTCAAGACCTCATAGAAAATGGAGTAACAACATAAGAAGTATTGGTTAAGAGTGGAGAACTAAAATTGTATAAAGAGAACAACAATAACTCTAACAACAATAACCCCAACAATGGCACCAATCAAAATAAGAATTGATTCAATAGCAATAGTCGATATAAAAACAACAATAAGGGCATAGTCAATGATGGGGTTGTTGACTCTAGCAACTTGAAGATAACTCCCTTTGCACTTACAAGAACACCTAACCAAGTGAATAATGCCAATCAGACCTCCAATGCACCTTCCAATAACAACAATGCTAATAATGGAAACCAAGGAAATAATTCAAGTAATAAATTTGATAAATATTTGGTGCCAACTCCTCAAAGGAACTTCACACCCTTGGGTGAACCCCTCGAAAAGGCACTAAAGACCCTCATGGCTAATAATATTATTACTCTACCCAGCATTCAGCCTTACGAGCCACACAACAAGCCTAGTTGGTGGAGTGCCAATAGCCATTGTAAGTACCATAGGATTCGAGGGCACACAACAAATGAATGCTTGCAGCTAAAGAATATAGTGAAAGACTTAATTGATAATGGCATGATCACCATTGATGGACCCCAAAGCAATGAAGACCATACAGCATTCAAACAACCCTTCTACAAACATGACAAAGGGAGGTCATCTAATGGCAAGAAACAAAGCAACAATAACATTAACTTTGTGCCACCTCATGATAACATTGTGAATGCTATAATAATCAAGGAACAAACCCAAAAAGAGACATCAAATTCTATTACAAGAGGGCAGACTTCGAAGATTACCCTACAAGGGGTTGCTCCCAAAGTTATTAGCACTATGTAGTCCAACATTGTGATCAAGCAATCTTCTACAACAGAAAAACCTTATAGCTTGGTAGATCAGTTGCAAAGAACTCTAGCGCAAATATCTATCTTGGAGCTATTGAAGCTATCCCCTAATCATAAGGAAATTTTATAAAAGGCTCTAGTAGAGATGAATGTTCCTACTAACTTAGAAGAGGGGAAGTTCCAAAACATGGTAGGTCATCTCATAGCACCTCATTGCTTGTCATTCTCTGACCAAGATGACATGTCTATCACTCATCCTCAAAACCTACCACTTCATATAGAGGTCTTGATTGAACACCATAGAGTCAAAAGAGCTCTCATTGATGGAGGAGCTAGCCTTAATATTTGCATTTTAAGTCTTGTTAAATCTTTAGGGTTGTTTGAGTCTTGCATTGACCCTATGAAAAAAATCACCATTAAGGCTTATGATGAAGCTGAAAGGGCCTCTAAAGGCATGATCGTATTACCCATTCAAGTGGGACCTGTCAAGAAGGACACCAATTGCCAAGTATTGGACATGAAGTTAACTTATAATATTTTGTTGGGGAGACCATGGATCCACGAGATGCAAGCAGTCCCATCCACATACCACCAATGCATCAAATTTTCATACATGGGTGAAGAAATCACGGTTGGAGGGGACTCAAATCTATTCCAATATTGCAATGCACTCAAACCCCTTCATGAGCTATTTATTCCACATAATCGAGAAGGAATCATTCAAAGAGCCACCATTGAAGATCCCAAAATGGATGATCCTATCATAACATTAAATGCTACTCCAAACCCTCCTCAAGATAGCTCAACGACATCAACTAAGGGAAAGGAAAAGATGAGCTACGAGGGTCCAATTACAAATGAGAGTTCAAATCAAGCACCTAAATCAGAGATAGTGCCCTACAAACCCACTAGAGAAGAAAAAGATAAAGCTAAAAAGGAAAATTACAAGAAAATGGATGAGATGATGGATGCATTTGATAAACAATGCAAAATTAGTCCAAAAGGAGTAGGGGAATACTCTATTTCCCTATTCGACATGCCCATATCTCCAAGAACACATGGAAAACCATCAAAAGAGCACTTACCTCATAAATAAAACTCTTACTTCATAAGAGAAAGTGACAAAGCAGCATTTGACAAGGAGGAGAATGAAGTCCTTCAATGGCTTTATCATGATGAAGAGGATACCTCAAACACTCCCATGGAAAGAATCCAGCATGTTAATATACAAACCGAGAAATATGGGAAAGGGTTTGAGATAATGCAGAAGATGGGATACAAGGGAAGAGGGCCCTTAGGCCAAAGGAATAGAGGTTTACTAGAACCCATTGAACCCACTTGGAGGGAAAAACAAGAAAGGTTCGGAGTAGGCTACCAATACAAAGGCGAAAGCTCCAGCCCAATGCAAGATTTCTATCCTCAAGTAAATGCTTTAGAATCTGATGGAGATAGTGATGACTCCTAGGATTATGAGTGGGACACCCTATCTGATGAATCATGTCAAGACAAAGAAGTAGTCACAATACACATGTATACAAAGATCCCAAGGCAAGAAACTCAAATCAATGAAGAACCTAATATACAAGGTCTTAACATAGGACAAGCATATACAAGTCCACCATGGATAGATACATTTTGGATGCCTTTGGAGGAGGGAGATTCAAATGTTAGTTTTAATCCGCTCATGGATTTTCCCACGCTATTTCCCATAGAAGTCGATGAGGACTCAAGTGAAGGGGATTTTGACCCTTCTTCCATGGACCATCTTGAGGAAGTGCACGTCATAGATCTAAATGATACAATGTATGAACCCTAAAATGAAGTCATGTCCATAAACCAAATTGATGAAAACTTTCCTAATGAAACCTTATCCTTAATAAATCCACATCTTATTGATTGGGACCAAACCGAGCCAAGTGACTTACTTTACTTCCCAAATGACCAAGTAGCAAACCAATACCTTAATGCGGTTGAGCCCTCTTTCATCAATGGATTCGAACCGAACATGATAGAAGTAGCGGGGGTTCAATCTCTTAGTCAAAAGAAAAAAATGAAAAAAAATAAGAAAAAGAAAATCTCTAGTGCTGAAAACCATTATGTGGCAGCATTAGAACCCAAAAAAGTAAAGATAAAAGATGTTTCCTTTGGTGAAAACCCAATTGTGGCATCAAAGGAAGAGAGATTGGATACTCTACCAGAGCATGAGGAAGAAAGGTCACCTATACTCATTGAGCTGATAGAAAAATTTAACATTGGGACGAAAGTGGATCCAAAATGTATACACTTGGCAGCATCTCTTACACCTCTAGAAAGAGAGGACTTCATCAAGTTTTTCCAAGAACAACAAGTAAACTTTGCATGGTCATATGCTAACATGCCTGGCTTAGATCCTGACTTTATAAGGCATCATTTGAATGTTAGACTAGGGTTTAAGCCCATTAAGCAAAAGTTGAGGAAAATGCACCCACACATAGCTCTTTTAGTCAAGGCAGAATTAGAAAATGTGTTGAAGGTGGGATTCATAAGGGCAATAGCTTATGCTGAATGGATATCTAACATTGTACCAGGCATAAAACATGATAAATCCATTTGAGTGTGCATGGATTTTTGAGACCTCAATCTTGCTTGTCCTAAGGATGACTTCCCACTTTCAAGCATTGATGCAATAGTTGACTTGACAGCGGGTCATTCCAGGTACTCCCTAATGGATGGTTTCAGTGGGTATAATCATATCAAAATTGCACCTGAAGACCAGGAGAAAAATGCCTTTACTTGCCCTTGGGGCACTTTTGTTGGAATGCCATGCCCTTCGGCCTTAAAAATGTCAAAGCCACATACCAAAGGGCCATGACAACTATCTTCCACGACATGATGCATACATTCTTAGAGGATTATGTGGACAATATATTGGCAAAATCCCACAAAAGAGAAGAATGCCTCCAAATTTTGAAAAAGATATTCATTCAATTGGAGCAATTCAAAGTCAGATTAAACCCAAAGAAATGTGCCTTTGGTGTCCAATCTGGCAAGTTATTAGGCTATATAGTTTTAGCCAAAGGAATTGAAGTGTACCCAGAGAAAGTACAAGCCATAATGGATATGGAGATACCTAAGAACATCAGCCAAATGAGATCCTTACAAGGCAAAATACAATCCATAAGAAGGTTTATTTCCCAATTGGCCGAAAAATGTCATTCCTTCACCAGGTTGCTACATAAGGATACCATATTCATGTGGGATGAGGAATGTGATCAAGCTTTCACATTATTAAAGACCTATTTGATAAATCCACCTATTCGCATGCCACCAATCAAGGGAAAAGCATTGCTTCTATACATATCTGCTACCGAAAGATCCCTAAGAGTGATTTTGGTGCAAGAGGATGAACAAGGAAAGGAAAGAGCTATCTACTATTTGAGTAGGACATTGATCAAATACAAACTTAACTACACATTCATGGAAAGGTCTTGCCTAGCAGTGGTGTTTGCATCTCAAAAGTTGAGACATTATATGTTGATGCATAAGGTCAAGCTAATTGCCAAAATTGATCCTCTTAAGTATTTGTTAAGTAAAACTACCTTAACGGGTAGGATAGCCAAGTGGGTTATGATATTGAGTAAATTTGACATTGAGTATGTCGATAGAAAGGCAATAAAAGGGTAAGTGATAGAAGATCACTTAGCTGAAAACCCCATGACTTCTACACAAACTATTCAAGTGGAATTTTGGTATTCTGCCATTGTAAACATAGAAGCAAAAATGTGGAAGTTATACTTTGATGGCTCCTATACTCAAGGAGGTTCCAGGGCTGGCATATTGGTCACTCCTCAAGGTTTACCATTCCTAAGTCTTACAAGCTCTTGTTTCCATGCACAAATAATATAGCGGAATATGAGGCACTAGTCATAGGCATCAAAATGGCCTTAGAGTGGAACATCACGGAGCTACAAATTTATGGAGATTCTCAACTCATTATCAATCAAGTCAACAATGAATATAAAACTAAAGATGAAAATTCGATGCCATATAAGACCATGATTGATGGATGGAAGAAGTACTTTGCCTTTATCACTTTTGAGTAGATTCCTAGAGAGAAAAATAGAGCAGCTGACGCCATGGCCACCTTGGCTTCCTTGTTACAAAAACATGATCAAAATGAGAAGTATGAGTTCTTGGTGGAAGAGTTGGTGAAACCGGCATTCAATCTTCCCGAAACCCAAATTTTTGCCCTATTACATGGACATGATTCCCCTTGGTACAGCCCTATATATACATATCTCAAAAACCAAGTGCTACCTTTAGACCAAACTCAAGCCCAAAAATGAAACTTTATACGCTAATCAGCCCGTTACATAATCCTCTCATAAACATTATATCATAAGGGTCTCGATGGGACGTTACTTAGGTGTCTAGAGGAGAAGAGTCTAGATTAGCTTTGCATAAAGTTCATGAAGGCATTTGCGGGTCACACGCAAGTGGGTTAAATCTAGCTAAGAAAATCCTTTGCTTAGGGTATTTCTAGAAAACATTAGAAAAAGATGCTTGCCACTTTGTCAGGATATGCAAAAAATATCAATATCATGGTGACATGATACATGCACCGGCACAGGAATTACACCTATTTGTTACACCTTAGCCTTTCTATCAATGGGGGTTTGATTTAATTAGTGTCATATACCCACCTTCTTCAAATGGTCACAAATATATCATAACAACAACAGAGTATTTCACTAAGTGGGTCGAAGCAGTTCCTTTGGTCACGGCCATGGGTAAGCAAATTTCCATGTTCATCTTGAACCACATCATTTGTAGATATGGCATACCTCACACCATAATAACAGATAATGGAAAATAATTTAAAAATAAGGACGTGGATGAACTTTGTGCTACATTTCATATCACTCACCACTCTTCATCAATCTATTACCCTTAGGGAAATGGGCAAGTCGAAGCCATGAATAAGAATATCTTGAAAATCTTGAAGAGGTCAGTTAATAAATCGGGAAGGGATTGGCATGTACAAATTAATCTAGCATTATGGGCCTATATAACGAGCATTCGGACACCTACGGGAGCCACGCCATTTTCATTAGTCTATGGGGCTGAAGTAGTTCTACCATTAGAGGTTTAAATCCCGTCTCTACGAGTTTCATTACAAGGATTGATCATAGATGAGGACTATAAAGTTGCTAGACTTCAATAATTGGAGTTACTTGAAGAACATCAAACACAAGCTTATGAGCACCTGAAAGTATATCAAAATAGAATCTCGAGGAACTATAATAAACATATCAAACCGAGAGTCTTTCAGGTAGGAGACTTAGTGTTGAGAGAGAATCCAAAGAATTAGGTTGAAAGAGAGAAGAAAGGCAAATGGGAGGCTAATTATCTTGTACCATTCATCATAGTGTCTTCATTTGGCACAGGAACTTATAAGTTATCAGATTGTGAAGGAGAGGAACTCCAAGAACCCATCAACAGCATTCATCTCAAAAGGTTCTACACATGAGGGAGATGAAAGAGTATAAAGAGTATCAGATGAGGAGCATCATATTTATTGCACATAGTCAAAGAGATCTTGAAAAATACAAAAAAATTGAAAAAAAGAAAAATACAAAAAAAAAAGAAAAAAAAGAAAAATACAAAAAAAAAGAGAAAAAAGAAAAAGTGCCTTGGTGAAAACCTAGCAATAGGCACCTTGGTAGAAAAAAAATAAAAATATCCAGAAGGTGAAAACTTGGTAAACAAGCGCCTTTTGTTCCCTTAAGTTTATTTTTCCTAGTCACATATGTCCATATTGCATTTCCACCATCCCAGTTGTACAACCTCCATTGCATCTACCATTTCTACATAGTCATAATAAAGTCATTTAGTTGCATTGTTGCATTGCCTATCAGCCCTAAGTTTGTTGACCGATCACATTTATCACTTGGGGGCAGAAGAGGATTGGAAATTTGGTACCAAATGGATTCAATAAGTGCTACAATCAGTCACATCAGAGAGAGATTTATCAGAGTTTCAGAAGAGTGGAAAGTTATTGAACCTTTGATGGATATCATTGTTCAAAAGCCTAAGTATTTGATCCTACAACATGATCCTTGAGCCTTCATTGAATTTATAAATCAAGATTAAAAATCAGCAAAACACCTTAAAGATCAGAAGGCTTGGAAATACTTTTTGAAAATCAGGAAACATTGCAAAACACTTGAAACTTTCTTTTTGAAATTCTTTAGGAAATTGACTTTTTATCATATCTTTTGAGCTATTTGATGATGTTTCGACTAGATTAGTCATGAGAAAGATGTGATATTTTATTACCTTTGAGTGATTGTTTTGAGGAAGATTCATCAACTTATGAGAGTTTGTCTAACAACATGGTCATCAAAGAACCATCGAGGACTATCTCATAAGAGGACGGATTGACCTTTGCTTGTTTATGCAAATGGATCCCTTAGCTATTTAGATCTTCTCTATCTTAATACAAAAAATCCACTTGCAACATTGAATCTGTTGACATCGGTATTCAGACTCCCATAGTTTGGTCATCCAACTAGTGAGAGTTGTACTTGGTTCAAAAAGGAGGTTACCAAAAAGTGATAAAAAGTGGTATTCATATCATCATGATGTGGTCAATGATGATTGTACTAGCTTTCCGGTCCCAAAATGCTCATTGATGAAAATTTATCTCCATGGCATTTCTTTGCTAAAAGTTGGTGACACTTAGGTTACATTGCATTATCATGTTAGATTAATTGCATTGCATTGCATTGCTTTATCCTATTAGATTGCATTATCATGTTAGATTAATTGCATTTGTTTGTGGTTAATATTCCAAGGGCAAAGGAGGTACATCAATAATCTTGGTTAGTCAAAACATTAATGTAATGAGGGATTCAATCAAACGTCTTATTCTTGATTAGATCAATCAAACTAAAAGAAAATGAGATTATCTTTTGCATTCATGCATAGCATTAATCATTAATCATTATCCATATACCAGAAAAAGAGAAAAACATACATACATCATTTGCATACAAATAGCTAAGGATAAAATTGCATTGCATACATTCACAAAATTCAAAAACATAAGGGACATTTCCATAGGCATTTCCATAAAACATTTTGCATCCATACATTGAGAAAAGAGAAAACCATGTCATAAATCTATACATCATTACATCATTTATCTGTTAGCTTGTGGTGACTAATCAGGAAAGTACTATCCAAGAAAGTACTGTACACTTTTCCTCCCGACCTCACCAGGGTTTGGGGCCGGGCTGGGCCCCGAGCGGGGGTTTGGGGGCGGCAGCCCCCAAGAGCAGGGGTTTGGGGGCACAGCCCCCGAGGAAAAAAATTTTGAGGCCGACTACTTTTTCGGTTATTTGGGCCGACTACTTATAACTCATTCTAACCCTAAAGCGGGAAAAAAAATATATTGTATGGCTTAGGGTTAGGGATTTTCATGATGTATGATTTTAGTACTTGCGGCAGATTTGGGTTGTAAGGGATTACGGATTGTAATCATTGGATAATAATAATATTGGACTCGCTGTTGGTGGACGTAGCCCAGGGATTGGGTGAACCACGTTAAATCTGTGTGTCTTGTGTTCTATTCTGTGTGGTTTATTATTTTCTGATATTAGTTATATTGATCATAATTGTTATTTCTGCCTTGTTAATCCTAACAAGTGGTATCAGAGCGAGGTTATTTCATTCATTCTTTGATCTATTCTCTGAAGCAGGTCTCATGAGTTAGTGGGAGAGTCTCTCGGTTAAGTGGGAGAAATGGCAGACGAGGGTAGGCTGAAGGTTGATAAGTTTAATGGGCAGAACTTCCAGTTATGGAAGATGCAAATGGAGGATTATCTCTATCAGAAGGATCTATGGCGGCCATTAGAGGGAGTAGCCAAGAAAGAGCAATCAATGTCTCAGGAGGATTGGGATATTTTGGATAGGAAGGCACTGGGGAGTATTCGTCTATGCCTGGCACAATCGGTGGCATTCAATATTACTGAAGCAAAGATAGCTAAAGATTTGATGGAAACCCTAGCGAAGTTGTATGAAAAGCCTTCAGCTTCAAACAAGGTATTTCTTATGAAGCGTTTATTTAATATGAAAATGGTAGAAGGTGGATCAGTTACTGATCATTTGAATGAGTTTAATACAGTTACAAGTCAATTAACCTCAGTTAAAATTACTTTTGATGAAGAGGTTAGGGCTCTCTTAATTTTGTGTTCTTTGCCAGAAAGCTGGAATGGCTTGGTAATGGCTATTAGTAATTCTGTTTCTAGTTCTAATACCCTAAAGTATGATGATGTTATTGGTGTTATATTGAGTGAGGAAATTCGTAGGAAAAGCTCAGGGGCATCCACATCGGGTAGTGTATTGAACACAGAAAGCAAAGGCAGAACAAGAGATAGAGGAAACAACTCTGGAAATCATGGGAAATCAAGAGGAAAATCAAAGGGAAAGAGGTCCGAATCTAAAGGGCCAAATGATTGCTGGTACTGTGAAAAACCAGGTCATAAGAAGAAAGATTGTTGGTCTCGAAAGAAAGATCAAGGAGACAAAAATGATGGAAACAAGGAGGCAAATGTGGTAAGTAACAAATCCGAGGAGGATGCTTTGCTCTTGTCCTTAGAAAGTATTGATGATTCATGGGTTTTAGATTCTGGGGCTTCATTTCATGCTACACCCCATAGAAGTTATTTTGTTGATTATGTCCAAGGGGATTTTGGGCTAGTTTATTTGGGAGATAATGAACCCTGTCAGATTGTTGGAAAGGGAAAAATTAAGATTAAGTTGCAGAATGGGAATCATTGGCTACTACAAGAGGTAAGACATGTTCCAAGGCTGAGTAGGAATTTAATTTCAGCAGGGCAACTGGGTGATGAGGGTTGCACAGTTACTTTTAATGATAAAAATTGGAAGGTTTCAAAAGGTTCCTTAGTAGTAGCAAAAGGTGTGAAAGTAGGCACCTTATATCTTTGTACAGGTCATACTGTTTCTTCTACTTTAATTGTTTCAGAAGATAATGAATGTTCAGGAATAGTGGCTGCAGTTGAGCAGGAAGAACATCAAACTGTTGCTGTAGATTCTGACACAGCACTGTGGCACAACAGACTCGGGCACATGAGTGAAAAAGGTATGAAATTACTTCATTCAAAGAAAGTTTTACCTGGTCTGAAATGTGTCAATATGGATTTCTGTGAAAGTTGTGTTTATGGAAAACAAAAGAGAGTTAGTTTTGTGAAGAGTGGGAAGGAAAAGAAAAATGAGAGATTAGAGCTTGTGCATACAGATGTATGGGGACCAGCTCAGGTATCTTCCCTTGGTGGCTCTCTGTATTATGTTACATTTATAGATGATGCAACAAGAAAAGTATGGATTTATTTCCTTAGACAGAAATCTGATGTATTTCAAACTTTTAAGAAATGGAAATGCTTGGTTGAGAATGAGACTGGTAAAAAGTTAAAATGTCTCAGATCTGATAATGGTGGTGAGTATTGCAGCATAGAATTTGAAGAATATTGTTCCTCTAATGGTATTCGTAGGCAGAAAACTATACCAAGGACTCCACAAGAAAATGGAGTGGCTGAACGCATGAACAGGACAATAATGGAGCGTGCAAGGAGTATGAGGTTGCATGCTAGGCTACCCAAAAATATGTGGGCAGAGGCAGTGAACACCGCTGTTTATTTAATCAATAGAGGCCCCTCTACTCCTTTGGATTGTGGTATTCCAGAGGAAACATGGAGTTATTCTTTTCTCAAAACCTTTGGTTGTGAAGCTTTTGCACTTATAGACTCTGAAAATAGAACCAAGCTGGAAGCTAAGTCAAAGAAATGTGTATTTGTTGGGTATGGCATTGATGAATTTGGTTATAGGCTTTGGGATTTTGAAAATCATAAAATTGTAAGAAGCAGGGATGTCATATTCAATGAGAAAGTATTGTACAAAGATCTGTTGCTGCAGCATGAGAAGAAAGAAAATGACTATGTAGTACTGGATGATACTCCACAAGTTCATGTTCCAGTAGTTCCTTATGCTCCGC
The DNA here is from genome assembly GCA_027943335.1 of Chamaecyparis obtusa. Taxonomy (NCBI): domain Eukaryota; kingdom Viridiplantae; phylum Streptophyta; class Pinopsida; order Cupressales; family Cupressaceae; genus Chamaecyparis; species Chamaecyparis obtusa. Next base: position 682,794 of record BSBK01004303.1, on the reverse strand, counting down.
AACAACAGCAACAACAAATACCACACACCCCAGTGAGTGTTAGACAGTCAACAAGGCTAAGTAGACCTCCAAAAAGATTTTCTCCATCTTTGTATTCTATTCTGTTAACAGATGCTGGTGAACCTGAATGTTATAATGAAGCTGTGCAGGTGGATACAAAGCTTCAGTGGGAGTCTGCAATGACAGATGAAATGGACTCTTTGCTGAAAAATCAGACATGGGATTTATGTAAGTTACCTGCAGGTAAAAGGGCTTTACAGAATAAATGGGTTTACAGGATAAAAGAAGAGGATGGAGGTACGAAAAGATTTAAAGCTAGATTAGTCGTAAAAGGATTTACACAGAAATATGGTATTGATTTTGATGAGATATTTTCTCCAGTTGTTAAAATGACTTCTATTCGTACTGTTTTAAGTATTGTGGCTACTGAAGATTTGCATTTAGAGCAGCTTGATGTTAAAATAGCCTTTCTTCATGGTGATTTGGATGAAGAAATATATATGGTTCAGCCACAAGGATTTGAGGTCAAGGGTAAGGAGAATTTGGTTTGCAGATTGCAGAAAAGTTTATATGGCTTGAAGCAAGCACCTCGGCAATGGTATATTAAATTTGACACTTTTATGAATGGGCATGGATATAGTCGGTGTCATTCTGACCATTGTGTTTATTTTAAGAGGTTGGATGATGACAGCTACATTATTTTATGTTTATATGTTGATGATATGCTTGTAGCTGGGTCTAACATGGATCACATTAAGGGGTTGAAACAACAGTTAGCAAAATCTTTTGCTATGAAGGATTTGGGGGCAGCAAAACAAATCCTTGGTATGAAAATTTGTAGAGATAGGAAAAATAAGAAATTGTCTCTATCTCAGGCTGATTATATTGAGAAGGTGTTGCAACGTTTCTCTATGGAAAATGCCAAAGCTATCAGCACACCTTTGCCTGGTCATTTGAAATTGACTAAGGATATGTGTCCCAAGACACCAGAAGAAGAGACTAAAATGTCTAAGGTACCTTATGCTTCAGCTGTAGGGAGCTTAATGTATGCTATGGTATGTACTAGGCCAGATATTGCACACGCAGTGGGAGTCGTTAGCCGTTATATGAGTAACCCTGGTATTGAGCATTGGAATGCAGTCAAATGGATTCTCAAATATTTGAGAGGCACATCCAGTAAGTGTTTACACTTTGGGGGTTCTACTACTACTGTACAAGGCTATGTTGACTCAGATTTGGCAGGAGATATAGATAGCAGGCGGAGTACTACAGGTTATATATTTACTGTTGGTGGGACAGCAGTGAGTTGGATTTCTTGACTACAAAAGGTGGTTGCTTTATCCACTGTAGAGGCAGAGTATGTTGCTGCTACAGAGGCAGCCAAGGAGATGATATGGCTTCAATTCTTCATGGAAGAATTGGGACATCCACAAAAGGATAATTTTCTACATACAGATAGCCAAAGTGCCATTCATCTTGCAAAGAATTCTGCTTTGCACTCAAAGACAAAACACATATAGTTGTGGTACCATTTCATTCGATCAGTTTTGGATGATGGCCAGTTAAGGCTGGAAAAGATTCATACTGATGATAATCCAGTAGATATGTTTACAAAGGTAGTAACAAGGGAGAAGTTGAACTCATGTTCAGCTTCAGTTGGTCTTCTAGACTGAACAAAATAAAGGAACAGCTGAGTCCAAGGTGGTTCAATCCAGTGGGAGCCTCATGTGGGTAGCGGTATTGCTATAGGATCAGTCTCCAAGTGGGAGGTTTTTTTAGTATAGTGTGGATACTGATCAGTCACCAAGTGGGAGATTGTTAGCTTGTGGTGACTAATCAGGAAAGTACTATCCAGGAAAGTACTGTACACTTTTCCTCTCGACCTCACCGGGGTTCGGGGCCGGGCCAGGCCCCGAGCGGGGGTTTGGGGGCGGCAACCCCCAAGAGCAGGGGTTCGGGGGTGCAGCCCCCGAGGAAAATTTTTTTGAGGCCGACTACTTTTTCGGTTATTTGGGCCGACTACTTATAACTCATTCTAACCCTAAAGCGGGAAAAAAAAATATTGTATGGCTTAGGGTTAGGGATTTTCATGATGTATGATTTTAGTACTTGCGGCAGATTTGGGCTGTAAGGGATTACGGATTGTAATCAGGTTGTAATCACTGGATAATAATAATATTGGACTTGCTATTGGTGGACGTAGCCCAGGGATTGGGTGAACCACGTTAAATCTGTGTGTCTTGTGTTCTATTCTGTGTGGTTTATTATTTTCTGATATTAGTTATATTGCACATAATTGTTATTTCTGCCTTGTTAATCCTAACATTATCTATATCATAAAATAAGATAACTGCATCCATAGCATAAATCAAAGTAAACGCATAACACATCATATAGCTTCATAAAAGATTATCTCATAAACAACTCATCAAGGAGAACCAAGGAGTATCTCATCATATATCATCAAAAAAGTGTTCATCAGCGATCCATTAACTCAATATATCAAGATACAATGTCATACAAAGTGGTACATCAAATGGTCTGATCAATTAAAAAACATGGCATGTGATACAAATACATCAACCATGAATGAATAGAAGATATCAAGGTCCTGTAGGACCAAATCCATCTGGACCTCTATCATCCAGTGGGGAAGGAGCCTGAGAAGTAATCGCTCTGCACTATCTCTGCACCACAGCTGACATAAAGTACTGCATCAAGGTGGCAACCTGATGTAAATGCCCAACAATGGTGGACATATATGTCCTCAGAGACTGAACCTCTCATACTATAGCACCTATAGTAGGAATATCCTGTGAACCCTGTCCATGACCCTGTGGCTGCTGAGCTTGTCTAGGCACCTGTTGTGTCGAAACTTGATCCTATTGTGCTGCATCATCATCCCACTGAGCCAAGGCTACCCTCTACAACTGAACCAAAGGATCCAATCCACCGAGAATCTACCTAGCAGCATCAACATGAGCCTGTCTCTCCTATCTCTGATGTCTATGAGCTCTTTGTTGTCTATCTACTCTAGGCTATCTATCACGTGCATCATCATGACCTTTAGCATGATCTCTATCTCTCACATGACCATCTCTCACCCATCCTTGATCATCAATAATAGGAGGATCTCTCTGCCCTCCTCGTCTCCACTGTCTACCACCACCACCTCCATCACCCTAACCTAGGATAGGCTCTACTAGATTAGTGAACTGAGTAAACCTATTACAAGCCCACCAATCGACAAACTTGCAAGACATCCCTACATCAACTACACCAGAAAGCATCTCCCATCTGCAATAATCCATACCAGCAATCTGATCTAAGGAAAATTGATAATCAATAAGAGGACCCCACATAGATCTCTCTGCCTGTACCCGAGCATATAGTGATGTACCCTGTGGCATATCCTGTGTCTGACCATACTGTCTAGAAACTCTACCAAAGTAGAAGTGCTCAATAGTGGTAGTAGTGCGACCAATCATCTAGTGAGGGGAAAACATATATGGTAACTCATCATCATCCTCCCTCCAAAGCTCGCAACCCCTGTAGGGTCTCCATAAAACCTAATCTAGATCATCTATCTGTCATCGCCAAAAATCTAGATGACCCAAATGATATTGTATAACCATCCCAGTATATAGAAAAGCATAGGGAAAACCCAAGGCTAAACCCTGTCAGAAATGGGCCTAGTGATGGGAAGATGCTCCCATATCCACAACTGAAGAACCATTGCACTAGCCGACAAAGATGCACTCGCTCAATAGACTACCTCGTGAAAATCATGATATAACTATGCAAGGATGCATGACCCCCAATCAAAGCATCGAGGGTGAGCAATAAAATCCTCTAATATCCTACCCCATCCGATGAAAAAACCATGACCTCGCTAGTTAGGAAGAAGTAAACCACCAATCAATGCGCCAAGTACTGCTGGCAAGGTAGGAAAGGAAGCAAACTGAGGCCAAGTGATTGTATCACCATCATCAATAGAATTTTCCCTGAATACTTGTCAGTAGATATTAGAATCATAAATAGAATCATAATACACTACCTCTCCTCTACAAGGGATACATAGTAATCTGTACATGTCCTCAGGCGCGATCATCATCTCTCCATAAGGCAAATGAAATGTGTTGTGGTCGGAGTGCCATCCCTCCACCATTGTAGTAAGTAAACCATGGTTTAGCTGGAACCATGGAAGATCAAGGAGAAAACTCAAACCACACAACTCAATCATGCGGAACTCGGCATCTATAAGAGTCTAGCCCAAATCAATGACCCAAGAAGCCACTATCTGGATGTATAAAGTAGGAAATTTTGTCTGTTGGCAAAGCAAAGGAATCATATCAGTATACCATATCAAGGAATTATCTCAAGTCAATCAATTCTATCAAAATTATTAAGCAATCACACCAAGTACCATTTGTTCATTTCTCTATGTCCTGAGAACGAAGCAGCAGTATCAAATCATATTAGTTTTCACACTAATTGATTTATCCTATCAATATCCTATCCTAATCAGATTGACATATCACATTCATTGGTAACACTATCTTGATGTCCTAATCCATTTATTTTGTTGAAAGCAACAAACTTAATCTAATCATTCAACTCAAGCATCGGAAGTCATCAAATTTTTCATTAGATACAATCAAGTACAAGTGCGAAAAAAGTACATAAATTTTTTTCAAAAGTCTGCAGGCATGACTTTAATCATCCCAGGTGACATTCATCCTAAGCAATAGCAAAAAGATGTGAAGTGACATTATTCGGGTTTTAGGTGATAGTTTTCATGCTACGTGACACTGAATCATGCTAGGCAAAAGTAAAAGGTGGCCTAGGTGACAGTAAAATCGCTAGGGTTTCCTACGCAATAGCATATATGAAAAGGGGCATTATGACCTAGTTGTAGGCGTGAGTATCCTATTCCTAGGCAAGGATAAAAGTTTCTTAAGAGGCATTAAACTACATAGAAGCGTGAGAGAAAAGCGCATATGCAACAGTTAAAGGGTCTAGGTGACAGTAAAATATCCCTAGGTGTGATTTTGCAGATTAAACGCAATGATGAAATAAGAAATTGCAATAAATGCTCATAAATGTGCAATAAATGCAAATAAGAGGTTTGAAATAACTTACAGGAGGTCCATACTTAGGTGGCCTCACATATCTCTGACACCTCTCAAATCGATGCTCTCTAATAGGGACAACCATCTCAAAATTCACTGCAGGATTAGAGCAAAATCACCAAAGATAAAAGTAAAAATGAATAGTAAAACAAGGTTTTTCAACCTATTTAAGCTATTTTGACCTAATTTTGGAGGTGAAAATTGGCTTAGACCTATATATTGACATATCAAACTAACCGGGGCATCCTTTAACGCATAGCATATCATCAAATTTTTAGAAATGAAAACATATTCAATGAATCAAACATCAACAAAAATTTTCAAATCAAGAGATTAATATGTTTTAATTTCTGAGGGGGCATCAAGGTATCAAATTGGAATTGAAATCAAACATCATTAGAATCAGTGGGGCATCAAAAAAATTTGTATCATCAGAGGCAGCAATCATATCAATATCATGTCAAGGGCAGCAATCAATCAGTATCAGAGGCATATCAGTGAATCAGCGATCAGGACTCAAAAGAATCTTTGAATCAATGTTCTTCATACATCAATTCAAAGAGGGGAATTTGTAGACACGTAAAATTGGACAAGTGCTTTTAAATTTCTAAAATCAAGTAAAATGGCTCAAAATCATCAAAATGCACTAATTCAATCAAAAAGGGGTCAAATCAATTTAAAAGGACATAAATAAATAAAGATGGACAAAAATCAATTAAAGCAAAGGAAAAATCAAATAAGGATGTTAAATAATTAAATCAAAGCTTAAAGGGGTGAAAAGCAATACATAATTGATTTTAATCAATTAGTTGTATAGTTGTTTAAATCAAAAATCAAAATGAACCCATTACCCTTACATGGCTAAATTTAATTAATTAATTGAATTTAATAATTCCTAATTTCTTTCAACAAAGTTGAGCAACCAATAAGAATTGAGGACAAAAAGACACAAATCACTCAAAAAGGATTAATCTCAATCACTCATTTGAAAGTTTCAATCTCAACCACTCAATCTTGTCCTTTTGTTCAAAGCTTTGAGACAAACCTTTAAATTGTCCCCCCATTTATGAACAAAGCAAAGTATTTGACTCAACCTAAGGTAAATCATGATTACTTCACTCCACCCCCTACCCTTGAGAATTTACTATAAATATGAAGCATTTTGAGAGCAATTGATATCTTAGAAATTCATTTGCAAAGCATTGTTACTATAGGCAATTGAGAGCATTCTAAGAGCATTTTAGAGTAATTTGCATTATAATCTTGTCAATTTGAGCTAGAACTATCATTGTAGGAGCATTGTAGAAGCATAACAGCATACATTCTCATTTTAGAAGTGTCACTAGTGGAGATTTGAGCTGAGAGCTTCACTTACCACCTCTTTCTAGAGAGCCATGAGATGCTATAAGTCTTAGTTTTAATTTTAATTAGATTTGCATTGTATTTACTTTCAATTGTTTCTATTTGATCTTAATTTCATGAAGGTGATGTGTGCTATAAATGTGTCACACTTCTATGGATCATTACATGCAAGGAAACTCAAGAATGAGCCCTTACAAATCGATCCATAGCTCCCTAGGCATGGAGTGCAAGGGTTTTTAACAATGCTCTCAGCTAGAGCTATTAAGCCCATAACCTTGCTAGTAAACCATGCAATGGGAGATTCAATGAAGACAAGGGAAAGAATGCCAATATCCTCAAGAATCAAGAATGAAAATGTAATGCAATGCTATGCTAGAAATGGAAATGCAAGCTAAGCTATGAAAGGAAATATGCAAGTGTTACAACCCAACCTAATTAATCTATGTGAGCTAATCTAGAGCATAGAAATGAAGCTAATCTAAGAAAGCATAAATATGAAGCTAAGCTAAGAATGCAAGAATGAGATGTAGAATGCAAGAATGAGATGTAGATGCTAAGAATGCTCCAAATCTTCAAAAGCTCCAAAGTGACCTAGAAATCTTGCAGCATAAAGTTAGCATAAAAAGTTGGGGATCTAGAATGAAGAAGAGAGCTCTCCTTTTAAAGGAAATGAGAAGGAATGGACCATGAAGATTAAGAGGCAAAAGATTTAATCAATGATGGAGCTTGAAGAGGGATCAATCCATGTGCACAAATATCCTCCAATGAGAAAATAAGAGTTGACTTTTGTGTCCATATGAGACAAAAAGTATTTTTTCTCTTTTTATAAAGTAAGAATAATGCTTTATTTGTGCAACTTAGGATAAGAGGAAAAGTGGGGGCTTTTATTTATTTAAAAGGGGAGGAAATATTCCTTTTAAATAAATAAAAACTTAGGATAAAATGGTTAGCCTATAGAAAATAATCGAATAAATGATAGAACTAGGATTTAATCAAGAATAGGCAATTTATGATTTAGCAAAAGGGGCTAATAGTCTAGGTGACCATTTTTAGGTGTATACATTTGCCCCTCTTTGACTAATGTGTGATCGATCTGGGAACACATTACGTCAAAGAATAGATCAGCCAAGAAGGCAAGCAAATAGCAATTTGACTCCAAAGAATGAAGTGCAGAGAGATAGCAAATCCTACATGGTCAGCCTGGTAGCGACAGTACTGAACACTTAGGAAAGAGATAGCCAATAATATATGATGTGTCTACCCCCTTAGGATCAAAAGTGAAATCCAGGTAGAGGGAAAGCAGAAGCAAGAGCAACAAGATCAAATCACTAGAAATCATAATCGAAGAGAGAGAATGGAATAACCATCAAGCAATGAAGGAATGCCCCACACATGGGACACGGGGCATGAACCTATTGGTCCCTCAACCCGTAAACACCATGGAGAGAGGAGTTGAACTTGGGATTTGAAAGTGAATGAAAGACTAGAAGTTGAGAGAGATGGGGATGAAGAGGTGAAGAATGCCCCAGCAAAGATCGAAGGATCAGGCCTCAAAAGGTTAACCAATTGCACGGAAGAAGGAAAAAGATGATTTGGGTGATCAAGGTGAACTCAGATTTCAGTTTCAATCCTGAAATGAAGAGAAAATGATGTGATATGAAAGACCAGAAGTGAAAGACATGATCGGGAAGAAGCGAAAGGTGAGTGCAGTTGATTAACAAGTCCATGAAAGATAAAGGAGAGCTCTCTCCATATGCAAGATGCAAAACTAAACTAACATGAACTTAAGAATGCAAACTACATGAAAAGTGGTTTACTTGCAAGGTTACAAAGCCAATAGACATCTAATTATCATCATCGAGCGTTATTGGTAGTGTCACAAGATCATACAATACACACTAGCATAACTATGTGGATCTGAGTATGATCTATATCAAATAGAAATGTGGGAATCCCACCTAGGCATCAGAGACATGTAGGTCAACATGACTAGTGTAATGAGATTACCTAAGTTTGATATAGCAAGATTATGCTCGCATCGAGACACAAGAAAGTCAAGATGGCTATAAGCATGCACTTGCGAAACAGTCAAGGATAATACCTTGTAGATCCCAATGTGTCAAGTAAGACCAGCATAAATGCTCATGATAGTTAGGATCAACAAAATATACCCACAAGTAGAAAAAGCAATAAAACATGTTCTCATACCCTTAGTCTTCTAGCTATGCATCATCGAAAATGATCATAGGGGGAGAACACTCAGCAAAGAAATCATCATAGACAGCACACAAAAAAAATAAAGCCAAGCAAGTCTCAGCGAGTCAAGTGCGTGTGTGTAGGTCATAGAGTCAAGCTTTGAGTATCGCATCTGCCAGTGAGAAATATTGCACCATCTAGACTACAAGTAGGATATCTAATAAGTGTTGAGAAACGCTCGACACTAGGGTAGTGTTGAAAAACATAGTTGGGGTGGTGTTGAAAAACACTATTGGAACCACGTTGTCTAAGAAACCCTGACGCACAAAGAGACTCAAGATAAGGTAGAATAACATATGCCCCCTAGACTAAGACAAGAGTCAATTCCAGGCTAGGGAGGCAAAGCGAGAAGTGGAGCGAATGAGTGCCACGCAAGACTGATAGACATAGGTGCAGAGGGTCTCAAGTAGCGCCTGTTTCCAGGTTTTCACCACTTGATGGATTTTTTTTTTTTAGGACTTTTGATAATTTTTTTGTATTTTTGCTACCGAGGCACCTGTTTCCAGGTTTTCACCAAGGCACTTTTTCTATTTTTTTTATTTTTTGAACTTTTGGATTTTTTTGGATTTTTTCAGCATCATATATGAATTTTTTGGAGTTTTTTCAGGATCATAAAATATGTACAAAGAATGCCCCAGATAGAAATGGGCATCAAGAATTTGTTTCCTCTGATGTAGAGAACTGACAGGCCCCAGGCCCAAATGCTACAACTGTGATGATAGGAGCTCTCAACCAGTTCGACCAATAATAACCAGCCCTAAGCAATGTCTGAGCTAGCAGAGGATCATTAGAATGTGATCGACAGATGCCATCGTGGATTTCAGCTAGCACTTTTTCTGACTCCTCTATTTCTAGACACTTAAGGAGAGTTCCATCTAGACCCTTCCTATACAAGTCACTAGAGACAAAGGCAAAGTGTAAGGGATGGTAGGAAGAATGGCATGGTGGATTTTTAGGAGGGATATGAGGTGGAAGATATGAAAAGATGGTAGGATTGTAAGATTTGTGAGTAGGATAGCGTAATTCGTCCACCAGGAACTTGAAGTGAAATTTATGCTTTTTCATTTGTAAAATGGATGCTGAAGTAACCAAGGCATTAGCAACTTTGTTCTCAGCTCTAGGAATGGGCTGAAGTATAACAGATATGAGATCATGCTTGAAGTAGTGCACTATTTTTTTGTAGAGAATCAGCTTGTCATCTTTTATTTGAGAATCATTATTTTTGAGTAGATTTTTATTTTTACTTTTCTTAGGTGCGGATATTACCACAATGTGGTTTTCACCATCCGACCATTGCTCTTTTTTTTTGATGTGATGACCATGATACTTGATTGTTGATTCAATCTTTTTTATTGCTAGTTCGTTGGTGGAAGAAGTAACAGGTGTTGATGCGAGATGAAATGAAGTGACTAGTTCAATAGTATTTATGTGAAGGATATCATCTCTGGTGACAAGAGAGGTCAAGCCTATAGGGTAAGCTCCAAAAGCATTAAGATCTAGACTTGTCATAGAAGGACCAGCGTGATCCACTAAAGCAATACGTGGAACAAACTCATCAGACCCAACACAAGACTCATTAACTACATCGAGCGGGTTACGAGAGGTATAAACTACATCAACATCCATATCTGTCATGGAAGAATCTTCTAGAAGAGGGTTAAGATGCTGAGAAGTAGAGATACTCATGTCATTATGTGAGAGATCACCTCTTTGTAGCAGTCGTGAAATGTTGCGACGTTGTCTATCATAGTTCAATGATTGTTTAGGCACATAGGTTCTAGACATAGAGGCCTCAGCTATATCATCAGTAGATATACATTCTTCTCCCCAAAGAAGTGAAGTAGAAGGAAGATCATCTCCCATGTGAGCCATAGTGTGTAGTGGTGACTCATCTATATCTGTGTCTGAATTATTGAGTATGGGAGTATTTCTAGAATCCTCTCTATAGATCCACTCTTGAATAGCTTGTTCTTCTCTTTCTGCTTCTAAAGGAACGGGTGAAGGAACAAAAGTATCAAAGATCACCATAGCAGAAGTGGAAGGCTTCATGTTATCAAAAGGTTTCCCATATGACCTAGGAGAAACAGGTATAGAAGCAAAGGAATCTAGCGTATATTCACCCATACCAAGGCTCATCATCTTAAGTGTTTTTTCAGTAGCAACTAGAGATGTACTAGGATCAATAGAAGGTTCATTGTGAGGAATAAATTTTTCAGCAGTAGCAAGAGCATTAATAGCAATAGTATGGTCTCCAGGAATCACAACTTCAGTGCCATTGTACAGAAATTTGACGCACTGATGATAAGTGGAAGGAACAGCCTACATGTCATGGATCCAAGGACGACCCAAAAGAATGTTATATGCGAGTGGGATGTCCAATACTTGGAAGTTAATATCTTTTGTGACAGGGCCTACTCAAACAGGTAGTGTGACAAGACCTTTGGAAGATCTTTCCACTTCATCATAAGCTTTTATAGTAATCTTCTTCTTGGAATCCACAGCAAATTCTGACAAACCCAATTGTTGTATGACATTGAAAGAAACAATATTTAACCCTGCACCATTGTCTATCAGGACTCGGCGAACGCGGGTGTGATAGACTAGAACTTCAATGTGTAAAGCTAGATTATGAGGGTGAGCAATAGATATTTCATCTTCTGTAGAAAAGGAGAGAGATAACGGAGATGAAATGTGGTTGACCATAGCCTAAAATTGATCTGGATCAATGTCATTTGGAACACGTGTTATACGTAGAGCCTCATCAAGAATCTCTCTATGCGAAGGGGATAACCAAAGCAACTCAAGGATAGATATCTATGCTGGTGTCTTTTGCAAATGTTGGACAAGATCATAGCTAGGGGTGGCTGAAGGAGTCGGTTGTTTGGAAGGAAAAGCTTGCATGGGATCTTGCGCAGTTTTAAGGACAATCTTGGCTTGCCCCCCTAGTAACAGCATTTAGTGTCTCACTTCGAGAAGATGAACTACCATGTGTTTGCAAGACCAACTTTGGCTTACCATGATTGGCTTTATTATCCTCTTGAGACCTCATCATTAAAACATTTTCAACGGGCTCTACCATGTTGATCACAGGCGTATTAGAAGGATACGTGTAATTGATCTTAGCATCATGATTTTTCTTATGTGCTTGAGAGGTTTCCCCCTTATCATGCTTAGGTAGAGGATCTTTGAAAGCTGTGTGATCAGAATTTTTAGTTAAGCCATCAGTGGAGATTGTGCCATTCTCAATAAGATCCTGAATATCATCCTCAAGCTTAAAACAATTTTCTGTCGGATGTCCCTTGTTTCTGTGATAATGGCAGTAATGATCTTCTCTCCACCAATCAAGCTTATTTATCGGATCCCAGTTACCAGGTTTATCAGGAAGTGTAAGATATCCATTGTCAACCAAAGTCTTAAGGATCACATCGTAAGGTTCTGCCAACTTGGTATAGATTCGCTTTCGAAATGACTTCTTAGGCTTATCTGCATATTGAGGTTTAGGAGCACCGTGAGCATTGGTAGCTTCTTATTGTTTTGTTGCATAGATAGCGTTAGAGAGATTGAAAGCAAGCTCTTTAGCTTTAGGGGCATCAACAACCCCATCATTAACAACATACTTGTTTTTATTCCAAGGTTTGTTCTTGTCTTTGCCATTGCCTTTAGCATCTTTATTAATAACAATATCCCCTTTTCTTATAGCTACATCCTCAATTCGATATGCACTTTCAACCATGTCATTGAAAGAGGAGAACAATTGCTTCCTTAGATCATAAAATAGCTCAGGCACAAGTGTTGACGAAAATGTCAATCTTTTCTCTTTCAGGTAGCGGACGAGGATATCTAGAATACAATGACCTCCAATGTTGTAAGTAAGTTGCAAATGGCTCACCTTGATGTTGTCTTAAATTACTGAGATCTATCATGGTGACAGGTTGTTGGATGTTGTAAGAATAATGTTGTGTGAAGTGCATAGCCAACTCATCAAAAGTCTTCAAAGGAGGTGTCAACTTTGCAAACCATTCTAAAGCTTGTCCTCTTAAGCTTCGAGGGAATAATCATAGCAGAAATGTGTCCTCATGAAGAAAGTTCATGCTAAGAGCATAAAAGTGACGCACATGGTCATGGGGGTCACCATTTCCATCATACTTGTCATATTTGGGAACCTCAATGTCCCTAGGAAACGGGGCCATGTATAGACTTTTATCAAAAGGAAGAGCACAAATTGATTCTACAAAAGAGACCTTTGGAGGCTCTCTTTCTAATGACATTTGGGTAAGGCGTTGATTTGTCTGATGTAGTTCTTCCTAAAGGACTTCCAATTCAGTTGGTACTCTTTATTGGACAATTTGTCTGACATCATAGCCAGGAGGAAGCTTGTATCCTCTTGAAGTCATATATTGAAAATATTGATCACCATTACGCTCTAAAAGCTTATGCATCATGCGTTGGGAGACCACATCTTGTTCAAATCTCATAAGATCCTCACTAGAAATCTCATCATCAGCCTCTGCCTCATGTTGAGAGGGAGGAGGTCTAGGAGGTGAAGAGGGCATACCAAAAGTGGTTCTTGGAGGAGATCTTGGTGGCGTGTTGTTGCCATTAAAAAGAGGTCTATGCTCATCGTTACTAGTCTCAGGTTGCTCATAAGACATTCCTCTATAAGTCATACATCTAGCAGCGTCCATCCTTTATTGATTATGTTCTTTGTCTAAGCGCGCTTGATTATCTTTATGCTCAAAATGTTCTTGCAAGCATTGAAATTTTTCTTGTTCAGTCAAAGTGAGTGAGACACTATCTGTGTTGTTAGGGGTCTTGAATGCGGAAAAGAGGAAACCTCCTTTATACCACAGGGTAGCCTTAGAATCCTCAGATTGGTTAGAACTAGAACTGTTGTTGCTAATGGGTGCTCATGAGTGTCTAGTTGGAGAAGGTAACTGTGTATAATTGAATGGAGGATGACTCTCCTTTTCAAATTGAGACCAAGTTGTAACCGGCATGAAAAGAGATGTTGGTTGACTAATAGAATGAGACAAAGTTTCTCAGATTTGAGATAAGCAAAGCTAATAAAGATCACTTGTCAAAGTAGAACAATAGAGAGATGGCTCGTCAAAAGTGCTCAAGCACTTATAGTAATCAATTGACTAAATCCAAGCAGCGAGCAAGAAGCTCAATAAGCAAGTAGCTAGAGAGGTAACCGTGATGCGACAAGTGATCAAGAGTAGCATTTGTTAAGCTCAAATCCAATAGTTTTAGCCTATTTTTTTCAGTCTAGAACAAATCTAAGCATGTAGGCAACAAGCCAGCTTTAGGTAAGAATAGAAAAAGACACTCTACGATAGGTTAAAGTGCAAGTTTAGTAACTCTAGATTGCAACAGCAACAAGATAGCAAAAAGATTCTGGGCGACACTTTCCAGGCAGACAGGGCGATATTTCTCAGTCAGGTGATACTTCGCCTTAAACCAGGTGATAGACCTCAATATACTAGAGCGACAGACTTCAAACAAAGTAAGCGATAGACAGTAGGTGCAAACTATTGCGCAATATTCCTCAGTAAGGCACACGATACTATTGCAGATTTGTATGACTTTTTGACCAGTGAACATAAAAGTCTCAGTTTTGAAGCATTTTGATCAAGTTCAAAGGTTGGATAGTGCAATTTCTCAATTTGACAAGCAGTAATAGAAAATAAAAGACAAGTTTGCAAACAGTAGGTGATCAAACATGTCATAAAACACTTGGAACAAGGGCAAAAGCAACCTTGCCAAGACAAACACTTGTGATATCAAAATAGAAAACCTTATGAATGCTACTATTTGTTTGAATGTTGAGGATGTTTACACTGGTATAGCACAATCGAAGACAATTCAAGCAATTACTAACTAGAAGGACAAGGCTCATTACTTAGCAACGTGGCCCACAACTTGATGCTCCCTTGCCTCACACCAAGTGGTTGCCCACAAGAGATATTGGCGTTGTCATGGAAGTGTCAAAAAACACAACCAAAGGAACACATATGGTGAGTGTCTTGGGGTGATCCGAGTTATTCCACTTGGTTCAATCCTTTCACCAAGAAGCTAAGCGGCTAAAATAAGGTGGCTTCTATCTAATGGTTCGTAGTAAGGGCTTCCATTCATAACACCCCTCTTGCTCCTCATAAAGGACTAGGACCTCGCGGCCTCAAGAGTACCTTAAGCATTCTTGGTCAATGCTTTCCCCATGGTCACAATCCCATGAGCTACTAACATCAAGTGAAGACAAGTGTTATGTCTACCAAGGTTTTGTGTCCTCGATAGCCTTGAGATTATAGTGAGTTGGAATCACTCGCCACCAAGGAAAATGATGACAAGGTTGTCCCCACTTGGGTCGTTCCTCTTGATTGCTCAAGAGCAGGCCCACTAAAGGACCCTAAGCTAAATAAAGAGTGGATTAACTCTTGAGGTTCAAGGTTTTTGGTTCACCACAAGGGTGAAGAGCATACTCCCCTATCTCAAGAATCTCTCCCAAACACACCAAGCAAAGATTCAATTACCCCCTTGCTTTCAAAATCCCAAGATGGGTCAAGATTTTTGTTTCACCACAAGGGTGAAGAGCATACTCTCCTACCACCTCAAAATTTCTACAACAAGGTATTAAGTGCCTATGAAAGGAAACAACTAGTATATGTCGCACTTAATAAAGAAAGCAATTAAACAAGCACTTGATTTGGTTTTTATGCTTAGGGAAGCCCTGCAAAAACCATTACTAGCCCTCTTTGACATGTGATTTTAGCAAATTTCAAGCAAGAAGCACCTACAACCACAACTTGTTAGACCAACAAGAGTTAGGAGAATCAAAATCCAAAATCTAACAATGATTAGTACATGAAAAATCAGATAATCTACAAAAATAACTGATCAAATGATAAAATCTGAAAATGAAACCATCATGGTTGGATTAAGCTTGGAAAGACCTTTCCAATGATATATCACACTTAAACTTTTGATACCATTTGCAAAATTTTAAAAAAAATGGGCACCCATTTTCCAGAGGCACGGATTTGAAAACGCTGGAAATTTCAGAAAATTTCAAAAAGATAACAGAGAACCTGAAACTTGCAAGATAGATAGAATAGCCCAAAAATAGCTCTCTGTCAGGTTCAGGCGATATGCCTCAGACTTCACCAGTATCACGCGACACAGTTTCCTATAGCCGGGCGATATACCTCAATCCGGGCGATATATTGCACAATAGGCGGGCGATACTTCGCACGACACCAGGCGATATACCTCAATACTACCGTGTGATTCTTCTCTGGCACGAAGTGTCACACACGTATAGTAAGGTATATCGCACGATATACTTGAGAAGTATCACGCGATACTCTGAGACAGAGAACCAGAACCTACAAAATTTTTGAAAAATCATCCAAAAAATGACGAAAATGCAAAAAACTAAAGGGCAAAGCCTATCTACTCTGCCCCACGGTGGGCGCAAAAAATGTGTGCTATAAATGTGTCACATTTCTATGGATCATTACATGCAAAGAAACTCAAGAATGAGCCCTTACAAATCGATCCATAGCTCCCTAGGCATGGAGTGCAAGGGTTTTTAACAATGCTCTCAGCTAGAGCTATTAAGCCCATAACCTTGCTAGTAAACCATGCAATGGGAGATTCAATGAAGACAAAGGCAAGAATGCCAATATCCTCAAGAATCAAGAATGAAAATGCAATGCAATGCTATGCTAGAAATAGAAATGCAAGCTAAGCTATGAAAGGAAATATGCAAGTGTTACAACCCAAGCTAATTAATCTATGTGAGCTAATCTAGAGCATAAAAATGAAGCTAATCTAAGAAAGCATAAATATGAAGCTAAGCTAAGAATGCAAGAATGAGATGTAGATGCTAAGAATGCTCCAAATCTTCAAAAGCTCCAAAGTGACCTAAAAATCCTGCAGCATAAAGTTAGCATAAAAAGTTGGGGATCTAGAATGAAGAAGAGAGCTCTCCTTTTAAAGGAAATGAGAAGGAATGGACCATGGAGATTAAGAGGCAAAAGATTTAATCAATGATGGAGCTTGAAGAGGGATCAATCCATGTGCACAAATATCCTCCAATGAGAAAATAAGAGTTGACTTTTGTGTCCATATGAGACAAAAAATGTTTTTTCTCTTTTTATAAAGTAAGAATAATGTTTTATTTGTGCAACTTAGGATAAGAGGAAAAGTGGGGGCTTTTATTTATTTAAAAGGGGAGGAAATATTCCTTTTAAATAAATAAAAACTTAGGATAAAATGGTTAGCCTATAGAAAATAATCGAGTAAATGATAGAACTAGGATTTAATCAAGAATAGGCAATTTATGATTTAGCAAAAGGGGCTAATAGTCTAGGTGACCATTTTTAGGTGTATACAGGTGATAATCATCATCACACATTTAGCTTCATAGTTTTGAGAATTTTATTAGCTTCCATTCTCTAGTTGACAGTATCTCCACAAAATAAATCCATAAGCAAGATCTTAAATTCTTTAAAAACCATAAAGGAAAATTTCATTCTTTCTCATGTTCTTTTTCTTAATAAATTCATGCTCATCATTTATGGGAGTTCTTTTACCATTGTATAGTAAATTATTCCACCAATTTCTGAGTTTTCCATAAAGTAATTTGATTGCATACAAAACCTTTATAGGTTCTTGCCATGAGCCACTTCTATCAAACATGTTGTTAAGAGTATATACCCAAGTGAAAATTGCATAATAGGGATCCACAATTTTATCAATGTTAAGAATATAAACCAATTGCAACATATGGCCTTACTTGCTCTGGTTTAGAATTTTTAGTAATATCCTCCTTCATTTCAATATCCATTTCTACAATTTTTTGGGTGGATTTCCATGGTTTTGATTCGTGTAGATGATCATAAGCAAAAAAATATAAATTTATTTCATATTTATCTATAGTATTGTCAAGAATGTGAGAAGAATTTGAATCACAAGTAAACATCTCAAAAGTACTTACATCTGAGATTTCTACTTCTCCTATTTCTTGGATGATAGGATTGGGAATACTTACAAGAATAACATGTGTGTAGGATTGACATTTTGAATAGATGTAACCATGATAGATGGAGTATATGCAGGTACATTAGATAGGGATGTTGGAATTGGAATAGAATTCTCAACATGGTCATTAAGATTAGAGAGATTAAGATCTTGAGAAGAACTTTTTATTGTCTTGAGATTTTATCAATAAGATAGGATATGCCACACAATAAATCAATACCATGTTCATCATTGTGAATTAACTTCCTCAATCCTTCTACTAAGGGGATTGCCTCACTATTAGAATTTTCTTAACCTAGCCATTACTCAAGGTTTTTAAAATCATGGGAATTTTTTTGTACTTGGGTAAGAGACGCTCTTAAGGATTCATCCTCATCATGAGAAGAAATGAAAGAGGGATTCTCAACAATAGTGGGTATGTCATTAGTAGGCATAGTCATATCATCTACAATACATTAGTAGACACAAGATCAACAACCTTAAAAGAACCCATAAGTCTACAATTTATTCTCATATGTATGTTATATGTAGGACTCAAGGTAATGAAACACATGCACAATGCAATAAAAGAAAGAGACGTCTAGACAATGCAAACTAATAACCAATTGATCATTTAAATATTTTTTGAAGTAAATGTAAATCAAATCTGAAATACAAAGATAGAGAGCATGCAACACAAAACTTAATGAATCATAAATATTACACATAAAATATAATGACATGCATGAAGTAAACTCTAATAATTCAAAATGTAATGCAAATTTGATCTAAACACCAAATCAGAATGGGAATGTAAGGACGTTGGGTTCACCAAAATATAATGAAAGAAAAATAAGTGATGCTAAAATAAGGAAGGGCATTGGAATAAGTATACACTAGGGTGATCAATAAGATAGGAAATATCACATCCCAAATTCCATCTTTCTTCTACTACATTAGGAAGGGGAAAGTATCCACTAGGCTTAAGGGAACTCAAGCACTGAATGGGTCTGAGATCTACTCCCTTCATTAAGAGTAGATTGATTTATATAATTTGGAATGGAGAGATGAGATAAATACAATGAAATAGGATGCAATGGAGATAATTTGTGTCTACAGACAACAAACAAACTAATATGCCACTTCCGGAACCAAATCTGAGAAACAGACAAAACCACTAACCTGCACAGAAAGTTTCAAACCAATTTGTTTGTCAAGTGTAACTAGATAGTAGGGGGTGACTGGACTTTCCCTTGGTTATGGGAGTCACCCTTTCTCTATTAAAAGTTGATGAAGAAAGCTAGGATCTGAAGCAGACTGTTATGCCTTCTTGAATCTAGATCCAAAACTCTACCATCTATCACCCACACATATAAAATGGGGAATGTGTTGGAAGAAAGGGGTTTTTATTAGTCAAACCCTTGTATGGGAATTAACCTTGAATTGAATTTAAATTTCATAAAGAAAAAAATTGCCAGTATCAGAGGCTTGATAAGATATTATATCTTCACAAGTGTTGAATTTCTCATGAAGATACTTGAAAGTTATCTTGGTGTAGTATTGACCTTAGATATAGGATCAAAAGAACATGAATACCTTTTCACATTCTAGAATCTAGACATTTCTTCATATCTTCTATGATTGTTGCTTGAATTGAACTTGATTTCTCCTTGAATGCTTGACTTACATGAAGTGAATTGCAATGTAACCTCTCCACTTCAAATTTGATAGATGGGTCCCAAAATGAGGGATGTAGTCTTATATTTATACCTCTCCTAAACATCTTGAGGCTCAAAAATCAATAGAGGTCAACAAGGATTTTAAATCCAACCAAAAATCAAAATATCGACCTCTAATTCAAGTTTGGGCCAAGATAGCATGTAAGGGGTGCCTCCCAATGCAAAAAAAAAAAGGCTCAAATCTTAATGGGTTGCCCTTTACAAGGCAAAAAAAAGGCTCAAATTTTAATCAGGGGTTAATTTTGATATGGGTATTCCAAAAAAGTGTGCAAAATTAAGGTGTGATCATGCTTAACAAACATGAAGCCTTGGACTTTAAAATAGGACCCAAGGACCAAAATTGTAAGTGCACAAAATTTAGGATGCTACAGTTAAAAATAATTTGTTTGAAATACATATTGTGAAATAGGTCCATGCAATAATATTTATTGCCTTTATAATTTCAAATATATTAAATATCAAAGAGATTATAAAGCCTACTCATTATTAAAAATGGCAGAGCCAACATAAACAAATCTATATTACACCATTGTTGCACAACAATATTTAAAACATAAAATAGATAGTTATTTATTCTTCGAGATCAATTATCATTGCATTGCATTAGCTAATATATCCTTTTGATTTCTCATACCAAACTAACCAAAAAGAATTATGAGAAAGTAACTAACAATTCATTTTTAATTTATTTTATTACATAAAACTAATATCTATTTATTTGGTTATTTATTACTCTATCCTATAAATTAAACTATAGGTGTAATATTTTCCAACATTCTCCCCCTTTTTATACAGTATGAACAAAGGATGGAACATTGCAAGATTTGATCACAACAACCCTTTTGGACACTTTGATAAAGTTCCTTTACCAATTCTCTTTGCTCACATGGGAAACACCAAACTAAACACATGATTAGTGAAACTCCTAAATTGTCAAACGTAGAAAATACTTGTGAATCAAGACATGCTCCATTATCCACAAGTACGCCACTCCTCCTATGAATAAGAGACATACTCCATTATCTACAATAAAATACATACACTAATTATGAATTGAGAATCACTCAATTATCCACATCAATACCACCACCAACCAATTTTGAATCGAGACTAACTCCATTATGCATAGTAATACACCTACAAAAATAGGATTGAGACAAACTCAATTATCCATAGGTACCACTTGCCGAATTGGTAGATCAAAACATAATCTATTGTCTACAAACCAAAATAAAACTATCATGTCCCCTTGCTAAATGAAAGGAATCAAGATGAAATATAAAATTGTGCTTCTCATCTAAGATGGCATCTTTGAGTGAGAAGTTAACTTAATATGATAAAATATCTCCAACCTTTAATGCCTCCAACATTTGGTTTGATCCTATTACATTTTTATCTATTAGATGTTTCATTAGATTGACTCTTTGATAGTACAAGCATGTGAATTTGAAATCTTTGATAAGAATAGAATGGATGGCTTAGATAACATAATCGTTATGAAAAAACACTATGCATTATGTGCTCATATGGAAATGTGAGATTTGGAGTGTAAATTTGACTAATAGTCCTCTCTTATATTAAAATCCTAAAAACATTTTTAATGTTGTTGTAGTTTTTGGATTTGATTGTGTGAGAATTTAGAAACTACAGTTCAACATTATCATGTATTGTGGAAATCTAATAGCCCAAATATATTCAATTTCAACAACTTCTCATTTGTCATCTTATAGCCCCATTTACAAAAAGTAATTCTATATTTTTATTTTGTGTCTACTAGCAATAAATACATCTTTTGGAAACAAGTCCATTAGTTTTTCAAAATCCATTAATTGAAGAATAAGATGTTTTTGATTTATATTATGTAAGAGTTTTTGTATCAATGTTTAGATCATACTCTATGATCCATCATCAGGACAAAATAGTGCATGAGAATGAGAAAATGACTAAATGACAAATCCAACCAACATAAAAAGAAAAATTTGGGGAGTAGTGGAAGATTTTTGGATGGGAGAAGGTGTAAGAAGAAGGGGGATGGTGATATGAGAGCTAAAGACACCCTCTGTGAAACTAGGTGCAGAAGGGAAAGGTAAATAATTATGTTGGGATGATGTGAGTTTGATGAAAGGGGAAGATGTGCAGGTGAGGGATGGAGTGGAAAAAGAATAGAGGGACAATGTTGAAGGCTTGAATGGGGGGAGGAGGACATGCAAAATGCAAGTAAAATTATTGGGGGATCTAGATATAGTTGGTGTAGAAACTAAATTGGTTGGAAAAGAGACAAAGGCAAAAAAATCAAAAGTGGAGAGAGGAGACCTTGAAGTAGAATGGTACCAAAAAAAAAGCGTTGGGGAGATGTTGCACATTTTGGTGTAATATTTTTCAACATCATAATTAATGTTTTAATGTAATGTATTAAAAAGCTTAAGAATGCTCAAATTAGATCCCACAACCTATAAACTTTAATACCATTTCTCTTACCCCAACCTCCACATCAGAATGAAGAAACAAGATTTATCACCCCTTCAAATTGAGAAATTTTCTTTTGAAATGGTCTATCATCTATTATCTTTTGGAGGCTTGAAGGTCTTTTATATCTTTTATTATCCTCTACAAATTTATGTATAGGGAAGAGGGGCCTATAGTTGTGAAGGGTCTAATGGCACTTGTATTATAATATCCAATCTTGTCACATATTTATATATTATATATTGTCAATAATAATCCACATGTAAATCTCATTAACAAGTGAAATACATAATTTTTTGTTTGAAATAAAATATCATAGCTATTTACTATAAGTGTATCATTTATAAAATAATATGTTCATTTAATAAAATCAGACCCCGACTAAACAAGTACTCTTATCCTAGTGGAAAAATATTATTATTGTGTGTACAACTACTAGGGTAGCAATGTATATGCATTGGAGTATTTCATATTAAATTTATCTTGTCATAAATATAAAATTTGGTGAGAACAATAAATACCTTGTATTCCCCATGAATTGTGAGGGATTCTTAAAAGGTTTTAGTTTTTAACTATCGGTCCACTTGTGTTGGATATAAGTTGTATTTTAAATAGTAATGTGTTATTTTTATAACAACATATAATCTTTCTATGTTCAACTATTGGTCCTTTTGTGTTCAATATAAAAGTTAGGGATAACACACATTTATGATTAATAATAGAAATTTGATCCATTTAAGTTACATATAAGTTATATTTTACATAGAGATATTATATTCTACTAATAACAAATGATACTTTTTAATTAAACTACTAGGGATTTTAAAAATTAAGTTTTGGTCAAAGCTCTAAAAAGTCACTTTTCAAATGCTTCATTCTAGACGTGTTATTTTGACAATTTGCATGATGAGACACACTTTCAAACCTTAGTTGTAGATAGTTAAGTGTCCATTTTACATTTCTAAAAGGAAGGAGGTCTTATGATATTCTATGAATGGTTAAATGTGACAAATTTAGCTCGCAAGAATACAATAGTATCAAATGTGAACCTTAAAATGCCATAAAAATCTTAAAATGCCTTAGCACTTGGGCAACACCACATTGGAAAAGTAGTTTCCACAATGGAACACAACCATATTTACAAAACTATCATTTTCATTCCTTAAACTTTACCATGGAGTATTTTTTTTAAAATACCTCTCTTTTCTTTACAATTTCTTTTTGGCATATACTTGTTTTAGAGGATTTGTCCAAACTATCAATAAATTGCCTTATGTAACATATTTTTCCCTAAATGCAAGCAATTTTCCTAGGATTTACAACTCAATTCATGCCTACTATAATATCTTACACTATAAAATGATATAATCATTAGCAAAAAAACCATTTTCTCATGTTATCAAATGTTATTACACAACATTTATTTGCACTTGGTCTTGTCATGCACAACAATTTATTCTTGATATACTACCTTCTCCATATGTATCCAAAGCGGCCTCTTTTCCAAAATTTACATAAGCACATATCTCTTCATTTTGCCTTAATACTATAATGAAAATGGATTAGGCAACATAAACAAAACCATATTACATTCATAATTTCACAATAATATTAAAAATATAAAATAAGATATTGATTTGTTCTTCGAGATTATTTCTCATTGCATTGTATTGGCTAATATAGCCTTTCAGTTTCTCATACCAAACTAATTGAAATCTTATTGAGAAGTATATAGTACCTGATACCAAATTTTAGGAAATTTCAAGCAGTATGTAATATAATCAAGATATGATTTCAATGGATTTGATGCAAGGCTTGGACTGCTACAATATGAAAATTTAAAAAACTTTATATAGTTTTGATAGTTAAGTTTCCTTAATTACAGAACCATGATTAAGTTCATTTTCACTATGATGCTCAAAATAATGCATAGCAACACTATTTTATGGGAACTTATAATAGCAATAAACAATGCATAACATCACTATAAGATAATAGCAAAGAGATACAAGTAAATATCATAAGAGTATCTCATAACACATGATTTACATGAGAAAACCCTTGTGAGAATAAACTTCAGAAAGAAGAGAGGCTAAGTATGCACTATCTTCAAATAAATGAGATTACAATACATTCACTTTAGTTCTCCTCTTTGTCTCCAACATGGTATTACTTGTGTGCATGTTCAAATAACCTATTTATGCCTCAAAAGTTATTTATTCTTGCATAGTAGCTCAATATTTAGCTATTTCTCTTACGTTATACATCCAAGGAGTTGGTTTATAAAGATGTTGAGAGCTCTAAAACACCAAACATGGCCATCAAATATGGTTCTTCATTCCAAATATATCAAACCCTTGGATTCCCTCCTAAAAATGCAAAAGGACATTGATTTTGGCTCTAATATATTTTCCTCCAACTTGGACACGCAAACTTTGGAATTTAAAATTACATTAAAAAAATAAATCATGGAATACTAAGAGATGCATGTTGCCTCTTTTCAAACACCCATTTGGAGAAGTTGAGAAGTCACTCATTTCTCATATTCATTTTTCATTAACCATCCCATTTTAGGGATCCACATAAATATTGGATATTAATGTCCATAAGTTACCTTTGTCATTGCTAATGGAACCCATCACCCCTTATGAATGTATTAAAAACAATGTTGAGAATAAATATTACAAATTAGTTCCTCAATACATCCTAAGTGCCTAAAGATACTTTTTGAGGATGTTGGAATCATGAAATGGGATTTATAAGGTAAATGACACCTTAATCTTAACATTCTCCCACTTTTCATCATACATTGTAAATACACTCATATAAATAAAAAATAAGCAAAAAACATCCCTTAGCCAATTATGTATCACCTAAATCTTTACCATGCCCTCTTGCTCCAACAAGATACATGCAAAAGAAACCATGATAACCACCATCAAGGAAAAAAAAAACTTACATCCTCTGACAATCCACCTATGCATGAAAAAGTAACATAACACCTATATAATGAAAAGGAACATGTTGTCAAAAAAAACATGCACCAATATTTACATGAACACAAGCAACAAATTTAAATAATAATAAAGCCTCTAAGTAGTTTCCTTACTCATATAAGCTAGAATAGAAACTAAATCAAATTCTAATTCATCCAAGCTAATCACACCTCAAACTAGGGTAATACATCATACATAAAGTTGTATGTGATCAACATATCAACTAAAACCATAAAGAAGGTCACTCAAATTAGTTTATATTAAGACTAAAATGATCTCATGGATATAGACAGTAACTATTTGAGTCATCCCACTATAGTTAAATAAGTGACCATCCCACAAAATTGCATAATTTGTAGATCATAATTAAATGAAATATGTGCACATCATCACATTAGAAACCAAGAAACCAAGATATCAAAGACAATAATTAGACATATATGTTGAAACTCCCACCGTATGAGTTATGTCAAATTTGGAAACAGATCAAGGCCTACCAAGTTTATGTATAATACTTCACATAGAATATGTAGCCAACTCCTCTATGACATAGTGCTAAGGAAACATTAAATAATATGCATATCCTACCAAACAAATATATTGTAATATGGCTATCACCACTAGTATCTATCGCTCTCCAAAGTTCTTCACACTCAATTAAGTGAATATAAATATTCAGGAAGAAGAACAATGGAAAGGAGATAACCTACAAATCAAACTTTATCTTTGTTCCATACTATCATGTACTAAGATGTGTAAAGTAAGTGTTGGCATTTTAGTCACATTGGTATTAATTATTTTCCAAGAAATCTTAATTTTTTTTGCAAAGAAAAACTTTGATTATATGTCCTTACGGATTTTAAATAATGTTTTCTAAGACATTAAGGTTTGTTAAAATGAGAAAAGACAAGAGAGAAAAAGACATTCTTGTTGCTTATTGAAAATGTCAAACAAGTACACTCACATAACATGAATAAGACTAGGCTTTTTTAGTTATTTGCAATGCATGAAGTCTTCCCCATCTTGGGATGAAAAATATATTGTTGAAGTGATGAAGCACATTATATGAACAAAGTAGAAGATTGGGCATTTTGAAAGAGTCTTATTCACACCCAATATTACATATATCAAATGGATTTATAGCACATAATTGTGTGCTAGGGAGATTCCAAGGTTCTATATTGGTCTATATATACATTATAGATGAATTTTGAATGATCTTTCTCTACAATCACACCCACACACTTATTGTATGTTTGGATTCTCATTATAACAGGTCTACAAGATAATTTTTAAAGTCTGTATATCTCAACAATCATATTTATCCAATATCATTTGCAAGTTTGTGTTTCCTGTAGACACAAAATACTGCAAGAAATGATATTTGTGGTTACAAGAGTTTGTTAATTTAAGTTGCTCCTTGTTTGTATATAGCATCAATATTACATTAAAACCCTCAATAGGTTATAAAAATTATAATGAAGAATCTTATGTAAAGATCTAGAAGGATGCCACCAAAGGATATCCCTAAAGAAAAGGCAATCACAATGACCAAGGGAGCTATACAAAAGGGAAACTAAGTCTTGTACAAAAAATATGCATGATAGAAACCATAATAGTGGGTAACATTGTCATAAATAGAGGCAAGACTGCTTATTTAGTGACAACCATGGAGATTGCAAACTTGACAATGAAAATAAAAAAGATAGCTAACTAATTCTAAGAGGGAAAGGCAATGACTATAAGATCTAAACAAGGAAGAATAATTTAAAAATTTGACTCTCATTAATGTAGTTTGAAGGGCAGTCATAGAAGGTCTATCATAATCGCATGTAGTTTATTCTTAGGGCAGATTAACATAGAGTAATAGACAAAACACCATAAGAAAGATTTGAATGGAGAACAAGAGACACATATGTGTCAAGTTCATGCTATTGTTTTAAAGATTTAATACCAAAACAATGTAGATTAGTTTTAAATAAATTTTTGAAGATAAAATATATAGTCATAAACTAAAGGCTTTAGCAATATAACAATAGAATTATAGAAGTTTGAAATTCTTTACAAATTATTATTTTAATAACAATTTAAGGATCATGAGAAATAAATATACATAAAATTATTAAAACAAGAAACATATACGATATGCATTTATCAAGTATATAGATTATATTTTTAAATATCAATAAGAAAAATAAAATATATTAAAATCAATGTATTATACAATATATTCAGACATTTTATATTTTTTATAAAAAATATGCATTAAATAGAAAATATTTTGTTTGATCGATTATAAGTTAAGTTTGTATCAATTCAAAAAATAATAGATTACATATGGCTACCAAGCCACTAAAATGGTAAATACAACTAATCTCCACAAGACTAATTACATAGACACTGAAACTTGTCTAATACAACTATTCATCCCTCCCATTGACCACAACTTTGCTAACAAAACACAAAAAACATTCTTGCATTAACACCATAGGGAAACTAAACAGCTAACAGAGCAAACCAAAAAGTGAACAGATCCTAGATTGGAGAACTGTAACCCATAGTATCAAAATTATGCATGCTGAAAGACAAGGCCAATCACAATCAATTGAAAAACCACCTTGTTGCTTCATCCCTGGAGAAATTTAGGAAGTTCGGTCCTGACGAGCCACCATGCACTTCCTGAGACACACCAACTCTGCCACACACAACACCATGTACCTGGGCAACACCACTAGCTGACTATTTGGGAGGGATTTATCGATAGGGGGCAGAGATGCCATCCTTCCCTAGAGGGGCTATCAACTTCACTTGTGTGTGCTTCATTTTCCTTCTCCTTTCAGCCTCCAGTAACTCCCACTCCTCTTCCACAAAATGCAAAAAATCCAGAACATCTTGCAATCCCTTATGTACATCTGTAAAATTCACCTCCATTAGTCAAGAGGAGGAACAAATAACTAGAGGTTGTAATTCCATCTCTCCACCACCAATGAGTCATCATGGACCCTAGTTCATATGTAAGCCCACACCCAACTCTGTCAGTCCAACAATCTTTGCCAACCCACAAGCCCATTTGGGTTCCAGGCACACTCGAGCCACCCTCACTACCTCATCTTTCAATGAACCAACAGTCAATGCCAGAGAAAAAAATAATAAGGAGATGTCTAGATTAGTTTTGGGATAGAGGTTTGAGTTAAGAAACTCATCGCCCAACATCAAAAACACAACTTCCCAAAATTCAACCTAATCAAATTTGAAGACATTTCACAAACGCTAAATGGAAATCATTCCCTAAAACCTGGAAGCTGACCCAATGACACCAGTGAAAAATTCATCTCCATACCTAAGCCTGAGCTTTTCCACCAACAAACCCTAAATCTGAGTACTTCAAAAAGCTTGTAACGCAACTTCTCTGAGTCCCACTTCCAATTTTAAGGAGATGGACATGCCTCAGAATCAATACCCATACATTTTTATGATGTCAAACATCACATCACTCAGCTCTCAACTAAATTCTAGTTAGGTGAGTCCTTACTCACATCACTCACACGTTGCCACCTCAACTTAATGCGTCA
Source organism: Chamaecyparis obtusa (assembly GCA_027943335.1). Lineage (NCBI taxonomy): Eukaryota > Viridiplantae > Streptophyta > Pinopsida > Cupressales > Cupressaceae > Chamaecyparis > Chamaecyparis obtusa. The sequence goes on along the minus strand of BSBK01004303.1, from coordinate 654,250 downwards.
TTACCGTTTGCATAGGGAAGAATAAAAGGTACTGCCTCTGCCTCTATTTTAATATCCCACCTGACATTATGTCCTTGAAAAATCTAGTACTTTTGTTTCAAAATCAACATTCCATAAAAATTGAAATCTTCAAAAATTTAGAATATGTCCTCTAGCGATCTATTTGCTCCAATGTTAGAAATCTTATCTGCTAATGAATTAGCTTCCCTAAGAACATGAGTTACCTAGAAGTCCGCAAAACCCTCAAGGAGATATCTAATTCTCCGAATGTATTTATTAAGATACCATGTATCCATCTTCCCATTAATAATCGTATTTACAACAAGTTTTGAATCTCCCTCAACATGAAGCCTCTGAATACCCAATTTATTTTCCATTAGGATAGCCCCAACCGTCGCCAAATTTTTTTTCTTCGTTATTAGTCTTGTCCACCAACCTCTTTGCCGCAATCACAAGGATTCTCCCAAACTCATCATAAGCTACAAAACCAGACCCTGAAGGCGCAGGATTGCCCTTAGATGCGCCATCAAAATTAATCTTAATCTATCCTTTTTCTAGCGGATTCCACCTGAATCTATCATCACCTTCGACAGAGGTTGAACCCTCTAGGACCCATTAACAGACCCATTAAATAGAAAATATTAGAAAGGGGTAAAATGCATAAATATATCTTTGGAGATCTCAACAGCACACTTTAATAAAATATAGACTAGAGCCTAGTCTATTAAAAGTGGACATGAGATGTCCACTATTGCATATACCAAATCTATGATATATGCAATAGTGCACATGTCATTCAAAAGTTTAATGTCGTTTGACATTATGTCTAATGCATTTACAATTTTGAAAAATGAAAATTGAATTTTTCACTTACTCTATTCAATGTGAACTAATCAAAATAAAGAGACATGATATTTTTACAATTATATAAACTACAATGTAAATATAGGCTATATGATTTTGTTTAATTTTTTTTAATTCTTAGTAATGATTGGCTAAGTTGATGGAAAAAAATTAGAATTTGTTGATTTCAATGAATGCATCAGTATTCTTATCTTGGAAGGAACTAATAAGGTATGATCAACTAACCATGAGTAATATGTTTATGCATATGTTGCATAAAAGGTTAAAAGACAATGATAATGAAGATAATGGTCTACAAGCGGCAAAAAGTGTTAATCAAGCCTATGGCCAAGGCTCCTCAAAGCCCAAAATTTCCACTAGTATAGCATAATGGAAAGTACTTCAACTTATATTTACAACCTATGGTAAAGGATTTATTATAGAAAAATTAGACCCACAACTCGGTACTTCATCAACTCAAATGTGTGACACTAAAAGGAGTACTTTATGTTCTTGTCTTTACGAGAGGATGGGTAGGGGCCCCTAGGGCTAGAGGCATGACCCAATCACCCTGTTTCTAAAAGTTGCAATTAGATTATACAACCCAAAAAAAATTGTCTAAATTAAACAAAGTAGAAAGGGTGATTATCTTCAAGGAGTGATGCTACTCCCTTGCATTGAAATTTCCACAATACTCAATCAAAAGGGTGCGCTACTAAAACTTGAGGCACCTGGTCACAATTTTGGGACACATGTGTATGCACATGTAGGAGTGAGACACTTAATCCTCTAGCCAACCTCCTAAGGGGTCATACATCCCGTATAAAATTAATACTCTTAGTACATGCCTGCAGGTTTGAGCTTGGGTTTTCACTTTCAACCTTTTTATCTAGAGGCCCAAAGGAAATAGTGCTTTAGGTTGTTCCCCTTAGAGTGAACACTTCTCCAAAGGCATGCCTTCTAAAAATAAAAAGAAGATATTGTGGTCCATGAAGGCGAGGGGAGATGATACTTCCATAACACAATGGGTTCTAACCTAAATGCAAAGTATGTTAGTGCACCAAACATGCTAAACACTTAATCGTCAACCTTTAGAAATCAAAGTGCAAGCTATTCTAAAAAAGACATGTTTTTCATTGCCCTTATGAAATCCAAATGTGACCTATGCTAAAGAACAAATGGTTAAAGACTCTACAATATTTATTTTTTAGAAGCATCAATCTACAAGAAAAGGTGCTAAACAAAAAAGGTGTCAATCTATAGGCAAAGGCATTGTTCTATAAATTTTTCATAAATAACTTGTCAAAGACACAAAATAGATATTTATCCTACCAAACAAAAGTGTTAGACTTGCAAAACAAAGGATTAAATTAAAACCTAGAAAGCCAAATAGACAAGAAAAATGATAAAAATCTAAAATAAAATAGATTAGAAGAATCCTAACTAAGTGGAGGTACCAATCCATAGATAGAGGCATTAATCCATAAAAAATAAGAAAATCACTTGCATCAAAGCAATGAACATGCTAATTTATCACCTATAGCTTTAAAATACTAAATTTTGATAAAAGTAATTAGAATACGGGGATTAGAGTCCCATCGGGTGTGCCAAAATGATGAATGTTGAATTTGAACAACCATTTGTAAACCTAAGTAACCCAACCAAAAGTATAAGAACTACAAACTAAATTCAACAACATATCAATAAAGCACTTTTTCATCAATGCAAACAATAAAATATAAAAAGCTATACCATCACATTCATGAATGCAAGATAGTATGATTATGATTAAATTTAAACGAGGAAGAGAGACATTCTTTTATAGAAGTCATCAACAAAATCAAGGGTGAAGATTAATAGGTTAAAAGATGAATGGCTAAGATCAAAGGGTGAGCAAGAATTATTAACATTAGGAGGTTAATTTGAATGAAGGAATGAGATGCATTGAATTTGGACATGTTGGGAGATGTGAGAGGAAAAAGATAATGAATTAATTAAATAAATAAAAGTACCTATTTAATTAATAGTAGAAAAAAGAGGTGGGACTAGGTATTTAAATAAACACATATTTATGTAATTACGAGATAGAAAAAGTTAATGAAATAAATAAATATTTATTTAATAGAGGAAATTATGATAAAATAATTAAATAAATAAAATATTTACTAAATTAAGTTAAGACAATTTTAAAAGCCTATAGAAACAATGAGAGGAGAATCAAAAGAATTCAAATGGACTACGAGCGCAACAAGAAGTTTTGATTTGTTGAAAAGAAAAGTTGTTGAGCAACTTACTTTGGCACTTCTAGATTTTAGTAAGGTACATAAGGTAGATTGTGTTGCTAGTGTAAATGTCATTGGAGTTGTTTTGAGTTAGTTAGGTGAACCCATTGCTTATTTTAGTGAACAGTTGAAGATGCCAAAAGAAAAAATTCTCTTTATGATTAGGAGTTTTATGCTATAGTTTGGGCCTTGAAGGAGTGGAGACATTATCTTTTGTGAAAAGATTTTATTTAATTTAATAGTCATCAAGTTTTATAATATTTGAATAGTTAAGGAAGGTTTAATCAAAGACATTTGAGATGGGTTGTTTAGATTTATACACTTATTTTGAAGCATATGAGTGGAATGTCTAACAGAGTTGCAAATGCATTCAATAGAAGGCAAAATTTGTTGATAGAGATGAAGATCAAAGTTGTTTGGTTTTATGAACTCAAGAATTTGTATCTAGATGATATTGATTTTGGAGAGGCTTAAGGATCATGCATGGACTTTAGATAGGACAAGGTGGCTAGATTTTATAATCCAAAGTGAGATGTTATTTAAAGGAAGCCAGTTGTGCATTATGAGGAGTTCCATGAGAGAAAAATCAATCAAGGGGAATCATGGTAGAGGATTGGATAAACACTTTGGATGAGATATGTAACTCTTGTTAGTGATCATTATTATTAGCCACTATTGCAACAAGATGTGAAAAAGTTTATACAGAGTTGCAAATATGCTAGATGGTGCACAAAATAAGTCAAAATACATGGCTATATCAACTTATACCTATACTAAAGAGGTAATAGGATAATCTTAGTATGGATTTTTTCTCAGTCTATCAAGGATGCAAAGAGGATACAAATCCATTTTTGTCCAATGGTTGATAGACTCCCAAAGATGACACATTTTTTTCCTTGTAAGAAGACTGATGACATTTTTCAAGTTGCAAAGTTATTTTTCAAAAGTGGTGAAACTTTATGGCCTACCAAAGAGCATAGGTTTAGATAAAGATACAAGGTTGTTGGTTATTCCTAGAGGACATTGTGGAAAAAGTTAAATACATGGTTGAGGTTTAGTTCAATGTACCATCCATAGACTGATGAGTAGATAGAACCAGTGAACAAGATTTTGTGTAACCTACTAAGATCCTTGGAAAGAGATAATCCCAAGGGGGGTGGTATTTGATTTTACCACAAATAGAGTTTGCATACAATAATTTTATCAATGGGGGCACTAGTAAATCACCATTCTAGATTGCATATGGAAGTAGTCCAAGAAGTACTTTAGAGGTAAGGAAGATGGATAAAGGAGAAAAAAAGAGTGCCAAAGTTGAAGACTTTGTAAAGCACTTGAAGAATTTGCATGAAGAGGTGAGAATCCATATTAATAAGATAAATATTTAGTACAAGGCTAAAGTAGACCAGAAGAGGAGATATGAGGAATTTTAGATTGGAAATAAAGTCATGGTGAATTTGAGAAAATAAAGGTTTCTTATAGGAATATATAATAAGTTGTAGATAAACTAATTTGGGCCATGCAAAATCCTAAAGAAGTATGATACACAAAATGCTTATGAGGTAGAGTTGCCAAGTGGACTTAATATTTCACCTATTTTTAATATTCCATAGCTAACATAGTATCATGAAGGATGCATTAAAGATGAATAAAAAAAGGTACAGTAGAATATCCTAGCAACCACTTCAAAGAAAAAGGAGATATAAGACATTGGATCATCATGTGGGTAGAAGCACAAGAAAAAGTAAGTATGAGAGTATTTGGTCAAGTGGAAAGGAAGGCTTGTTGAAGATTCATTATGGTTGTCTAAGGATGAGATTAACCATCTTGGATTTCCTCAAATAGTTGAGATGTGACAAGGTCACTTCTCAAATTATCCTGGGTATCTAATGAAGGAGCATCCACTAGTGTAAGGGTAATCTTGCATCAACCCAAAAAAATGTTTTTTTTTCTTTTGTTATATAGTTTTATTTAGCTAATTTAGAGTACATGATGATACTTATGAGGTGTAGGACAATCAAAAGATTGAAACAACAAAAAATATTTGCCTACTATTTTTAGTAAACCAATCTATTCAAGTTTGTTTGGTCATCAAAATTGACCCTAAGGAGCAAAATTGAATGTCAAAATAGTTGCTGAAAGAATCATCACAATATCTTACACCATTTCAAAGATATTAAATTTTCATCCTAAGAAATTTGTTCAATGGAGTTTCAAACTCAAAATCAAGGACCTTAAAAACCCCAAAAATGTTTGAGAATCAGATAAACACATCTTTCAATTTTGTTTGCATTGTAGAACTCTTTGTGAGCTATCCAATGATAGATTATAATAGCAAATGAAATGCTTGAATCAAAATTAATGGCTCTCAAAAGTTGTGCCACTAAAACTCAAGTTCCAATGAAAATCAACTTGGGCAAGATAATGAATTGTTAGACCGTTGGACATAAAAAGAAGAAAAGTTGCACTTTCTAGAACATTCTAAGATAGTTATTGGTGCTTAATAAAGAGGTGAATTGACATTTACAAGAAAAAATCCATCAGTGTGGATTGTGGCTCTAGTATAGGGTTTTCCTAGAGAGTTGCTTTTCTTCATTATGATTTAAGCATGTTAGAGTAAAGTATTAATTTAATTGTGTTAAATAAATTAACTTTACTCCCTTCTTAAGATGTCACTTTATGCTTTTTGAATTAGTCATTTATATTTAAAACACTCTTGCATTAGTCGTGTTAAATTTAAAACACTCATGCATTAGTTGTCTTGAATATAAACTTGCATGCATTGGTCATGTAATAATTAAATTTAATATTACACGCACTTTTGCTTTTTAGGGTTTACCCTTCTAGGTTTTCAATCTCCTTTATAAGGATTGATCCATTGTATATTTAATTCATTCAATTATTGAGGATATTTATTCTTCATATTTTTGAGTCAAACCCTTGCCCTCTTCTTGTCTCTACCTCCTTGTAACAGGTTTTTGTATGCAGGTGATCTTTGGGTTTTGTGGATTTGTATTGCTCAAATCCTACATGGTATCAGAGCTTGATCTACTACAACTTGTTTGTGTTTGAAGGAATCAAAGATAATAGGATCAACTAGTTCAGATCAGGGCTTTTTAAATTATTTTTTATTGAAATTAGGGGGTCATTATTTTTTGGTGCACTTTGAGCTTAAATGGACCTCATTGTTGAACTTGCAATGCCCAAAAACCCCTATTTTGATCTAAAATACGTCCAATTTGGACAAAGTCACAAGGAGAGGCAAAAAAATTCACCCCATGGTCGTACGATTGTGCACGCACCCTGAGGCAACTTTTGTGCATGCTTTACAAGATGATTTTCAAAAAACAAAATGAAGTGCATGTCACGCTTCACCAACGCACCACTGCCACCAGTGGTTTGCCAATGACTGTGGTAACCGCAAGCGGTGGAGCCTTCGTATACGACTAATTGCTAAGGCCCAAGGGCGAGCAAGCCCCCAACTCATTTTTTTTGTGGGGGGATTTTTTTTCTAGAGGTCCTTTCACTCAAATTGGCGTACCAGGAGCTTTAGGCATCATCTTTTGGAAAATGAGATATCATCTGAAAGCTAGTTCCAAGCCTAATGCTCTCATGCAATTTAATATAGTTTTTGCTTCCATATAGCTTTATGTTTATGATGTCAAGGGCAGATGATCATTTTTGTATTCTGGGGGGCCTAATTTGCTCAAATTAGCTCCATTTTTTTATCTAGAAGAAGTGTCTGAAAGATCTTCTCGAGCACAATCCATATCTCTATCTAGTTTCATCAGATTTTTTTCAAGGTACACATTATTCAGATCTGAAGCCTTTTTGCTTTTTTCTTGTTAAAGAAAATCATTCTAGCCTTAGGGGTTCAAATTTTTGGATTGTGGGGGTGCTTTTTTGTTTCTGTCATTTACTTCTATAAACCAGATATTCATCAAAACAAAACCCCTTTCTAAAAAATATGGTTAAGACCTCTTCTTTTCTAGAACATCTAACCCCACATAATTATCACACATGGAAAACTCCGATGACATGACTTCTCTGTTCAAAAGAGTTGTGCTCTTGTTTAGATGCAACACAAGCAGTATTCACTAGGCCTTTTGAGGTCATGCAACACAAAAACAAGATGGAGGAGGCTATGGGGTTAATTGCTTTACAGGTGTTAAACAACTTGTAGTTTCATCTTGATGGGTGTAATACCCCTCAAGAGATGTGGGCTAAATTTGAGACCTTATTTGGTACCATCAATGAGTTTAGAGCACTTCAGATTGAGGTAGAGCTTACCTCCCTTGTACTTGATTCTATCCCTCTATTGAGGACTTTCTGATGAAGTTCAAATAGCAGAGATCTTTGTTACACGGATGTGGAAAGCAAAAGATTGATAAAGAGTGCATTTATCTGATTCTTTCTAAGCTTAGGGGAAACTTTCAAATTTTCTCATCTACCTTCCAGTCTACCATGGATGCTTTGGAACCTATATTCACCATACCCACTTTTGAGGTGTTTTGTGATCATTTGACTAGAGAGCAGTCCAAAATTACTCAGTTGGACCCTCTAAAAGGATCAAAGAACCAAGCATTAGTTACCCAACCATCCAAGGGAAAGCAAATGCAGAAGCCCAAGCCCAAAATAGATTCAGTTGGCAGTGAGAATTCCTCCAAGCCACTTCCAAAATCATATCCAAAGAAATCTACTTCGAAAGGAAAAAATTCTAAGTCTGGTAAGTCTTCCTCCAAGACTACAAAGCACACAGACGATCCTTGCAGTTTTTGTGACAAGGAAGGGCATCCAGTTTCCAAGTGTTGGAAACAACTTGAGGCACTAGAAGAAGCCATGTAAAAGAATAATATTGCTTCTCTGAAGCCTCCACCTTCTCCCATAGGCAAAGGTCATGATCTTTCTGCTCAAGCTTTGTCTTCCACTACCTCATGGATCATTGATTCAAGTGCTTTGCACCCTATGTCACACTCACCTGGATTGGTTACCTCACTTTCTCAAAGTATTACTACACATATTGCAGTTGGTGACTTAGCACTACTTTCACTTACAGGTTCTAGAACTGTTTCATTGGATGGTGGTTCTCTACAAGATGATCTTTTGGTTCCAACCATTTCTACAAACCTTCTGTCAATTTATCAGATTTGTCATTCTGGCTCTGGTAAAATAGTTGAGTTCTCACCACATGATGTGGTTATTTGAGACCTCCATGATCCTAATTTTGTTGTTGCTACTGGGAGTGTTGATTCAGAGACTCACTTATATAGGTTTGATGGCTTCGAGAGCTCCAATTCTAATGTGTTTCTCTTGTTGCTCATGCAGACATAGCGAGCAAGCTTTGGCATGAGCATTTTGGGTATGTCAACTAAAAATATCTACAATATATGAGTACACAAGAGATAGTGATTGGGCTACCTCATATCTCTTGTACTGATGGTGTTTGTCGATCTTGCATGCTTGGAAAACATTATAGAGATCCCTTTTCAAAAGGTAGATCCTCATGTGCTCTAGCACCTTTGGAGTTGATACACAATGATCTTATGTCATTTCCCACTCCTTTTTTTTCTGGTGCTCTATATGTACTCACCTTCATAAATGATTTCTCTAGACACATATGGGAGTACTTCTTGAAGTATAAGTCTGATGTCTTTGATTCATTTTGAATCTTTAAGACATTTGTAGAGAAGCAATCTAGTGTTTTTGTCAAGGGTATACACACTGAAAATGGGAGGGAACATGTGAATCATTCATTCATAATTTTTTGCACTGAGCATGGTTTACAACATCAATTCACAATTCCTCATACCCCTCAGTAGAATGAGACTGCAGAGAGAAAGAACATAACATTACGGGAGATGGCCAATTGTATGCTACAATCTCAAGATATGAGTGCCTCATTTTGGGCTGAGGCTATCAATTGTGCCAACTATATTCAGAATTGGATGCCTCATAAGGCATTATGACATCTGACTCCTAAGGAGGCTTGGACTCATGTCAAGCCTGATGTTTCTACATTCTGAGTTTTGGGTAGTGAGGCTTGGGCATTTATTCTAGATGCTCAGAGGAAAGCCATGGAGAGTAAAAGTTGAACACTCATATTTGTTGGATTTTGTGAGGATGTGAAGGTGTACAGGTTGTTTGATCTTGATTCTAGAGAAGTCTTGTTTCGACGAGATGTTCAGTTTGATGAGCACTATCCTTTGATGGAACCTTCATCATCAGCTTCTTCTTCACTACCTAGCTCTTCATCTTCTCCTCTATAGGATTCTATCTCCTCTAAGGAAGATTCAAATGATGCTCCACCTTCCCCACCTCCACCAAATGTTCCACATGTGCCCAAGTGGGCTCGTGATACTGTTGATGCAGCTGGACCTTTGGCAGGTGATCCTTCAGATACTCATCGCACTCGTGCTCAGACATCTAGTATTGGTTTATTGAGTCGTGCTATTTCAAATGGTCCTCAAATATTTTAGAGGTGACAGATCAACCTGAGTGGGATAGGTCTATGGATGAGGAGTATTCTTCTTTGATGAAGAATCATGTACACTTGGGATCTTTGTCCTCTTTCGAAAGGAAGGAAGTTGGTTCAGTGCAAGTGGGTGTATCGTACCAAGTATGTTGTTGATGGTTCTATTGATAGGTATAAGGCACATCTTGTGGTGAAAGGATTTTCATAGGTGGAGGGTATTGATTACTCTAAGACCTTTGCTCATGTCACCAAGATGAATTCTATACACCTTGTACTATCTCTTGCAACTTCTCAGGGATGGATAGTATATCAGATGGATGTAAAGAGTGCATTTTTGCATAGAGACCTACAAGAGGAAATCTACATGGAGAAATTTTCAAGGTTTTATGCAGGACTCATCTATGGTGTGTAGACTTTAGAGGTCTATGTATGGTCTCAAACAAGCCCCTAGGGCTTGGTATGATAAGATGAATTCTTTTTTTCTTGCCTCACACTTCACACGTTGTCATTCTAATCCTACGGTGCACATTCAACGTCATGGTTTGATCTATTAATACTTGTATTATATGTTGATGATCTCATCATTATAGGTAACTCATCCTCTATGATTCAGAGTGTTCAACACACATTGAGATAGCAGTTTGAGATGATTGATCTTGGACTTTTGCACTATTTTTTGGGCCTACATGTTATTCAGGCTTCAGATGGGATTTCCATACTCCAACAAAAGTATTCTCTTGATATACTTCAGAGGTTCATCATGCTTGATTGCAAGAGTACACCCACACCTTTTCAGTCAGGTGTTATTTTTTCTACCACTTTCTCTACTTCTACCGTGGATTCCAATATTATACAAATAACTAGTGGGTAGTTTGTTGTACCTAACACACACTCATTTTGATATTTCCTTTGTGGTTAGCCTTATCTCTAGATTCTCACATGATCCTCATGAGAGTCATTGAAAAGTGACCAAATGTATCTTGAGGTACATTCGGGGTACTACATTTTATGGCATTCACTATACATCAGGGGATCTTCACATTGTTGGTTACACAAACTTAGATTGGGATGGTGATACTACTGATCCAAGGTCTACTTTTGGATTTGTCTTCTGTCTTGGTTCTGGTCCTGTTGGAGCTCTAAATTCTGGGCAAAATTTAGAGTCCTATATAGTGATAAAACCCTAAAAAATGGCCTCTTAATTTCAATGCCAAATAATTAATAATGGAGTACATGAAATAGGTTAAAATATTACATTAATTTTCAATTAAAAAGTTGAGATATTATGGAAGGAAGCTCTGTGACAAGAACAATCAAAATTCTATGATCAAAGCCTTCAGAAAATGCTGGAATTTCGACCTGCTGCAAAGATGATGTCGACAGAGGCAGAAATGGTCGAATTTTAAAAATCCAAAAAAGACCCAGTTTGGGAAATCAAATTTCCTATTTCCATTAAAAAGCTTAGCTTTCCATGAGGTGTTTTGATTTTTCAACCAAGCCCAAATCCGAAAGTTAGGTAGTTATATTTTAGTTAGTTTATCATTTTTTCAAAACAATTTGTAATAAGGGTGTGTCTTTTCACCCTAAAGAGGTGTGAAAGCCACTCAAACATGTATATATACATAATGTAAAATGTAAAGATAGAGAATACAATACAAGATATATTTTCATAGGATATAATTCGATCAAAACTACAATATGAACTCTAATGTACTATTTTTTTCAACATTAATAAAGATAAGTGCTCTTCTTTTTTTATTTGTGGTTATGAGTTATATGTTTTCAATTAGTCTTTTAGATTACTCTATGAACTAGGGTATCCTACTATGTTTTTCTATTTGATGCATTTATTTATGACTAATTTTTACAATTTGAATAATGGTAGCATGGTCTGAGAACCTGTTATTGTTTCCTTTCGGGCTCTTAAGTTGGGTTAAAAACCATAGGACCTATTGTATAAGTTGGTTTAAATTTTGTTTCAATAGAAGCTTGTAGGGTGATGGTCTCACTTTACTAGAGTGAGTTACCTTAAAACTGTCTCTGATTGTACGTAGGATTGAAAGTTTTATGACTCTATAGCCCAAGTATTTATAAGGCATTGATCTAACTATAATTTGGAAATTGTCATTTGGTTCATACTTTGTGGTTTGTAGATTATATAATCATTATTTCAAAAATATTACTTTTGAGTCCTTAGTTTAATCCACTTTAGTCAAAATTTATAGAATAGAGATTATTAGAGGATTTGTTTCTTTCCTCCAAGGATCATTCACCACCTTGGGAGGAACTTTGTTTATTTATGTACACAGTTGTGCAACATAGAGAATTTGATAGTTTAAAGTGAATTTAGGCCTACCAGCCTTGGCTTGATTAAGCCAAAATTGCAGAGGTATTAGTGTGTACTTGTCAATTGGCCAAAAGTGATCCATCATTTTTGGGCACCAATAGGTCCTATCACATGATGAACTACAACTGATTGAGAACCTGATTGGTGAACTACAAGTGATTAGAGATCACCGAGTACTAAAATGATATGTAAGATAATTGAATCAGTCATTATGTTGTCATTGATGTCAACTAGTTTTGACAGTACTTATCATGATAGTTGCAAATATCTAAATATTTGTAAAAGAGGAGAAAAGATGAAGAATTGAGATATCTACATGGAGGAAGATGGATATGACAGATAAGGATAAGGAATACTCTTGGTAACTTATTGATGAGTCTATGACTTCATATTGTTGACTTAATTATATTGCATTAATCTATTATGAAGTTGGAAGCATAACTTAACAAAGCAGTGTGGTCAGTAAATGAAGCACTTCAGTATACACCAAGCTAGTGTAGTGTATACCGAGTGATAGTATTGACTGAGCTTGTGTTCACCGACACATTTCTTCAATAATCGAGTATGGACAAAAGAACTAAATGATTAGTTTAGTTGACATAAATTGATGAGCTGGAAAGTGTATGATTACGAGGTGGAAAGATAAAGTTTGTTATGAGGTCAAAGGCTAACAAAATTTGAAGAAGAACTAAAGGATGGAATTGAAATGAGTCATTGACACATCTACCAAGGAAGGTTTAAGCAACAAAATCAATGAAGGAGATTAAGCAGCAAAATCTGATGGATGAAAAGAAAATGGTTTACTTGTCTATATAACAGACATTGGTTTCACTATGAAAAAGATGTCAGAAGAAGAAGACTGCAGAGATATCACGTGAACATAGCTTCATGCATGCCTGATTAGATTGGTTGAGGAAGAACCAAACTGCAGAACAATACCGAGCGTTAGAGAGTTTTACCGAGTGACAGTAAGTTATTAAATGTTGATGAACTGAATAGAAATATTGATAAGAGGATTGTATGGGCCTAGAATAGATCTGAACATCTGCAAAATCAAGTTGTATTGTAATTAGATCACCTACTATTTTAGTTTAACCATTGTAATAGAAAAATCTCTTAACTAAGTGGACTTGAAAGTCTTATTATGTCATTCATAGAATGTATATTGTTAGCCTGTCAACTCCATAGTGAATGTTGGTTGGACGATAACTGTTAGTGTTAAATCCTCTAACAAGGTCACACCTTATAGTGTGTTATGTAACCTTTAACAGGGTTGGCTCTTCATTGAGCTCACTTTACACGAGTGAAAATATTTTGGGTTACCGGTCCCAGGTGTTTTTTCCCTTTACAGGGTTTCCACGTTAAATATTTGTGTTATGTGTTTATGTGGTGATTGTTTTTTTATCATACTTTGCATGTTGCATATTTGATTTGGTCGGTAATCACTATGAGCAATTAACTGGTAATTGGTAATTACATAGATAGTTTAGTATTTTATATTTACCGAGCTACATAATTAGCTGAATTTGTTTTAAGTGATACATTTTGGAATTTTGGACTGTGGATAACTTATTCACCCCCCTCTCAATTATTCTAACAATTGGTATCAGAGCATATTGGTTACTTGGAACACAGTTTTAAGGACTTCAGCAAAAAAATCACAAAATGTATAAGAGGGAAGTGCCAAAGCTGAACAAGGACAACTTTACAATATGGCAAAGCCGAATAAGACTTCATATATCTAGAATTGGGAATTTTTCCCTCACCCTATTGGATAATGGCTACTTAGCACTGCCTACAAGACCTTTGACTCTTGATCAATTGAGAGATAGACATGAGCATAATGTTACTATGATGGAAATTGTTGTTGCTTTATCAGATGCCCATTTTGAAGATGTCAAGGATTGCCTTACTTCAAAGGAGATGTGGGATAAACTTACTCAAGTTTATAGTGGTGATGCAAATGTCAAGAGAGCTAGAGCAGAAAGTTTTAGAGGAAGATTTGATGATATGAAAATGAAAGAAGGAGAAAACATAGTGCAATATACAAACCGAATAAAGGAGGTAGTCAATGCTATCAGAGGATCTGGTGGTGTCATTGATGAAGATACAGTGGCAAGCAAAATTATAAGGACTCTATTGCCTGTTTATGCAATTAGAATATCTGCAATACATGAAATGAGGTCAGCACCTAACAATACTCTCACTCTTGACAATTTGATTGGTAAGCTAACAACTTTTTAGTTAAACAACTTTGATAATAGTGTTGTACTGTCTATTGAGTTTGCTTTCACGACTTCTCTAAATATCGATAAGTTTAGCAGTAGAAATAATAAGGATGATAGTAACAATAACACTAATGATGAGCTTGATGACCTTAAAGCTCTTATGGCCCAGAGGTTACCTAAAGGTAAAGGTAGATATAGGGGTAAATTACCTTTAGCATGTTTTAACTGCAAAGAAGTTGGTCATATTGTTGCTAGATGCCCAAACAGGAAAGAAGATGATAGAAACAAAGATCGATCTGGTGAAGGAAGATATGAGAGGAGAAACAACAAAAGTTACCGACATTGCAATAGAGATAACTGAGACAATAATGATAAAGGCAAAAAGGTATGTTACATTGCTGAAGAGAATGATACCAAGACAAACACAGATGATGATGTTGAAGTAGTATTTGTTGTGATGAAGGATGATTCTGAGGAAGAAGAAAGGTACGTAGAGACAAAACTCATTTCTAAAGTTAATAAAAATGATACATGGATCATTGATAGTGGATGTACACATCACATGACCGGTGATGAAGAAAAAATTGATCATCTAGAGCAATATAATGGAGGATCTATAAAAATGGGTAATGATACACCATGTATGGTTAGAGGAAAAGGATCTTTACTGATAAATGATAAAATCAAATGTGATAATGCTTATTGGGTAGAAGGACTAAATTACAATTTACTAAGTGTGGCACATCTTAACAACTCAGGTCACCGAGTAGCTTTTGAGAGGAAGAAGGTAAAGATATTTGATGATGGAGGAAAACTTGTTGGAATAGGAGCACAAACCAAAGGTAACTTGTTTTATCTTGACAATGATAAGTCTTCCTATTTAATGATGAAAAATGAGGATGCATGGCTATGGCATAAAATGTTATGTCATGTAAACTTTGATAACATGATTAAGATCAGTAGAAAGAAAAAGGTTAAAGGTCTACCTAGCCTAGCAAAGCCGGATCATGTTATGTGTCATAAATGTCAGAAAGGTAAGATGACAAAATTTAGTTTTAAGAGTAAAGACTATTCGACAAAGAGAATTTTGGAGCTAGTTCACACCGACCTATGTGGTCCCATGAGGACACAGAGCTACTATGGAGATAGATATTTCATTATGTTTGTTGATGATTACACTAGATTGATGACTATGATGTTTTTAAAAGAGAAATATGAGGCATTTACGATGTTTAAATGGTATAAAGAAAAATTAGAGAAAGAAATCAGGAAAGAACTAAAATGCTTGAGATCTGACAGAGGTGGTGAATTTATTTTTGATGAATATACTAACTATTGTAATGAGCATGGTATAAACAGACATGTTTCTACCCCAAGAACACCTCAACAGAATGGGATTGTTGAAAGGAGGAATAGATCAATTGTTGATTGTGCAAGGACACTAATGTTACAAAGGAATGTTGCTCAGACATACTAGAGAGAATCAGTCATCACAACTGTATATGTTCTAAACCAAGTACAATTGAAGGACATAAACAAAACACCCTACAAGTTATGGTTTGGTCACAAATCGACTGTAAGTTACTTCAGAATTTTTGGTAGCAGATGTTTTATTCTGAAAGATGAAAAAAATGGAAAGTTTGACTCTAAAGGGGATGAAGGGATATTTCTTGGATATTCCACTAAAAGCAAATCTTACAAGTGTCTGAATAAAGTTACTAATAAAATGATTGAAAGTTGCAATGTCAGAGTTGATGAATTTGATGATAAACATGGTGAAGAAAGCACTAGGGAGCCGGAAGACTATGGTAGATTCACTTACATTGAACAACTAGAGTACCTACCGAAGCCATAGGCTGGGTCGACCAAGCATCAGGAAAACAACACCAAGGAATAACAAAGGGAAACCAACGATCAGGAAGGAGCTACCGAGCAAGCAAATGAACCTGTACAGGATGAACAACAAAGAAGAGATCAAGTACTGGCTAGATTTGTCAGAAGACATCATCCTGAGAACCAAATCATTGGAGACAAGCAAGCTGGCATGCTGACAAGAAGTAAGTTAAGACAAGGTACATGCTTAGTTTGTGAGTTTGAACCGAAAAATGTTGAGGTTGCATTGGAGAATGATGAATGGGTAAATGCAATGAATGAAGAGATATAATAGATAGAGAACAACAAGACATGGACCTTAGCACCTAGACCAAAAGATAAGAATGTTATCGGTACTAAATGAATTTTCAGGAATAAGATGAATGAGAATGGAGAGGTTACAAGGAATAAAGCTAGACTTGTATGCAAGGGATATGCATAGGAGGATGATATAGATTATGGTGAAACTTTTTCACCTGTTGCTAGACTAGAGGGAGTCTGAATCTTACTTGCATATGCAACACATAAGAAGTTTAAAGTCTATCAAATAGATGTTAAGTCCGCTTTTCTGAATGAGATACTAGAAGAGGAGGTCTACATAGAACAACCAGAAGGGTTTGTTGATCCAGACAAGAAAGACATGGTATGTAGACTACACAAAGCTTTATATGGTTTCAAGCAAGCACCTAGAGCCTGGTATGAAAGGCTGCATACTTATTTGTTAAGTATTGGTTTTGTTAGAACTAGTGAAAACAACAATTTGTATATGAAAGGAGAGTCTGGTGACACTATTTTGATTGCTAAAATATTTGTGGATGATATAATTTTTGGAGGACAAGATCATATATGTAAATCATTTGTTGATGAGATGTGAAAATAATTTGAAATGTCTATGTTTGGAGAGATTAAGTTCTTTCTAGGCTTGCAGGTTATTCAACAGAATGATGGAATTTTCATCACACAATCAAAGTACATAAAGGAAGTATTGAGAATATTTAGCATGAAAGATGCTAAACCAGTTGGAACACCGATGGTCATAGGCTACAAACTAACTAAAGATGATGAATCTACATAGGTAAACTAGACATTGTACCGATCTATGATTGGTAAATTGATGTATGTAGTGCATAGTAGACCAAATATTGCACATGCTGTGGGGATTGTTGCTAGATTTTTTGCAAATCCTAAGGAGTCACACATGATTGATACAAAAAAAATCTTGAGATACCTGAAGAAAATAGAGGACTATGGATTATGGTATCCTAAGGAAGGCAAGTTTGAACTATGAGTCTACATCGACGCAGATTGGGCTGGAAATATAGATGATAGAAAGAGTACCATCGGAGGAGCATTTTTCTTTGGTGAAAGACTTGTTACTTGGACAAGTAAGAAACAACCTTGTATTTCTCAGTCTACTACCGAAGCAAAATATGTTGCTCTTGCTACAAACTGTTCAAACATTGCTTATATCAAGCAAGTGTTGGAAGGGATGAATGAGGTAATCACTAAGCCAATGATTATTTATTGTGACAACACAAGTGCAATAAATATTTCTAAGAATCCTGTAATGCACTCAAAGACCAAGCATATTTCTATTAAGTATCACTACTTAAGAGAACAAGTACAAGAGAAGCAAGTTAAACTGGAATATGTTACATCAAAAGAGCAACTTGCTAATATATTTACCAAGCCTCTACCGAAGGAAACTTTTGAATACTCGAGGACTAGACTTAGGGTTCGTCCCTTGTCTACCGGTCACTAGTGTGATCTAGAGGTTGCATCAGCCTAATCTTATCAGAAGATCACTCATGTTGATGCAACATAGTTCACACTTTGGATTCTGACTAAGGTTGTGAAATATTTCAGGAACAGTGATTTGAATATCAGTATACCAAGATACATTGTATGCAGCGGACAATAGAGAGTCACATGGCTACTGCAGAGTTGTATGTTTATGTTTTTCTTTAGCATTGTTGTCAAAGGGAGAGATAAACAATATGAAAAATTGAGATATCACTGGAACATCTATCTAAGGGAGAGATAATCTGAGTACATAAGGAATCTGAAAGCTAGAAAGATCATATCTATAGAGGAAAGTCTGCACTTGCAATGCTGTCATGTAACGTAGTGATTAAACATATTTAATATCAAGCTAGGGAGAGCTTACCGAGCTACAACATTTTCTTACATAGTTGTAGAATACATGTTTGGTATGTGTATGGTATATTTTATATTGCTTGAGTTTCCATCAATGCCAAAGGGAGAGATTGATGAGCTACAACTAATTGAGAACCTGATTGATGAACTATAAGTGATTAGAGATCACTGAGTATTGAAATGATATGTAAGATAATTGAATTAGTTATTATGTTGTCATTGATGTCAACTAGTTTTGATAGTACTTATCATGATAGATGCAAATATCTAAACATCTGTAAAAGAGGAGAAAAGATGAAGAACTGAGATATCTACATGGAGGAAGATGGATATGACAGATGAGGATAAGGAATACTCTTGGTAACTTATTGATGAGTCTATGACTTCATATTCTTGACTTGATTATGTTGCATTAATATGTTATGAAGTTGGAAGCATAACTTAACAAAGTAGTGTGGTCGATAAATGAAGCACTTCAGTATACACTGAGCTAGTGTAGTATATATCGAGCGATAGTATTAACCGAGCTTGTGTTCACCGACACATTTCTTTGATAACTGAGTATGGACAAAAGAACTAAATGATTAGTTTAGCTGACATAAATTGATGAGCTAGAAAGTGTATGATTACGAGGGGGAAAGATAAAGTTTGTTATGAGATCAATGACTAACAAAATTTGAAGAAGATCTAAAGGATGGAATTGAAACAAGTCATTGACACATCTGTTGATGAAGGTTTAAGCAGCAAAATCAATGAAGGAGATTAAGCGGAAAAATCTGATGGATGAAAAGAAAATGGTTTACTTGTCTATATAAGAGACATTGGTTTCATTATGAAAAAGATGTCAGAAGGAGACTGTAGAGATATCATGTGAACAAAGCTTCATGCATGCCTGATCAGACTGGTTGAAGAAGAACCAAACTGCAGAATAGTACCGAGCGTCATAAAGCTTTACCGAGTGATAGTAAGTTATTGAATGTTGATGAACTAAATAGAAATATTGATAAGAGGATTGTATGGGCTTAGAATAGATATGAACATCTGCAAAATCAAGTTGTATTGTAATAAGATCACCTACTATTTCAGTTTAACCATTGTAACAGAAAAATCTCTTAACCGAGTGGACTTGAAAGTCTTATTATGTCATTCATAGAATGTATATTGTTATCCTGTCAACCCTATAGTGAATGCAGGTTGGACGATAACTGTTAGTGTTAAATCCTCTAAAGAGGTCACACCTTACAGTGTGTTTTGTAACCTTTAACAGGGTTGGCTCTTCACCGAGCTCACTTCAGAAGAGTGAAAATATTTTGGGTTACTGGTCCCAGGTGGTTTTTCCCTTTACAGGGTTTCCATGTTAAATCTTTTTGTTATGTGTTTATGTGGTGATTGTTTGGTTATCATACTTTGCATGTTGCATATTTGATTTGGTCGGTAATCACTATGAGCAATTAACTGGTAATTGGTAATTACACAGACAATTTAGTATTTTATGTTTATCGAGCTGCAAAATTAGTTGAATTTGTTTTAAGTGATACATTTTGTAATTTAGGACTGTGGATAATTGATTCACCCCCCCCCAGTTATTTTAACATCACATGGTCTTGCAAGAAGTAGACAACTCATGCATTATCATCTACAGAGATAGAGTATCGAGCAATTGTGCTAGCTAGTCAGGAGGTTTTATGGCTTCGACAGTTGATGACAAAGTTTGGTTTTTCTCCTGATAGTCCCACTATTCTTTGGTGTGACAATCAAAGTGCTATACATATTTCTTGCAACACAGTTGAGCATTAGAAAACCAAGCACATTGAGCTTCATATGCATTTCATCAAGCATTTGATTCAGGATGGCTCTATGAGTTTGGAGTGCATTCCCACTGCTGAGCAAGTTGCTGACATCTTCACTAAACCTTTTGCATCCCTGGGATATCTTCAGCTGTGTTCTATGCTTGGGGTGAAGGAAGTTGTCCTTGGGGGGTCTTAGTGATGAGGCCTTCCTTATATTTCTATCTCTTTTTGGAGTAGGGTTTTTTCCCATGTGATTTTCTCTATTTCTCTATTTTACAGAGATTTGGTTGTGCTAGGTACCTCATCAAGCCATGTTGCCGGAACCCATTTTTTGCTTTCAGCACTGTAGTTTCCTTTGCTTTCTTCTCGCATTGTTGTTCATCTTAAGGTGGGGGGGGGGGTGTTAGAGTAAAGTATTAATTTAATTGTGTTAATTAAAGTAACTTTGCTCCTTTCTTAAGATGTCACTTTATGCTTTTTGCATTAGTCGTTTATATTTAAAACACTCTTGTATTAGTCGTGTTAAATTTAAAACTCTCATGCATTAATTATCTTAAATATAAACTTGCATGCATTAGTCATGTAATAATTAAATTAATTATTACATGCACTTTTGATTTTTACGGTTTACCCTTATAGGTTTTCAATCTCCTTTATAAGGATTGATCCATTATATATTTAATTCATTCAATTATTGAGGATATTTATTCTTCATATTTTTGAGTCAAACCCTTGCCCTCTTCTTGTCTCTACCTTCTTGTAACAGGTTTTTGTATGCAGGTGATCTTCGGGTTTTGTGGATTTGTATTGCTCAAATTCTACAAAGCCCATGTGGTTGTAACGTGTAAATTTTCTAAATTTTGTAGTTCTACATTTCATTGGGATAATAGAAAGCAATATTTCTTTCTTGCATTTCTATTTATTTCTCTATTGTTGTTGTGTGTGTTGGTTTGTAAGTGGAGTACCCCCCCCCTCTCTCTCTCACACACACACACACTTATCTATACAACATTTTCCTCTCTCTCTCTCTCTCTCTATATATATATATATATATGTCCCCCTCACTCCTCTTTATGTTATTCTATCCATATATTTCTATACTTCTATCTCTCTATACTACTATCGATCTCTATCTCTCTCCCTATTTCACTCTGTCTCTATACCACTATCTATCTAGGTCTCTCCTTTCCCCCCTTATTCTCTCTTATTTACGTCTCTCTCTCTCTCTCTCTCTCTAGCCTCTTTCTATTCCCCACCTCTCTCCTTATATCCATCTCTATTTGTCTATCTATACTTATTTCTATCTATTTGTCTCTCTATCTATCTATACATATGTTTCTCTCCCTCTCTATATATATCCTCATATCTTTATATCTGTATCACACTATCTCACATTTAAATCTCTCTCCTCTTCTCTACATCTCTCCACCTCTTCCTCTCCATCTCCCTGTCTCTATCTCTCCCTCTGCCTTTATCTATCTCTATATCTATTTATTTGTCTTCATCTCTCCTTTAATCTTCATCTCCACCTCTACCTTTTCCTCCTCCTCCTCACTCTCACTCTCACTCTCACTCTCCCTCTTCCTTGACCTCTTTATATCTATTTGCCTCTCTATTTTTATCTCTCCATACTTATTCCATCTCTCCCTCTATCTCTATCTCTATCTCATTATCTCTAATATCTCCCTCTCTAAATATCACTTCCTATAACTATCTTTACTCTCCTCTCCATATCCATCTCCTCTATCTCCATCTCCATCTCTATCTCCATCTCTATCTCTATCCCCCATCTCTTTCACTCTTTGCCTTTTCTCTCTCTCATTCTTTCTCCCTCTTTCTATCCCCTTTTATCCCTCTATCTATCCCTTTTTATATCCCTACCTCTCCTTGGCCCTCTCTCCTTCGATACGACATAATTATATTACTAATTAGTATCATTTGCTAAATTACCTACTAATTAGCCTCATAAAGTACATATTTATATTTAAAAAAACATTAATTTATTTTCCTAGTTGACATTCAACACCTCTTCGACATCCTGCTAATTATCTTAGATGATAGGTTTACATAGAATTGAAAGAAAGAAAGAAAGAAAATAATTTTAACATCTGCGAGGCTAAAGATAGCCTATGGGACAAACCGTCTCACATGCTGAAATGTTTCATTTCTACCCTTTTCTTGTGAAGCTTGATGATGAGTGCCCCCAACTGCTCAACCGTCCCCTCATTGAAAAGATCAAACCACAAATTCACGGTCAAAAGAGTATTAAAACTGTCCCTACTGTCCTTGAAGGCGTCACATTCTAGAATGAAGTGTTTTTCTATTTCTACCTTATCGGAAGTGTAGTAAATACAAATTCTTTCCTCCCAGGTTTTTTAGGCCTTTTCCAACGCCTGGTTTCACAATGAAGTTGATGTGAATCGGTCCTTAATTGGGCAATGATAATCTTGGCTCTCCAGGAGATATTAACCCCAATGTACGCTTTTTGAAGGAAGTTACGAGTGGGATTAAACTCCACAATATAATAATCTTTCTTTCTAGTTAAACCTTTATCCCAAGAACACTTGTGGAACTTATTCATAACAAAAGTATTTATTTCTTTACTATTTGTGGGGCGAGAATTCAAGTGAATATCCCATTTATTGAGCCACTTGTTGTTTTGACGCATCCACGTCTTCTTTCTTTTGCGCAATGTGTCCCTGAAGACAACTTTAGGCAATCTGTCCTCATGCATTTGTTCAATTCAAGTATCTTATAAGATGCACCATAGCAATTGCTTCAATAGGACCAGCTCCAATTTCACTCAACATGATATCATACGGAACTGAGTTTTTTAGTTTGAACTTGTTTGTAATTAGACGTTTTTGAATTTTTTCAATTTCCTTCCATTGTAAATCTGAAGTGTTGTTGGCCCACAGTTCACACCCATAGAGAACAACTGGTAACACTAAAAGACCAAAGAGAATTTGAGAAGTCTTCCAATCCCATAGCTCAGCCTCTCTGCATCTATTTTGGAAGGCATACAACGTTTTCCAACCTCCTAAAATACACTTCTTTCTGCACCCTTCCCAACTCAAATTTTTATTGAAGTCAATTCCTAAGTATTTGTAATCTAACACCTCTCCGAGGATGCTCCCTGAAAAAGAAACTTATGCTGGTTATGTTTTCTTTTAATAGAGAAGACCATCACTTTCATTTTGCTGATGTTGACTTGCATCCCCACCATGTTGCAAAAATGCTCAAGGGCAAGTAAGTGTTTTTGTAAGCCACCAATAGAATTAGAGATCAACACAAGGTCATCTGCATACAAAAGAAGTCTAATAATAAACTTCCTCAAATGTACACCATCTCCACCTTGAAGGTTTAACCACTCCTCAAGTTTATCAATATACAAACCAAAGAGTGTGGGGGACAAATAACACCCTTGCTTGACCCCTATATCACTTCTGAAACTCTTAGAGATGTCATTCGCAGTTCTGATTTTAACTTTAACCTCCTCATAAAGTCTATGAATAACAACTTTAAGATGGATGGAGACCTCAAGTTCCTCTAGTCTAAGCCAAAGCTTGTCCCTAGGGACCGTATCAAATGCTTTTATGAAATCAACAAAACAACAAAATGCTTCCTCCTTCTCCCAGATTTTTTCAATGATGTGTCTTAAGGTTATACCGTGATCCACTGTAGAATGTTTAGGTCTAAAACCTGCTTGCCCTTTAGCACGTTTATCATTTTTTTCTGCCCACTTGCTGATTCTGTTTTCAACCATACTCCCAAATAACTTAACAAGTAAAAGATTAATCATTATGGTCCTATAGCTGGACAGGTCATTGATGTCACCGCTCTTGAAAAGAGGAATAGCAAGGCTAGTTGTCCAATCTAGAGGGAACCCTTGGTGAATGATGCTATTAAAATTTTTAGTGATGTGAGGAGCAAGAATTACCATCCCCCACTTTAGATACTCTGCTTGAAGGTCCACAAGATCTTTTGCCTTACCAACACCTAATTTCTTGATTCCCATCTCTGCCTCTTGGACACCGAAAAATAAAGTAGAAGTGTTGACCAAAGAATGATTGTCAACCTTGAATTTCTGCTCATGAAGTTGCCTAGCATAATTGAACCATTCAAAGCTGTAATATTATTTATTCTCTATTATGCAACCAATTAATTCAACCTGATTTGACAATTTTATGACATTTCAAATTCAAATTCACACACAATTGTTTTTGGTTTTTAATTTAATTAATAAATATTATAAAACTGTCAAATCGCATTGAATTTGTAGGCTGCACAGCCACTTCCGCTTCGCACAGGCCAACAATACACTGAATGAGACAATTTCATATGATTTGATGATTGTTGAGGGCCCCGCCAGCTACTGAAGGATGTCAAAGCTTATTATTTACTGGTTGGGCTCTGGCTGCAAGGTTTTGGGAAGTACGGGAAAATATGAAGGTGTTAGTAACGGGCGCGTCGGGATACTTAGGCGGGCATATTTGCCATGCAGTTGCGAAGGAAGGGTATGCTGTGAGAGCGTTGGTGAGGCGAAGCAGCGTGTTAGACCATCTACAGCAAGAGGAAGTGGAAATTGTGTATGGAGATGTAACAGACCTGCCTTCTCTGTTGGAGGCCTGCAATGGCTGTGACATCCTAATCCACGCGGCAGCCCTTGTATGTCCTTGGCTTCCTGATCCGTCCAAATTTACAACTGTAAGTCGATTCCCCACATTAAATTTGAAGGTTTCCACACACATTTGCTTGTCGATGGAAATTTGACATCATTAGACGTGCCCGAATTGGTACGAGTAACCGGAGAGGTCATGAAATGTGTTGTTTATTATCATTATTGACACTACAAGTTTTGCAAATCTGGAAGCATGAATTTTGTAGTCGAAGTTCAAGGGTGTAGGGGGGAATAACTTTCACCTTAATATTTGTTTAAGGCTTAACTGTAATCTTGGATGATATTTCCATTTCACATTTCATCAGAAAGGAATATTTATAAAGAATGTGAAAAATATTAAAATAATTAATCGCATTAGGGTTTATAAATTTTATCTTTTACATGTGTTCAATTATAGATATTAATAGAAAATGCTCTCTCTGAAAGAAGGCTTGAATGAAGTTTTCAACATTATTTTTTTCTTCATGATTGTCTTTGTTTAGGTCAATGTGGGCGGTTTGAAAAATGTTATAGAGGCCGTGAAGCAGACATCTTCTATTAAAAAAATGATATACACTTCATCCTATTTTGCTCTTGGACCAACTGATGGCTACATTGCAGATGAAAGGCAGGTTGTATGCCCTCCCTTATATGCTTTTTGATAGATTTTGTTGAGTGAAGAGTGACAAAAAGCTGGTTTTCTCTTGATTTACAATTTTTCTGTTTACTCTTTATCTGGGATCATTTTATCAGGTTGTCCATCAAATATCTTATCTACAAGTTCATAGAAGCATTTTTGAAGCATGTATCATACATCACATGGAACTCAATAGAAGATACAACCAATAATTTAGTAGTCATGACAATGCCCCATCGATACAACTACACTTATATTTGCAATTATAACCAAGTTTGTAAAATCCTAAACCAAAAGAGTTTTCACAAATATTGGAGATTTAAGTATAAATCTGAACACTCGTAGAAAAAATTGTTAAGACACAGCTTTATTAGACATTACAGAACAAGTTTGGCCTAAAGAAAGATAATCATTTTTGCTCAAATTTTGTTGATGTTTTTCATTTTACTATCATAATGTTATAGTTTTGAAATTATACTTCCCATTCAGGGTGCTTCTTATCATCCACCTTTGAAAATTTGAAGGCTAAGGACAAAGAGAAACAACTCCAACAATGGCTTAAGCAGAAAATCTAGGAATCCAATTATTATGTTTAGATTCTCTATACTTGGATAGGTTTTACAGACCACTTTGTTCTAAAGAGCTTTTAAAATATATTTCATGAGAGTTCCACCCTGGAGCAGTGTAACTGGGACTATTAATGCAGTGGATATCATTTTGGCAAAGTAGAAAGGTACAGATGAGCGTGAGCGTGGTCTGTTGCAATAGAGACTATGAATAAGGCTTCTTTTGATGGCACCTCAATCCAGCTGCAAGAATGTGGATTCAGTTTGGCCCTAAGATACTGAATGTATTCTTTGGAAAAACAGTGAAAGCAATGTTGCCCCAAATGACTTTTACCCGGTCCTCCAAGTTTTTTATTTATTTTCAGTATATGCTCAATTTAAAATTGCTATGATGATATTTTAAACTTAATTGGATGATAATAGCTTAGATTAAGCTTCAAATGTACTATATAAGCAATAACCTGAGCTTTTGTTTGATTTTGAAAAATCTCAGCATGCATGGTTACTTATTATTTATTCATTCTTGTGTTGTTATTGTCCAATAATAACACAAGAATGAATAAATAATAAGTAAATAAAATTAGTGCACCACCCTACACAGTATCGGGTTATATTGCAAAGGAATGTCAATGATACACCAACAAATCGATGATCATAGGATATACCAGTGAAGGGTTCGATAATAACAAAACTATCATCCATAATAAGCCTAGCATAGTCCAAACAATTAGGCGGTCACTAAGACATATTGACCGATATTATTCAGTAACCACAACATAAATACTATGGGAGGATTGAGTGGCAAGAAAGGAATAGACAGTGATAAGAAAATATACCGAGAAGTATAGTTTATAACCAAACGGTGTGATTAATGTGAAAGAGACGATCCGAATGGGCATGTCTTTTGAAGTCCAAGAGACACATCAACAGCTGAGTAAGATATTTATATTAGAGAAGAAGGATCACTTGAGCATCATCCATAAGATATTAATTCCGACCTTATTCATCCGCTATTGGACTTTCTCAATTGAACATAGCCTTTTTTTGACCTGTTTGGGTAGCGAGGTTACAAGTGAATACCAAAGGCAATGCCATTATTACAGGTGCGAATCATCCACATAGAAACAATATTATTCTCTTGATGTAAGAATATAATTACACATGGGAAACCGTTACATATAGCTAGGAACGATATTAACATCTTGTGTAGTACATATTCTCAAGTGCTGGATCAGAACTAATAATTCATCATTATATATGGTTGAGTAAAACATCATAGCATATCCTCCATTGACAAATCAAAGAAGACTAACGACATATGCAACATCGAGATCATCCTAGTAGAGCCCATCAGTCATATCCAATATAGTAGAGATAATCTATCTTCGTGAATTACGCTAAGTATATATATATATATATATATATATATATATATATATATATATATATATATATATATATATATAAAATTGTTCTATTATAGGTAATTATCCCTATTTTCAGATTTAGACGAGGGGACATCACAAGTGGTATCAAAGCATAATCCTGCCATCCTGTGAGGAATGTACATGCAAACATATCAAAGGAAAGGAAATAAAAACAAGATGAACGAGCAATTAGCCAATGAAATGAGGGCATTCATGGAACAAGCAAATCAAACAAACCAAGCACTGTAAAATATGGGGAACTCAATTGATAATCTCAAAAATACTTCCACAAATGGGCGGGACATAAGTTCAAATCACTCAGAGAACCATAACGGATCTTCATCCTCTAGGGTACCCAAACCCCCTTTTCTACCTAGAGAATAAATCTTAAGAGGGGAAGAAGGAATTGAACAACCCACTAATAGCACCGTGGATTCCACTAGAGCCTATGCTAGTTTGGAACCAGAAATCAGAGAACTTATAACATTTAGAGAATTTTGTGAGGGCCAGAAACAAGAAGCACCAAGAAGGGCAAGGTTAAACCCAAACAAGGATTTAAAACATAAAGCAAACAAAGTAACCCTTCCAAATTTTGATGGGTCCGGAAAAATCACAGCGCATGGTTGGCTGCAAAAATTAAACACTTACCTCACCCTTAGCCCGATGACAGAGGAGGATGCACTCCAATTTGCTATTCTCCACTTAGAGGGCATAGCACATGAATAGTGGTACCATGGAATCCACACCCAGGGCCATCAAAACGTCACATCCTATGAAGAATTGGCACAACAGATTATTAAAAGATTTGATAGAAGACACCCCCAAGAAGACTTTAAAAAGCTGACTCAAATCAAGCAACAAGGATCAGTCGAAGGTTATATTGTCAAATTCCAGAAACTCTCAGTTCGAGTTTCAAGGGTAGATGACGACAGACTTACTTGTTCGTGGAAGGATTAAAAGATTCACTAAGAGGTTTGGTTAGTGCTCTCAAACCCGCATCTCTTGATGATGCCATTGAAACAACCTCAAGACTAGAAGTTTCATCAACATGTAATAAACCCTCAAGCAACCATAGCAAACAATTCCATGGTGAGGATGAAAAACATAAGAAAGGATTCCCAAAAAGAAAATGCTTTCACTACAATGAGAACTTTGAACGTAGACATGTATGCCAAGATGAGAAAGCTCAAAAACAACAAGAAGACTTAAGGAGGAAGAATTTATGTTTCAGATGCAAAGAATCATGAAAACCAGGGCATAAGTCCGAAAAAGGAGTCAAGTTCATAGAATAGAAGCAACACTCGACACAGTGACAGAAGGAACACCCCCTAAGAAAGTGAAAATTGAAATATGATCAAGGGAACCTCAACAACATTCAATTGATGAATGGACGAGAAAGCCAATGGAGCTTCGAGGAGGTTCAACCCTAGTTGTAACAACTTGGAAATTTGTCTTAATTGGTAATGTAGAAATAACGATTAATCTCCATTTATGTAATTTTGATTATTATTGAAACATTTAAGATATGGGTTAACTAAAAGAAGAAAAAAGGTTGCAATTAAGGGAGAATCGCTAGGGTACCCTATTGCAGTAATAGTTAAGGGAGAGCCACTATGAGGGCACCCTACTGCTCTACGATTAAGGGATAACTACTAGGGCACCCTATTGCAGTAATAGTTAAGGGAGAGCCACTATGAGGGCACCCTACTGCTCTACGATTAAGGGATAACTACTAGGGCACCCTATTGCAAGTACCTTTCCTACCAAGCTTGCAGTTAAGGGAGAATCGCTAGGGCACCCTATTGCAATGGAGGGAGAACCACTTTGAGGGCACCCTACTACTTTGCGATTAAGGGAGAACTGCTAGGGCACCCTATTGCAACTACCTTTCCTATGGAGTCTGCAATCAAGGGAGAATCACTAGGGCACCCTATTGCAATAGCAGTTAAGGGAGAACCGCTACGAGGGCACCCTACTGCTTTGCGATAAGGGAGAACTGCTAGGGCACCCTATCGCAGTACTAGTTAAGGGAAAGATGCTAAGAGCACCTTTTCGCAAGAACCTTTCTAACTTTTATTTAGACAAAGGAGACGAAGCATAAATAGATAAGCAAGACAAACATTCCGCTAAGTAGACTACCTCACGTGGTTGCCTAACACCTGCCACCGAGGCCAAGGGGGCCAAAGTTCCGCTCTTGGACTTAGTATGGGATTGGCTTGAACTAACTTATCATGACTCATCTCTACAAATCAAAATTGTTTAAATAGTATGATCACATTTTTGAAATTATTTGCTAACTTGTGTTCGCTTTGTATAGGGTTTATAGTCGAGACTCGAGTACAGAAGAGAAATAAACTTTGCAAAAACATCTTGCTAACCTTGGTTTATTTCAAATTGTAATTGTAGTACGGGATCCAACAAAGCTTTTAACAAATGTCTACTCCTTGTCTTCATGCATTAATGTGTATACTCCGTGTATGCCCTGTGTCTTCATGCATTCAAATATATGCTTCTTGTATGTCTTATGTCATCATACATTCACATACATATTTTATATCTCCAAGCGATTGTCCCATGTATAGGTAGGAGAATAAACTCAAGCTATGAATTTGTTGATCGATATCAAGATCACATAGCAGAAGCCTCTTGCATCAATTGCTTGAGGGCAAGCAATTTGAGGAAGGGTGGACTATCATGACCCCTTCTTGAATAGACCCAGTAATAATAAATAATGAGTATAAAATTAAAATATTAAATATTATAATATAAAAATAAATAAATAATAACAACTCAAATACTAATAAATAAACTAATAGAAAATCAATATGATGAAAGAGACAACAGACAGTGTGTGTTATAGGTAGACAAGGAGGTCTACAAGGGAAGTCTACAAGACAGGTGTTATGATGATTCAGGTGATGTTTTGCCACCAATGCCAAAGGCGAAGATTGATGACATATTTAAGTTGTCATTGGTAAAGTCATTAGCAAACATCCCACCGGAGCACCGATACTCTTAAGTATGCACCGATAGACTAAACAAGTAAGCGATGTACTTTGCTAGTCACGCTTATACCGGTCTAAGTTTTTCCAACCGGTCATGGAAGACACACAGGGAAGAGATGGCTAACCGGGTACAAGTTCTTTACCGGTTAATGCATGATAATTTGAACCGGATTATGTAGAGCGTTCTCAGTTAACTAGAGTTAGCTTTTTCAGTTTTACTAAAGTTAGATTTATTTTATCTACGAGCGTTTCAAGGTAAACTCAAGTTCAGTTTGCAAGCTTTTTCTACATGCTTGATTTATGGGTGAGTTTACAGCTTGGTGGAACTGTGAGATGTATTTTTAATAAGATTAATTTCTTATAAATAGAGGTCACAGGACACACAAGAATTGTTGTTGAATATCCAGAGCAGGAGAGAGATATCTTTTGAGAGGAGCTACAGTCACGAGAGGTGAAAGACAGAGAAAGGTTCAACAACCAAGCAGAGGAAAGGGTAACATGTATGATCTAATCAGATAGAAAGTGTCATCATAGATCATTGCTTTAGATTGTGAAGCATATTCAAATCCCTTAATCAGGGTGAACCCTAATAGGTTCTTTGTA
The DNA here is from genome assembly GCA_027943335.1 of Chamaecyparis obtusa. NCBI lineage: Eukaryota > Viridiplantae > Streptophyta > Pinopsida > Cupressales > Cupressaceae > Chamaecyparis > Chamaecyparis obtusa. The sequence goes on along the minus strand of BSBK01004303.1, from coordinate 623,364 downwards.
CAAATCCCTTTATCGGGTAACTTCTTTATTGGTGTTGAAAGTCCTCTTACAAGGCGACTCCTAACAAGGTCAAGATCCTAACAGGTCTTCTACCAAATCCCTTAACCGGGTAGCACTCTTATCAGTGCTTTGTAAGCCTCTAATAGGGCACCTTTATTATTGTAGTAGTAAAGTTGTGGGTTCTGCCCCACCGTTGTTTTCTCCTTCTAACCGAGGGTTTCCATGTATTTATGCTGTGTTGACCTGAGCATTTCAATTTCTGTTTATGAATGTTATTATATTCTTTTAATTCTGCAAGAATATATATATAAGGTTAAATTGAAGTAGAAATTGTATTTACTGATTCACCCCCCCCTCTTAGTAACTGGTTTAGGATTAACAATGAACTCCATCAAAAGCGCTGGAGGAACACTGAGTAAGCAAGATGTGATAAGCAAGATACTGAGGATGTTGAGGCCACAATATGCTATCAAGCTCTCAGCCATACAAGAGCTCAGATCAGTGAGCACATCACAAGTCACCCTTGATTCTCTTATCGATAAGTTAACTGCTTTTGAATTAGGCAATTATGATAACAACTTACCTATGTTAGATGTTGCTTTAAGTCTTCTATAAATATTGCTTCCACCAAAAAAGGAAGAGAGACCGGTAATAGTTCTACCAGGAGGTCTGGTCATTTCCTTGAAAATCTGCTCTCAGAAGAACAAGAGTAGGATGAGTTTGAAGCACTCATTGCAAGGAGATTTCCAAGAGGAAAAGGGAAGTACAAAGGGAAACTTCCATTGAAATGCTTTTCTTGTAATAAGATAGGACACATTGCGGCTAGCTGTCCAGAAAATGAAAATAAAGAAAATTTCAACCGATTCAAGAACAAAAGAAAAAATGAGTGCTACCTTGCTGAGGAAGGTCTCACTGACAACAAATCTGAAAAATCGGGAGATGATGAGATTGCCTTTGTGGCAATAAAGGAAGAAAGCTTAGTGATAAGTGAAATGGCACTTATCTCTAGATCCCACCAATGTGAGGACTGGATTATTGACAGTGGATGCACTCACCACATGACTGGTGACAAAAACAAGTTCATCAGCCTGAAGCTTAATGATGGTGGATCAATGACATTTGGAAACAATGCTCCCTGTGCTATTAGAGGCAAAGGCTCAATAGTACTTGGTAATGAAGCTGTTTGTGATGATGTGTACTGGGTAGAAGGACTCATGTACAACCTGATGAGCGTGGCTCAACTGAACAACAAATGATACCTGATAGAGTTTAGACAAGGATCATGAATTGTTAAGAATCAATCAGGAGCACAAATTGCGACCAGTAGATAGAGCAAAGGGAACCTGTTCTACCTAAACTCAACCAAGGGGGCTTGCCTCATAGCAACAGCTAAAGGGGAAACAAAGAAAACTTGCCTTATGGCAAAAGATGACAATAGCTGGCTGTGGCACAAAAGACTCTGCCACATAAACTTTGATAGCATAGTCAAAGTGAGTGGGAAGAAGTCAGTCAGAGGGCTTCCTGACATCATAAAGCCAGACAGGGCCATGTGTAAAGAATGTCAGTTGGGTAAACTGATAGGTACAAGCTTCAACAACAAGTCTTATTCAGCTAAAAGTATACTGGATCTTGTTCACATGGATCTATGTGGACCAATGAGGACTAAGAGCTACTATGGAGACAAGTATTTTATGCTCTTTGTAGATGATTTTTCAAGGATGATCTGGATGCTTTTCCTTAAAGAAAAATCAGAGGCCTTCCATATGTTTAATATTTACAAGGCTCGAGTGGAGAAGGAGATCGGTAAAAGCTTGAAGTGTCTAAGGTCGGACAGGTGAGTACACCTCAGAAGAGTTTTCCAACTACTGTGAAGAACAAGAGATAAAAAGGCAGATGTCTGCACCTAGAACCCCTCAACAAAATGGAGTTGCTGAAAGAAGAAACATGACTTTGATAGACTGTGCAAGAATTTTGACGATTCAGAAAGATCTACCCCGTCACTTATGGAGAGAAGCAATCAGCACTGCTGTATATACATTGAACCGGGTTCAAGTCAAGAAAGGAACTGGTAAAACTCCTTATGAGTTATGGTTTGGTCATACTTCTAGTGTAAGCTATTTCAGAGTATTTGGAAGCAACTGTTACATCAAGAGAGATGTTTGCTCTGGCAAGTTTGAGCCAAAGAGTGATGAAGGCGTATCTTTGGGTTACTCCACCAAAAGTAAAGCCTACCGCTGTCTGAACAAAAGGACAAGAAAAATAGTGGAAAGTGCAAACGTGAAGATAGATGAGCATTTAGAACCAAGGGATAAGACCAGTCAAGGTGAATTTGACAGTCACCAAGACTATGATGCTAATGATCATTTAGAATTCAATGAAATAATAGCCGCTGATGAAGGAGAACAGGTAAACAGACCCATGGAACAGGGTAATGTGCCTGAGCAAGGAAGGGATCAAAACATAAGACCGATTGAAGAAGATGAACAAGAAGATGTTCATGATCTTGTTGGAAATGTGCCTCAACCGGAAAGAGAAGATCGGGACCACCGACTAGTTCTGCCAAGGTATGTCACCTATCACTCCACTGATAACATTATTGGTGACAAATGTGCCAACATTCTAACAAGGAGAAAGACTAGATAAAGTATCTGTTTGTTTTCCAACATAGAGCCTAAAACCACCAGAGAAGCTCTGGAGAATGACAACTGGGTCAAGGCAATGGAAGAGGAGCTAGAGCAAATAGTAAAGAATGAAACATTGACTCTTGTACCCAGACCCGAAGACAAGAATGTTATAGGAACCAAGTGGGTGTTTAGAAACAAGCTGAATGAAGAAGGAAAGGTGGTGATGAACAAGGCAAGGCTAGTTTGCAAAGGATATGCACAGGAAGTAGGACTAGACTATGGGGAAACCTTTACACCGGTAGCAAGACTAGAAGGGGTAAGAATTCTACTTGCCTATGCTGCCTATTAAAGGTTTAAGGTATATCAAATGGATGTAAAATCTGCATTTTTTAATGGTATATTGGAAGAGGAAGTGTATATAGAGCAGCCGGAGGGCTTCTCATCCACAGAGAAAACTGATATGGTCTGCAAATCGAAGAAGGCTCTCTATGGACTGAAACAAGCCCCAAGGGCTTGGTACGAAAGATTACACTCATACCTCTTGAGCATAGGATTCACAAGAACATGTGATAACAACAATATGTATCTTAAGGCCGGTAAAGAAGGGAACCTGATTACTAAAATATTTGTGGATGATATCATCTTTTGAGGAGATGATAAAATGAGCAAAGACATCGCAGAAGAGACGAACAAAGAATTTGAAATGTCCTTGATTGGAGCAATAAAATTCTTCATTGGTCTACAAGTCCAACTCAACGAAGGTATATTCATATCTCAGTCCAAGTATATTAAAGAGATTCTTAAAACATTTGGGCTAGAAGAATCCAGACCGGTTGGCACGCCTATGATAACTAATTGCAAGTTATTAAAGGAGGATGATGCCAAAGAAGTTAATGAGACACTTTACCGATCAATGATTGGTAAATTACGGTATGCTGTGCACAGTAGACCAGACATCGCACATGCAGTAGGTATTGTGGCAAGATTCTTTGCAAACCCAAAAGAGACACATTTGATAGCAGTGAAAAAAATCTTTAGATATCTAAAGGGGACTGAAGAATATGGTCTCTGGTTTCCTCACAAAGGAGGTTTTGAGATAAAAGTGTTCACTGATGTAGACTGGGCCGGTAACATTGATGACAGAAAGAGCACAAGTGGAGGTGCATTCTTTCTCGAAGAAAGGATTGTGTCATGGACAAGCAAGAAGCAAAACTGCATTTCACAATCCACAGCGGAGGCTGAGTATGTTGCTGCAACAATCAATTGCACACAGGTAATCTGGATAAAATAGATATGGGAAGGAATCCAAGAACAGGTACCTGAACCGATAGCAATATTCTGTGACAACACGAGTGCAATCAATATATCCTAAAATCCTGTTATGTACTCAAAGACAAAGCACATTGCTATAAAGTACCACTATCTAAGAGAGCAAGTGCAGAACAAAGAAGTCAAGTTGGAATATGTTCCCACAAAAGAACAAGTTGTTGACATATTCACAAAGCCTTTACCGAAGAGTACCTTTGAGCATCTAAGAGGTAAATTAGGGGTAATTCCCCTTCATGATCTTCAGTAAAAAGGACAGAGGAGATCATCAATCCAACAAGCTCAAACAGAGGAATCAACCTTATCTAAATCGGATTGGTGACCAAGGACCGCTGCTCGAAAGGGGAGCAGACTTCAGGAAAGGTAGTTGTTTGACTAGCCTTTGGCATTATTGTCAAAGGGGGAGACAACCGATAGTATTATTTGGATGAAACCGGTATGGTATTTGCCATCAATGCCAAAGGGGGAGATTGTTGGCATTATCGGTAAGGATGCAATTGGTAAATGGTAAAAGTGGTGTTGTCATTGATGTCATTAGCTACCATTGTCCAAGTAGGGAACATGTGACAATAGTAGTGAACAGTTGACATTGTGAAACTGTTTAGGAAACCGGTAACTGATGACACAATGATGAGCAGAAATGCACTTATTGCTCTGAGAAGCGACCGGTGAAGTCACTAACCGGTAAGTATATGACCGGAGCAGTAACCAGTATAGACAGAGAACAAAGAAGTGACAGGTGAAGACAAAGACTTGTACATTGCATAAGGAAGGGTGTAAACCGATCATCTCTAATTGGTGAGATATGATTGAGACCGATGAACCGGTGAAAGTCACAGTTGACATACACTTAAGATACTCTTCTACCAAGATTTGTTGCACAAATCATGTAGGATTTTGTGTTACAGAGAAGATCGGTGAAAGACAGTTGAAGGATTTAATGCGGAGATTTATGGCACAAATCATGGCGTAATCTCGTGTAGAGGAAAGTATGCGACACGCATCTGATGTTTCCTTTACAAAATAGAAACACGACTACATGGCAGATCTCTTGTTGGGAAAAAGCTCGTGTCATGCATTTGATGTCTCCTCTCATAATTGAGACTTGACTGGATGATGGATTTAAAGAAGATCTTCACGGATACTGTAACATGCAAAAAGCGGGAAAGGCAAAGGAAGTCTATTTATTCTTCAGCCAGCGAAGAATATCATTTGCCTTCATTCTGCCAAAGAGAAAGAGTTAACCTGTACGCTGAGCAAAGCTACGGTAAAGGAAAAGGAGGAGAAGAAGAAAAGAGTGAACTAGTATTTGGGTGGACATTAACAGGTCCCTTGTATTAAATTCTTTTTTTCGGGTGACATCTAGTAGATGTTCTAAAGTCCTCTAACAAGGCAGACTTTAACATACCTTATTTTAAATCCCTTAATCGGGTCGCATCTAACAAGTGCATTTGTAATCCTTTAACAGGGAAGGCTTTTAACAGGGCGCACTTCAGAAGAGTGCAAAATTTGTGAGTTCTGCTCACACCGTGGTTTTCTCCCGCTTTGGGTTTCCACGTGATACATCTGGTGTTCTATACTGCTATGATCTTGTGGTAGTTATTTCTTTTATAGGATTTGTTCTGCATGGAGTATTAGTTATTTTGTATCAGAGTGTTTAAAGTTTTAGTGGGTGCTGATTCACCCCTCCCCTCTCAGCACCAGTTGGGACCATCAGTGTGTACTAAGATACAAGAGTAAAATATGTCTTCTTTCACTCATAAAATTATTATAGAGAAGAAGACGCGAGATGGGCAACCAAGTGTTACAATTCATCCAACTACACCATACTAGCTTCCATGACGATACACTATATTTAAAGGACCCAAAATAGTTGCCACGAGGAACACAATCACCAACTAACCGACGCTTATAACTATTCGAGAGTGACAACCATCTTAATATGAATAATTTATACATTGTCAGATAATAAATATTATCAAACATAAGAATAGGCGTTGCATGCTGACTACACGCCTGCCATGATTTTATTTTGATGTAAACCTAACGCTTGGAATCTATTTGCTAGGGAGTATAATTTGGAGGTTTTGGGTGCTTCTTGTGCACTCTTGACCACGTTGGAATCCTCAACTCTTCCCTTGGCTTTGACCTTCTATGCAATCGTTTCGCTTTCAGATTTTCTTTTATACACCCTTGGCTTTACTGCTTCTCCTTTGATTGACAACCTTTTAATGCTCCAAAGGCCACTCTTGTACAATTCTACGAAGGAATGTGACTTTGTCTCCCAACTTTCCTCATCTAGAGAAGGTTGTTTTGACTTTTCAACTTGTCTCTGTTCTCAGGAAAGGCTTCAACTTGGGAATTGTATAGTTGTATTTTATTCAAGTGTTTGTCATAGTCTTGTTCTTCATTCCCTTTGCCTGATGATCCTTAAAGATTGCCTGTTCTCATGGTCTTGACCACCTTGTGGCCTCTTCTCCCCTTTATTGGAATCTAAGGGCATGAATCGCTCAAATCTGACCTGTCTATTTTAATACAAAACCAAATTTTTTCTGCTGTGTCTGATTGAATGAATACATGAATTGATAATAGAGATGACAATACATACTAGTTACAGAAGTAAAGTGTCTTTATTCACACATGAAACTATTACAGATTAAGACTAGAGATGGTCAACCAAGGATCAAAGTCAATCCGACTGGATCATACTGGCTTCTTTGATGATGCACAATCGATATAAAAGACTTGACGATTGCCAAGAGGAACTCAACTTGCTTTAATTTTTAATTGTAGTGCCGAAATCTTTGACTTTGTGGTTACCATGACTTTCATGCTTGTGATACTATTCCTCAACCTTTCCCTACAGTGGTGTGGGGGGCCTCTAGAGGTTCTACTCCTTGACCTTGCAATTGTCTGCCACCCTCTGACCCAGGAAGGGAAAGCAATTGTTGATTTTGTTAGTGTGACTGTGTTGTATGATAGTGGTGTCTGAAACTGTGAAGGTTGAGCTGCCACTCATATTATATCAAGTTTTTGTTTTATCTTATCAATCCTTTCTTTTAGATTGATTTTGCTTCCAGGTTAATGGATGAGTTTCACTATCTTCCTTAATATTTTCCAATTTCCATTTAACTCTTTTAGATATTCCAACATTGGAAATCAAGAGATTAATTCTTTGGAAATGAGGTATTCTCTTGTAACTTTTCCTCCAATATTTTTTTGTTCTGATTTTGGTTTGTCTTATTATTCTCTCTGGGGTGGTCCTAGATTCTTTCTACGAACTTTTCGTAAATAAGTGTAGTTACAATGTTCTTTTGATAGGCAAACTGAGGGCCCTATATGGGTCCTTGCTCTTTGAAAAATAAAGTCACAATTACAATAGGGGCTAGTGGAGCTGGGGAAAGGCCACCCAAGGCATAAACAAATTCACCAAGCTTGCAAGCTTGGCCTAAGGAAAAACCTTCTAGCAAAACAAGACACCGACCATACCCCAAAAACTACTACAAAAATAATAGGAGGGGAGCACTTCAATGAGAGGGGCCTGAATCAGTTTTTTCTTCCTTCTTAGCTATCACTTGTATTACTAGCTCAAGAAAAATGAGTCTCTTAGCATGAGAGACTCAAGAAAAATGAGTCTCTTTGAAATAGATGGCAAGTTGTAAAGACTTGAGATTGCCAGACAATATTCCCTTAAAATGACACTCAGGTATTCCATGTACAGTGCCAAATCTTGGCAATAGAGAGCCAATTCAGCATGTGTTTTAGAAAGAGAACAAGAAGTTATTTGGAGCTTGGTAAACTTTTTCTCCAGCAGCAAGTGATCAAGGGCTGCGTCAACCTCATGTAATCCATCCTCATATGAGTCACAAAACAGGAGATTGTTTTTGCTGGGCAGAATACAACTGAAGATGCATTCCTTGTTTTCAGAGTTAGGTGATCTGGAGCTTAGATGCTTGATGAAATTCTTTAAAATTGAGACCCTGGTTCAAAGAACCCCAGTATTCTCCAATCCACCCTCCCCCAAATTCTCTTTGACAAATTTAAATGTTGCAACATCAGGGATCCAGAAAGGTTTACTAAGACTTCAGTGGGAGAGAGCGCCACTGTAAGTACAGTCCTTGAATAAATGGTGCAATTCATGTTTCCAAACTGCCAATAAAGCACAGAAACAGCCTGTAAAAGTTTCCAAATAAAACATAACAGGAATAAAAACAGCTAATTTCCAGCTTGCCTACATGAGCATTATGAAGGCATGTGGGAGGTGTCCACTCAAGATATATGGTGCTCTAAAATACAAGTAAACTATAATGAAGTCCATTTAATAGAGTAGGGGAGAATGAAATGTAGGAACAGTCCTTTTTTTGACAGGAGGAAAGTTGGCCTGAAGAAGAGACTAAAGATACAAATCCTCTTAAAGATCACTAATTTTTGCAGAGAAGTTTTCAAGGCGATCTGCCACCCAATTGTATTCCCTGCAACAATGGCCAAAGGAAATAATTTCAAAATTATGCCCAATCAGTTTCACTTCCTCATTGATGTTTCTCAATCTCCGATCTTTCAAGGAGTTATTAACTAACCCATTGATATCATATACTTATTTGGGAGTCCCCTTCATACAGTCCAATGAAACAGCCAAGTTGAGACCTTCCAGTACAAACAAAGCTTCCACCTTATTATTTGATTTGGATCCCCAAAAAGGATCCCCCAAAATAGGCCTGAAGAAGAGTGCACCACAACCTGCACCGGCCATGCTCGGTTTGCTTTTAGAGTGCCATTGAAGTACAATTTGAGAAAAAACTACATGATGTGATTTCCAGTCTTAGAAATTTTATCAATTACACCATTAATGGGGGTAAATGCAGTTGTAATGCTAATGACATATTAAAGGGTTACTCCGATAATCAACTTTCTGTTGCATTTGTTCTCTTCAATCTCCAGAACAGTTCCCTGCATTAAGCTGTTGTCTAACCTGAGCTGGATACAAATTTCTTTATGTATTTTCCAAGCTTCTTTGATCTATCACTAAGTGAAAGCTTTAAAGTTTGATTGATATCTTGTTATGCCATTTGTTATATTTTACTGTTCTCTCCTGTTGCCATTCACCTGTTGAGCCCATCAGAACTGAGTTGTCCACATGCCTTGGAATCACATATAAAATATAAACCCTAACATAAAAAATTCTCTATGTTTTCTGAAGGGTTAAAGTTATATTCAAACCCACAGTGAGAAAATATTCACAAGGCAAACTGCACACATAAGCTAAGATTTGAATGTTATCTTTGTTAAACAGCCATATTCATCTAGTTCTATTGAATGCCTTTTCCTTTCTGTTGTTGTTGCATTTTACAACAAAGTAAACATAGTGTCAATTGTTGAGGCAAACTGCACACATAAGCTAAGATTTGAATGTTATGTTTGTTAAACAGCCATATTCATCTAGTTCTATTGAATGCCTTTTCCTTTCTGTTGTTGTTGCATTTTACAACAAAGTAAACGTAGTGTCAATTGTTGTCTCTGAAGGCATCTAGATTCTAAAGATTGCATATGCAGGACTGTGACATTGTGGATCTTTGACATTTCTCTTCTGTTATCATATTATTTTAGAATTGCAGATTGATCTTGTGAAGAAAGCTCGACTTTGTATTTCTTTTATATAATGTGCAGGGTCAGCATATCAATATATTGATCTCATTTCTGTCCGTTTTTTATGTTGTAGATACATGCAGGAAAATCTTACTGCACGGAATATGAGAAGTCTAAGGCTGCGGCAGATGAAATTGCACGTCAAGCCGCAGATGAGGGTTTGCCTGTGGTTCTTCTTTATCCTGGTGTCATATATGGACCTGGAAAAATGACTTCTGGGAACATAGTTGCTAGCTTGGTAATTTTCTCTATCCTATAAAATTTGGCTGAGTTATCACCATAATTCAGAGGATTTCCTTTTCAGGGTACGATTACTTAGCTAGTATGTATTTATTTATGGCAAAAAATGGTCCTTGGGAATCACATGTCCCTTTTAAATGTGCATGTCCAAAAGCACATTTTGCAGAGTTTTATTTTTCTGCGAACATAATCAGCACAGAAGCTAATGGAGTGTAAAGTTTCAAGTAAGATTCCTGGAGTCCTAATATTTAATAAACAAAATTATTCCTCTTACTTTGCACCAATCGCACAACTGTTGAAACTTAAAATGTTGAAGGATAAACTAACACACAGAAAATTTATACCTCAACTCAATCTTTTATTCCTTAGAAAAACTTACAAGGAAACCTGTACAAATTGTTCATCCAATAGCTGCACAAAAATACACTGTCTATTACGTTCTTTAATCTTGCTCCTTTCTCTATGCTATTCAATTAAAAATTCAATCTTCCAAAAAACATCCTTATCTCTTCCAAGAGATGAATTGGAAGATAAGTCATTAATGTATATCTACGCTTTCTTAGACTTAATTAGCTAAATAAAAGACTTACGCTTTAATCTTTAAAGGTGAAATGTAAAATACAATAACTTGAACCGCTTGAAGCACTTTCCAACATGTACACACTAAACCTGTATGGAAGTTCCTATCCCAGCTAAAAACTCAACATGCAGAAGGCATCTAGTTTCTAAGTTGTCTTTGGTAAGGGAAACTTTTGCTTCATCAGTGATACATAAATATAATTCTTCTGGTCCTGTCATAGGGGAATGTGTATAAATGGAAAACTGCTGAATTCATAACAAGTTATGATACAATGTTCTTTTGAATCAGTAAATTTTCTTGTCAATGTTCCTGAATTTTTTTGGGATAAAATGTAATTTAAATTAGAAACTATAAGGAACCTCAATTTGGCATTTTGGAATATGCTTGTAAAGCACTAGAGAGAAGTTAGAATTTGTTCTTCGAAATGTAAAAAAGCAAGGTGCATAGAAATAGCTTCCTATGCTGATCTTGAAGGGAGTGATGTATAGAGAACTTAGAATCTGATGCAAACTTATTATAGAAAGTAGAGAAGCACATTCATAAACATATAAACAATAATAGCATAACACAATGATTTACGCGGGGAAAAGCTTTTCATGAGAAAAACTCCCCACTCCAAAACCTGCACAATGTATTATCAAATTTGAAACACGATTACAACAGACTTGCAATGCAAATCTTTCAAGAGTATTTCACCAGCAATAAAATTGGAATAATTTCAATAGCACTTCAAGTTTTAACAACACCTATGTATTTGCAAACTCTCATATGAAACTATTTCCTTGGGTACCAATTTATAGACAAATGAATAAGTTGAAAAACACAAGTTAAGAAACCCCCAAAAGATGGTGCCCTACATGGGCACAATTTCCAATTCCGAACTTGAAGATTCCCATGACCTGTTAAAGATTTAAAATTAAACATATCACTTGTAACCTCTAATTTGACTCACTTGACATGGGTGTCTAACTTGTTATAATTTCTTATTTTAAAATAGGCAATAATAAAGAGTGTCATAGCTCATCAAGGTTTCAAAATAATCTCCTTAGTCTTTGCTCTTATTTGTCATAAGAAATTATCATAACTTGTCATAGAATCCCTCAAAAGAGGGGTGCTCCAAATTGTCTAAGTAACAAAGTACCAACACTTGGCGTAAAGTGCCTTACACAAATTTCAAAGCCCCATTTGAGGTGGGGCACAAATATTAATTAAAGTAAAATATTAAATATGTCAAATAATTATGGGAAAATGCCGAATAATAAATAAATTAAACTGGACATTTGTGAAGGTTGAGACACCTTAATTCCAACATTCCCCCACTTATTGAATACTTTGCAAAAGCCTAGGGGTAACATACCATTATCAAATCAACTACTAGGAGCCAAGAGGCCCATTGACTTTGTGATGAACCCGTGAAATGGAGCCACCTGGCCTGGACGGCAGTGCTAGCTACCACCTACGTACTCTTGTCTTTTTGTGGACAAATCGGATTTTTGTTCTTTGTCTCTTAGTGTCAACCGATTTCTTTGAAGAAATCAGATTTGTTTTTTTGTCTCTATGTGCCAACTGTCTGCCACTATTTGCAAACTGGTAGCTTCTACCAACTTCAGCCAACTCTCTGCTAACTGTGGCTTGCCTCTTTACAGACTGGCATCCCTTCACCGAATGCAATTGGATTGTTTACTTGCCTTGCACTACAAGTTAATGTACCACCCCAAGTCGGTATATATTGAAGACTCTGCTTTGTTTTTTGGTATGTTGAATATATTTTTTTTACCTCTAAGCACACAGGGAGTTGAGGTGACAATCTTAGCGCCCAAGTGAGGAAGAATGCAGCCCCTATCCCACCAATCAGTTTGTTCATACCCAACACCATATTTATTATGTTTTTTTCCCTTCAGCACGTTATATCTTGGGATGAAATCCCCAAGAGATTTGTGTAATTTGTAAGCTTAAACTGTTTCTGTTAAGAGATTTTATGTCAGTTTTATGTACGTTTGATTCCTGAATTTGCAGCTTCTATATTAAACTTGTTTTTTATTGCTTTGAATCTATGTAAGCACTGTTAACCATCTGAATGATCTACAAGCAATTTGGTGACCCTTACAGTGAATTTTTCTTCTCCTGAATCTATATTGTGCAATCAGTTTGTTTTTGAATTTAATAGTTTAAAGTAAAAACAAAGATTTATATCGTATAGACCTTGAGGTCTTTACAGTGGTATCAGAGCAAAAATCCTGCCAGCCTGTGGGATGTTCAAGATGATTACAGAAATGGAAGAAAGGGATAATGAAATTGCGGCCTCTTTTATTACTAGTTGGTATAATAGATATCAAAAGTTAAAGAATCTTCTAACATTTTAAGAATATTTAAGTCTGACAGGAAATACTATACCTATGCACGCGGAGGTTATCACAGTCTTTGATGAATATGCAAGTGAACCATAGGAGGTCAAGGCTACTGAATCTTTTGATAGGTACTAAATAAGAAAAATGAAAGAGATTGGATCTTGAATCAGAAATTCAATCAGAATCAAAAGAAGGTCAAACTATTTCTAGTCAAGAGGGAGTTGACGTTTGTGGAGATGGGAAGGTTAAAAGGCTTGAGGAGTTTACTAAAGATATAGGTTCCAAGTATGATGAATCAGGGTTGTGTCTTAGTGCCAAGTTGGAAGGACGAATTGAAATGAATAAGAAGAATAAAGCCATGTTTACAAATTCACTTCAGCCATATGAGGATATGGACAAGGTTGAAGAAAATACCTCCATGGAGTTTGCCAAACCAGCTTTAATTGACCAGCTATGTGGAGGTATGAATTCCATTAATGTTCCACATTCCATTAATGTTCCATTGTGTGAACCAGCTCAGCATCTTATGAATTCCATTAATGTTCCATTGTACATTTGATTCCTGAATTTGCAGCTTCTATATTAAACTTGTTTTTTGGTGCTTTGAATCTATGTAAGCATTGTTAACCATCTGAATGATCTACAAGCAATTTGGTGACCCTTACAGTGAATTTTTCTTCCCCTGAATCTATATTGTGCAATCAGTTTGTTTTTGAATTTAATAGTTTACAGTAAAAACGAAGATTTATATTGTACAGACCTTAAGGTCTTTACATTGGTATCAAAGCAAAAATCCTGCCAGCTTGTGGGATGTTCAAGATGATTACAGAAATGGAAGAAAGGGATAATGAAATTGCGGCCTCTAAAATTGCTAGTTGGTATAACAGATATCAAAAGTTGAAGAATCTTCTAACATTTTAAGAATATATAAGTCTGATAGGGAATACTATACCTATGCAAGAGGAGGTTATCACAGTCTTTGATAAATACGCAAGTGAACCATAGGAGGTCAAGGCTACCGAATCTTTTGATAGGTACTAAATAAGAAAAATGAAAGAGATATTGGATCTTGAATCAGAAACTCAATCAGAATCAAAAGAAGGTCAAACTATTTCTAGTCAAGAGGGAGTTGACGTTTGTGGAGACAGGAAGGTTAAAAGGCTTGAGGAGTTTACTAAAGATATAGGTTCTAAGTATGATGAATCAGTGTTGTGTCTTAGTGCCAAGTTGGAAGGACAAATTGAAATGAATAAGAAGAATAAAGCCTTGTTTACAAATTCACTTCAGCCATATGAGGATATGGACAAGGTTGAAGAAAATACCTCCATGGAGTTTGCCGAACCAGCTTTAATTGACCATCTATGTGGAGGTATGAATTCCATTAATGTTCCATTGTGTGAACCAGCTTAGCATCTTATTGGTAAGGAATCAACTTGTGTTTTAGATAGTGATTGTTATTCCTAACCGGTTACTGAGAGGGGGGCTGAATTAGTAATTTCAATTTCTTCTACTTCTTTCTAAACAAATATTCTTACTTATTCAGAAATTAAAGAATATTACAACATTCTTAAACAAAAATTGAATACATAGGTCAACACAGCTTATGTACGTGGAAACCCTCGGTTAGAAGGAAAAAACCACGGTGGGACAAAACCCACAACTTCACTACTGCAGTAATAAAGATGCCCTATTAGAGGCTTACAAAGCACTGGTAAGAGTGCTACCCGGTTAAGGGATTTGATAGAAGACCTGTTAGGATATTGACCCTGTTAGGAGTCGCTTTGTAAGAGGACTTAGAACACCAATAAAGATGTTACCCGGTAAGGGGATTTATACAAAGAACTTGTTAGGGTTCACCCTGATTGAGGGATTTAAATATGCTTCTCAATTTAAAGCAATGATCTTATGATGACACTTTCTGTCGAATCAGATCATACCTATTACCCTTTCCCTTGCTTGGCTATTGAACCTTTCTTTGCCTTTCACCTCTGGTGACTGTGATTCCTCTCAGAAATTTGGCTCTCCTGCTCTTCTTTGCTCTATACTCTTGATATTCAACAACACTTCTTTCATATCCTTTTACCTATATTTATAAGAGATTATCTTAATAAAAATACATCTCATAGTTCCGCCAAGCTGTAAACTCTCCCATAAATCATGCATGCAAAAAAAACTTGCAAACTGATCCTGAGTTTACCTCGAACGCTCGCAGATAAAACAAAGCTAACTTCAGTTCCACTGAAAAAGCTAATTCCAGTTTAATTGACAATGCTCTGCATAATCCGGTTCAGATTATCATGCACTTAACCGGTGAAAAGCTTGTATCTGGTTAGTCATCTGTTCCCTGTGTGTATCCCATGACCGGTTGGAAAAACCTGGACCGGTATAAGCGTGACTGGTTAAAGTACACCGCTTTCTTGTTTAGTCTACCGGTTCACAATTATGAGTACCAGTGTTCCGATGGGATTGATGTCTGCCTATGACTTTTCCAATGACAACTAAGTTTATGTCAACAGTGATGATGTTCAAATATATGAAAGCAATACAAAAAATTGGCCTAGAGAGCAAGAGCCAAAAGAATCATTCTTGAAAGAGGGAGAACCCACGATAATGGAACTTGAAATAGTAAGAGAAAAATAGAGAGTGAAATACAAGAGGATGTTAAGGAATGAGTTGCGATAGTGGAATAGGAAGAACAATTGGAGTTATTAGACACCATGGATCATGAACAAGAAGACCCTATTCAACAAGTTGAAGTTGACTATCCCTTGTTGATCACTAACAGTTGCAGGTACCAACAAAAGACCAATGAAATGGAGCTGGAAAGAATTTCTTTGGTTGAACATGAAAACCTCAAGATGAAGGAAAAAATTTCTAGAGCTGTTTGAGGAGCACCCACCCACATTTCAGGTATGGAAGAAATTGAACCATGTGATGATAGTCAAGATATTAATTATGCTATTGTGAAGAATGATTCAAATACGACTGACTCCCATGAGGATGAATTGCAAGTATATCATAAAATCCTTGATGGTATTGGAGAGATGAAGGCTATACCCTATAGACTAGGGCAGGAGGATCGCTTTCTTCAAGATCAAGGACATACACATGTAATGGTGTGGGATCCAAGTGATATACTAAGAGGTGTAAGGGGTCCGAGTCTTTGGGATACCCACTCATTAATGTTAAGGGCTTAGCATCATACATAAAAGAAAGTGCACTATCAGGTCTACTTAAAAATTCTCACATATTTGCAATGTCTGATTGAACCAGATCAGAGGAGGCTTTTAGTGGAAACCTTCTGAAAATACCTTATTGTCCATCTACTGTAAGACCAGCTTATTGGTTTCCTATACCTGTTTATTGTAGGGGAAGCATTGAATCATCCAGTGGAAGCAATCTCTTTGCATCTGCAGTACAGGGTTCACACTTACAATGCTAGAATGCTAGACCGTGCAACCAATTAGAGCCACTGCCTGTTGTCGGGATAATTGTATGTACCGGTTATTATATTAATAAAGTATTATGTTAGCCTCGGTCGTTAGTGATCGAGAGGTTAGACAGTTACGTCACGATGTTTTGATCCTGGCCCTTCGGGTACTTTATATACCCTCTCAAAGGATGGACACACGGAATATCATTGTATTATCATTATGATGTAAATGTACTTGCCAGTCTGGAATGATTAATGGAAGTATTTATTATTCTCTGATATATTCTGTGTTTATTATATTTCCTGTACTATGCCTGTGCTACACTAAGTTTACCCTAGCGGGCAAACATTTGGCGCCGTTGCCAAACGAATCTGGCAAGTGACGGTATGAGTGGATGGATGGGAATACCATTGGATGAGAATATCAATGTGAGGACAAATGAGGACGGAATCATTGAATAGAATATATGCCTAATCAATTGAATAAAAATAGAAATTTAAAGAAGGAACTCGAAGAAGAACAAGCCGCTAGAATTGCCGTACTCGCACAACAGCAAGCCGAGCGAAGGGAGAGATTCATTAGACGCGCCGAAGGACTATCGAAGGGAGTAAGTGAAGGTGAGCGTCTGGAGGAATCTAACCGAGAGGCCGGAAGAAGTGATGAGGACCACTTGGAGGAAACAAGAAGCTTGTTCAGGGCCTTAACCTTAACCCCATGGACGGAAGCAAGAGAAGCCCGAAGGAAGGAAGAAGAGGAAGCCGCACGGAGGGAGGCTCAGGATACCGTTGCCACTGAGAGTGTCGAAGTGACAAAGGGGCACGAGGATCACAGTAGCCTACCAGGCTTGGACAGTTCTAGTAGTTTGGGGACATCAAGTGGTACGGTACCGAACAATTCCGGAGGACCGACGCTGACAGTACCATCCAAGCCTGTAACACAACCGGTGTTGCAAACATAGTCGACACCTAGAAAAGTAAACATGGCGACTAACAAAGAAAAGCTGCCAAAATTCCATGGCGATGGGAAGGAAGATCTAGTACAGCATTGTCGTACATGCGAGACAATCTGGTCGGCGAATGGAGTCATCGACCACGCAGAATGGGTAAAACAGTTTTCGGCCACACTGAGAGGGGTAGCCATTGACTGGTACTTCGATGTGGACAAAACAAAGGTGACCACTTGGGATGAACTCAAGATAGAATTCTAGAAGGAGTTTCAACTCCTGAGGGATGACAATGAAATTGTTTCTGAGATATACGGTACCAAACAAGGTAAGAAAGAGATTGTGCGGGCTTACAGTCACCGACTGAAGGAGTTAGTTGGAAAAATGGATAGCCAGCCATCAGATGGCCTAAAGAAAAGATGGTTCGTGGACAGCCTGAAATCTAACCTACGTAGGAAAATGAAGATAGTGCCCCCCACCTCATACGTAGATGCCTATAATCGGGCGATGGACTTGGAGAGTGAACAGAAGACCTCCAAGAAGAAAAGAAGCAAGTCCTCTTCCGACGAAGATGACACTTCGGACGATGACAGTGGCAGTGATGGCGAGTCAAAGGGAAAAGTCAAGGCACTCCAAAAGGACATGGAGAGAATGATGAAGGAGTTGAAGACCATGAAAGGGGGTACTAGCAAGGGGGAAGTTGACATATGGTGTACGGACTGCAAGGCGAGCAGCCATACAATGGGGTCATGTCCCAAAAAGACATTTTGTGACATTTGCCAGATCATGGGCGATTCCACCAACGAATGCTCATACAACATGAAGGTGAGGAATCAACAAGTGTTATATACCCAAGAGCAACCATCTACATCGGGGGTAGAGACTAACAATAACGCATCCTCCGACAGGTACGGAGGCAACCGATGCGGTGGCGGAAGGGGCAATATCAACACCAACACGAGTCGAATACAATATGACTCCAAGGGTCGGTTGATGATCCAGTGCCGAGCTTGCAATCAGTGGGGCCACTTTGCAAGGGACTGCGACAAGGGTGACGCTCCGCAGAAGCTCTGCCACTGGTGTGGTCCTAGCAACCACAAGGATGCCAACTGCCCAAAATCCGGGGTCAACTTGCTCAATATCGAGGGAACGAGAAGTGACGAGGGGGTACCAGCCATCACCCGATCACAAGCAAAACAAGGGGCTTAGGAGGGTAAGGAAGAAATTGAGAAGGCGATGAAGACACCAAAAGAAAGATGGGAGATGGCTACCACCTCGGGCCGGAGGGAGGCAGAATGAAACATTCTGAGACAAATGTTACAATTAGAGGTACTGGTGAAACTCCGGGACCTCCTGTACACCATGCCTCACTTGGGAACGACACTGTTGGAAAACTTGGCCACACAACCAAGTACCACACGTACGGACATCCCCGGAGGGTTTGCAACGGACCCGATGATACTTGTTGTAAACAGTGGAAGGTACCCGACAGTTGTCGAGATGGGCATCCTTGGCACCATCCTAACAGACACTATAGTGGACGGAGGGTCAGGAGTGAACGTCCTTCCGGAGGCAACGTGGAAAAAACTAGGAAAGCCCACCTTGTGGCCACCAACCTTCAACTTACTGGGTGCAGATCAGCAGGGTATCAAACCACTCGGGACGCTGATGGCACAACTGGTCACTATCGATACACAACCGTTTGTACTTGACTTTGTCGTCATTCCATTGAAGTAGAAAGGCTATGACGCCATATTAGGTAGAGGATGGTTAGTAACGACCAAAGTGAACCATAATTGGAAAAGGAATACCCTCTCGATGGAGAGCGGAGGAAAAAAGTTCACAATTGATCTCCGTACCCAGTTGGTGAGTGAGGAGAATTTGACTCCAAAGGAGAAAACGATCGAAGGGATGAAGGAAGGGACGGAATGGAACCGAATAGTGAAGGCGTGCTAAGATTGGGAGAATACCCAGAGGATGATGCAGATTCATTGAATGGTCTCTTCCACTGGCAAATAGAGGATTACGAATTCTTTCGACCAGCATGCAATATACTAAGTATTGAGGAGCCAGAAACATTTCCCCCGGAGTACTATGAATACAAGGAAGGGGATGCAAAAGTAAGCAAAGTCCGACACACAAATTTGATGAGCGAAACCCCATGAAGTATAAGGAGCCGTCTGTCCAATCAATGAATCTGGGCAAGGAAGAGGAACCTAAGATCATTCATGTCGGCGACGATTGGAATCCTGTGTGGAAGACCGCAGCCTTCAAAACATTTATTCTCCTTTTATGTACAGGCAAGAGACCGTGGTCCTTGTAGAATTTATGGTTCCAAACCTTTGGATCGCGATTGAAAATAGACTCGGCGATAGGGAAAGCTTGAGGGAACGGCTGCACAATGAGATTAAGCTAGGAAAATTTCGGAAAGTCGGCTACGACGGGGCTGCCAAGTTGTGGACTCTTGATGACGGACTGGAGATACATGAGGCCATCAATGGGTCCAAACTGAAACCTTACTTGGAGAGGATGGACCCGAGAGAAGGGACAAAACACTGGATGGAAAGGGACTCGAGCGGTCAGGCAAGTGACCGGAGAGTTGTCCGTACGGGTGACCAGAGAAGCATCGGGACGGTAAATTGAAAAAAACTTGTACGGCTATGCATGACTGTACGGTGAAAAAAAAATGTCACTAAAGCGAGATCTCACCGTACGGTGTTTGACCATACAACACATTAAGTCCGTACGACCAAGGCACTGTACGACGAAAGGAAAAAGGGTGGTCAAATTCATCATACGGCACAAAAGAAAGAGTGGAGGTCTTGCAGGCCGTACACGGGGGGTAAGACATAAAACCACCATACGGCGAAGGGCAGGAGGCTAAAGGTACCGTACGGCCTTGAGAGAAAGATTACCGTACGGCAATTGAAAGTCCACATTTTTAAAAGCCACCGTATGGTTCAAAAGTCAACGCTTAAGAGAGAGATCCCATTGTACGGCACATAAAGTTCACGCGGCCAAAATACCGTACGGTTACAAGAAGGAAAGAATGGTCATCGTACGACACCAAACACCGTACGAAAAGAGATAAAAGGTGAAACTACCGTACGATTTTCCTCATTCTTGGAAGCGCATGGCATAAAGACTGTATGGCCTGGACAACACCCCTTGCATTTTAAGAACAAAACATCGTATGGTTGGAAGTACTTGGCACACGAGAAAACAAATAGAAGAAGACTACGGATCCTAGCAGCCAAGTCTGTACGGTATGGCTAGAAGGAAGAGAAAACGACATAATACAAAAAATAAGTAGGGTACGGTATTAAAAAGAAAGACAGTTATTGACGGCAAGGAATGGAGTAGGCAGAGCTATTTCTTTAAAAAAACAAAAAAACGACGACAAATAAAAATAGTTCATAGTGAATAACGTATGGTACCGAAGGGAAGGACATAAGCAGGTAGTGAGGAAAACATAAGTGGTTGGCAGAAAGAGTATGGGATCGGAAGAAAATCACAAAAATGGTGTGTTCCATGGACTTCTGTGTGGGTTTGAAGAATATCATTGTATTATCATTATGATGTAAATGTACTTGCCAGTCTGGAATGATTAATGAAAGTATTTATTATTCTCTAATATATTCTGTGTTTATTATATTTCCTGTACTATGCCTGTGCAATACTAAGTTTACCCCAACGGGCAAACACTGCCAATCAGCTTATGGTGCCTCCGAGCAATTGTGTGATAACTGGAGCATTGATAAGCACTGATAGCATTGCTCTTGTCTCAGTATTGGAATTGTTTCATGGGAAAATGTCCTTGGCTCATCAGATGACTAAAGTTATGAAGAGTTTATGAGCAAATACTGAAGTTTGTTTGCTATCTTGTCTTTGACGAGCAATTGCAATTTATTTTATTTTTTTATAATTTTCTTGTTTTCTGATTTTTTGAGGTTTTTTGGATAAAATGAAATGCAAGGTGTGAGGTAATGTCTAAAGGCTGCAACTAATTAACTTCACATAAAATACAGATTACAAAATGAGACAAATCTGAACTTTAATTTCACCAATTGAGCATTTTACAAATCGTACCCGATCTGTACAAATTGTTGCAGACTGAAACAACAAAGAAGATTACTATAGGTTAATCTTCCTACATCTGATCTGGGAGAGCTGGTTGAAATTTGAGAAATTCTGAACCAATTTCTAAGCCCGATCTGCTGTGTATGTGATTTCCAGACCTAGGTGTCTAGCTAGGAGTGAAGTGTCTGCAACTTGGGGTGGTACGGCTTGTCCTGGAATGCCTGAAAATGACTATACTTGTACTGAAAACCCTGATTTGCGATCTAATGATTGATTTTGCCCAAATATCAATTCTGAAGAGGCCTGAAATTTTCCTCAATGCATGACGTCACCTATTTTCCTGTAGCTGTACGACCTTCTTGGACAAATTGCAATTCACCAACATAAACTCCACCGATCTGCCCTTCTGATAAATAATATGAGTTGCTTCCAATCTGCTCTGCAAATACCAATTACCAAACAATTCCAATAATACTCAAATTGCTCTTTCAAGCTGATATAATGATGAGAGCACAATCTACAGGCAAGCTGGGGGTACGTCCAGCCTGGAATCTTAAAGAGTTTTCATTCTTGAAGCTTGAATCTGATGCGAACTCTGATATCAGAGCTCCAACTGCCATATCCAATCAAATTAATAAAAACATGGATGCACAAAATGAAACCCCAAACTTTTATTATTTCTCCTTCTAGTTTGAATGGTTCTAGGGTTTCTTCATTTCATTTTAATGCCTTTATTAAAATATTTGCCTCCTTCCATAAATCAAACCTCAAGGCATTATTCATCATTAATAACATTGGCCTGTTTATTAAGATGACTTATTATCATTGCTTGTAGGGAAATGAGCCCATGAACTTATTCTAACTTTTATAATATAAAGTGATAATAATACTCACTTTATTATTAATATTTCCTGTTTCATTCATAAAACGCTAATCTGGACTCAGAATTGGAATATATATCTGAAGCCACTTGATCACTAATGATGCTTGAATCCTGTAGGCCAACCGATAGTTCCTCCTATAAAAAATAGGGAACCTCCCTAAAATTTAGAAGATGGTCTCAAATCATCCAAAATGGTCTGTAGACACCCTGAAGCCAACTCTTAGTCATTCCCTAAAAAATAGGGATCTCTCCTAAAAAGTAGGAATTGTCATTTGAGTGTTTGAAATGGCTCATAGAGCCCCTGCAAAGCTCCATAAACCTTTGATCGAGTCCCCTATCCATACTGTTGACCTACGAGAACTCGAATGATAGGTCAACCTTTTGCCAATTGCCAATTAGTCTAAGGAGGGGACATTACAATCCTCCCTCCCCGGAGTTGCTTGCCCACAAGCAATTGCAAAGATGGATGTTGAAGTATAGCCTCTCCTTCCCATGTGGCATTCTCCAAGGGTAAGTCCCTCCAATGAACCAAGTACTCCCAGATTACTTTGCTCCTCAACCTCCTCTCCCTCATGTCTAAAATCTCAACAAGAATTATAATCAATTTGCTCTCCTCATCAAGTGGAGGTAACTCTGGTGAAGATGCAACATGATGCCCCAAGGCCTTCTTCAAGCATGATACAAGAATTCATTATTTGTCTTGCTCCTAGAAGTAAAGTCAAGCTCATAGGCTACCTCTCCAATCCTCAATACTTTGTATGGCCCATAAAACCTCGGCTTGGGTTTCTCTGCCCCATTCCTCTTAAGTGTACTATGTCTATAGGGATGAAGGGGCAAGAAGACCATGTCTCCAACCTCAAATGACCTCTCTATCCTGTCTCAGTCCGCATACATCTTATGCCGATTTTGTGCATGCTGAATATTATCCTCAACTGCCTTAAAGATATCCTGATAGTCCTGTAACATATCAAAAGCTCTCGAAGCTCCACTTTCACCCAATGCCAAATCCACAAATGATAGTGCATCATAACCATATAAAGCTTGGAAGGGACTCATACCAATGGACATGTGGTATGAAGTATTATAGCAGTACTCACCCAAATAAAACCAACACACCCATGTTCTCTACTGCCCCAAGACATAATTGCGCAGATAACCCTCAACCCATTTATTAACTACCTCTGTCTGTCCATCCGTCTGTGGGTGGTAGTTGGTACTAGGAGTCAACTCTGTACCAGCTAACCAGAATAACTCTTGCCAAAAGATACTCATGAATCTTCTGTCCCGCTCATTGACAATGGTCTTGGGAAGCTCGTGTAGTTTGAACACCTCACAAAAGAATAACTCTGCTACCTGAGATGTTGTGAAATCGGTTGTGATAGGAAAGAAATGAGCATATTTAGTCAATCTATCCAAAACCACATAAATACAATCTCTCCTCTAGACTCTCGGAAGACCTGTAATGAGGTCCATAGATATACATTCCCACTTCTGCCCTGGAATGGGCAATTGCTGCAAAAGACCCATTGGGAAGGTGTCCTCTGACTTGTTCTACTGACAAGTCATACACTTACGCACATGATGCAAGACATCATCCTTGAGACCCATCCATGAGAACCTCTCTCTAGTCTGCCTGTATGTCTTGAAGTACCCTTGATGCCTTACAAGTGGTGTCGTGGATTGCTTGTAATATTTGCTCCTTAAGTTTTGATCTAGGAACCAAGTAAATTTTGTTCTTGTAGTATATAACATCATTAGTCACTATTTACTTATCACCTTGAATCAAACCATCCATAATCTGACATGCAAATTGATTCTTGGAATACTCAACCAATAGTTGAGACTTCCAGTATGCTGAAATCTCACTCAAGGAACATAGGGCAACAACTATAGGCCTCTTCAAAAGTGCATCAATGACAACATTCTTCTTCCCTTTAACATACGTGATGTCAAAATCACATGCTTGTATCCCGCTGACCCATTTCTACTAACATTCATTAAGCTCTTTTCGTTCTAAGAAGTATTTCAGACTATTGTGGTCGGTCCTCACCACAAACTTGCCACCTACCAAGTACTGGCTAAACTTCGCCAAGGCATGCATGATGGCGAGCATCTCCTTGTCATAGGTGGAATAGGGTCTCTCTTTATCTCTTAGCTTCCTAGTCTCATAGGCAATAGGATGGCGATTCTACATAAGAATTGCTCCAATACGCTATCTTGATGCATCACACTCCAACACAAAGGGCTGAGAGAAATCTAGAAGAGCCAAAACTGGACAACTGCTCATAACCTACTTAAGCCGGTCAAACACAACCTGTGCCTCGTCTGACCATCAGAAGGCACCCTTCCATGTGAGATCTGTCAAAGGACCTGTAGGTTGTGAATACCCCTTAACGAACCTCCTATAGTATGCACATAAGCGTAGGAAACCACATAGCTCTGAAATGTTCCTAGGTGGTGGCCAATCTCGTATCACCTAAATTTTCTCCTCATGAATCTTAACTCCATCTCGATCAATCACATGCCCAAGGTATAAGATCTTTGTAAGTCCAAATTCACATTTGGACATCTTGGCATACAGATACTGAGCCTCCATAATACCAAGCACCCTATCCAAATGTCTCATGTGTTGCTCCCAAGTCCTACTGTATATCAATATGTCATCAAAGAACACTAGCAAAAACTACGCAACTGCTTATTGAATATGTGATTCATGCATGACTGGAAGGTAGAAAGTGCATTAGTGAGGCCAAGTGGCATCATCAATAACTCATAATGCCCGTAATGACTTCTGAATGCTGTCTAATGTATATCCTCATCATGAACCCGAATATGATGGTACCCTGAACGAAGATCAATCTTCAAAAAGAATATTGCACTGTGAAGCTCATCCAATAACTCATCTATGTGCAAAATAGGATACTGTTACGAAAAGTAATTGGTAGAATACTTTTATGATATATTAACAGAGATCAAACGATCTATATATACAAGAGAATGATCGTCTAGAATAGAAACATTCTATTCTAGCTTTAGCTAACTAAATATTAGAAACATTCTAATATTTACACTAAGATACAATATTGAGCATTAATAAAATATGATTCTAAATTATTCTAATACCCCCCCGTAATGCTCAATCTATCAACTACACCAATAGACCCCCTGAATTTTACAAACTTGTCAGGACCAAGGGGTTTGGTAAAAATATTTGTTGGCTGCTCCAAGGTAGGAGCATATAGCAACTAGATAGATCCGTCTTCTACCAACTGCCGAATGTAATGGCAATGAAGTTCTATGTGTTTGGTGCGTTCATGGAAGACTGGATTCTTGGCAAGTTTGAGTACACCCTAATTGTCTGAAAACAAAGGAGTCGGTCCTGCTTGAGGTAGTTGCATATCTGCAATCATTTGACGAAGCCAAACTGCCTCACAAGCTGCCTTGACAGCTCCTCTATATTCTGCTTCTATTGAAGAGAGAGCCCTTGCTTGTTGCTTCTTACTGGTCCAGGTGACTGCACCAGATCCTAAACTGAACACATATCCAGAGGTAGATTTTCTGTCATCAGTGGAGCCAGCGCAATCAGAATCTGTGAACCCACTGAGTTGAGGAGCAACACTCCTAGTGTACAAAAGTCCATAATCCGAGGTACCTTGTACATAGCGCAGAACACGCTTCGCTGCAACCCAATGGTCAACCTTGGGATTTGTCATGAATCGGGAGATGTAGCTGACTGCAAAGCTGAGATCAGGTCTAGTAGCAGTAATATAGATGAGACTACCCGCTAGTTGCCTGAAGAGTGTTTCATCTACAGGAGGAGAATCAGATTGTGCGGACAATTTCAGACCAGTCTCCATAGGAGTGGAGGCTGGTTTGCAATCCTGCATTCAAAACCTGTCAAGCAAGCTTCTGGCATATGTAGACTGAGAAAGAAAAATGCTGCTGTTAGTCTGCCAAACCTCAATACCCAAACAATAATGAAGTAGTCCGAGATTTGTCATATCAAAAGTGCTGCACAAATACTGTTTGATTTCAGAAATCACATGTTCTGAACTCCTAGTAATGATTAAGTCGTCCACATAGACAACAAGAAAGAGAATATCATTACTAGAGTGTTTGATATACAGATTATTGTCTGAAGGACTACGCTGAAATCCACGAGCAACCAAGTGCTGATCAATTTTTATGTACCATGCCCGAGGTGCCTGTTTAAGACCATAGAGGGCTTTTTGGAGTCTACATACTTTGGGTTCTGAACCGGCAACCTTAAAACTAGGAGGTTGCGTCATGTAGACTTCTTCCTGCAGTTCACCATTTAGAAAGGCACTTTTCACATCCACCTGGTGAACTTTCCATCCATACCGAGCTGCAATGGCAAGGAGAAGTCGAATAGTACTCATCTTGGCCGTAGGAGCAAAAGTCTCCTCATAGTCAATGCCTTCTCGTTAGGTGAATCCTCGAGCAACTAATCTGGTTTTATATTTGTCTAAGGTACCGTCTGCATGATACTTTACCTTATAGACCCATTTACAGCTAATGGGTTTCTTCCCTGGAGGAAGATCTGAAAGAACCCAGGTGTGATTCTTTTGAAGACTTTGGAACTCAACCTCCATTGCCTGGTTCCATTCTGGAATTCCTTTAGCCTTTGCATATGTTTGAGGCTCAGATATACTGTGGATGTTAGCCATAAGAGCAACATTAACTGTGTTATGCTGAATGCTCTTATTTTTGGAGGCTCTACCCTCAATGAGTTCTTTGGGATGAAGATCACTGATTGTCTTAGTCCACCATTTAGGCCGAAGAGTAGAGGAGCCAATATCAGATGCAGGAGGAATAGCTGGATGAGGAAGCGGATCAGGATCAGGAACAGGAGCAAGAGTTGCATTGTCCGGAGGGGGCGTAGGCGGTTTATCAGCATCATCTTGCTCATCAGATGGATCACATGAAATAGGAAGACCCAAGTCAGGAGTCTCTAAAGACTGAGTCTCAGAATGCTGCGGGGAGGAAGAGAGTTGAAATGGTCCTAGTTCCTCATCAAATACAACATCACGACTTAGTGCGCTGGGCATCAAGAATGAGCTGTAAACATGAGCTTCTAACTCTTGGAGTCCAACTTAGTGCGCTGGGCATCAAGAATCCATACATATGCTAAAGACCCAAAAACTTTCAAATGGTTGATCCTAGGTTTTCAACCAGACCATGCTTCCTCAGGAGTCTTATGTTTAACTGCATGAGTGGGTGACCGATTAAGAAGATAGACTGCTGTGAATATTGCTTCTGCCCAATATGTTTTAGGAACGTTTCTATGTTCCATCATAGCCCTAGCCGTTTTTGTAATGGTACGATTTCGATGCTCTAGAACACTCTTTTGCTGAGGGGTGTGTGATGTGGTAAATTGACGTTTGATGTCATGAGTAGTACAAAAGGTAGAAAAAGAAAAAGAACAAAACTCCCCCCGATTATCAGACGTAAGAGTAAGAATAGAAGAACCAGACTCTTTTTCTACAAGGCCTTAAATTTCTGAAATACAGGAAATGCATCTGATTTTTTCTTAAGAAAATATACCCACATTTTGCGATTGAAATCATCAACAAAAAGTAAAAAATACCTATTCCCAGTAACAGAAGTAGTATTCATAGGACCACATATATCAACGTGAACCAGCTGGAGTACCTTAGAGGCTCGCCATGAGTCACCATCTTTGAACGGTGTCCTGTGTTGCTTCCCTGCCTGGCAAGCTCCGCAAACTTGATGATTCTGGGTCTGAATATTAGGGAAACCATGTACTAAATCGTCCTGAGCAAGCTGTGCAAGATATTGGATATTCAAGTGACCATATCGCTGATGCCAGAGACTGCTGATAGCACAAGATTTTGCTATGAAGGCACGCGCAAGAGAATTGCTTGAGTCCACAAGCCTAAAAAGACCATGATCCTCAATGCCAACAACAATAGGAGTGCGAGAAGCACGATCAACAATCGAGCACTTATGTGCACTGAAAACAACATCCAGCTGAGGAGAGTGCCTCATAATTTGACTAATTGAGAGAAGATTATGTTTCATGCTAGGAACATAGCACACGTTGAGGAACATGAGATTTCTCCCTCCAGATTGTATCTGAACATTGCCCTTGCCGACAACATTGTACTCTTCACCACCTCCAAAAATAACCGAGTCAGTGTAGGGAGAGAACTCAACAAACCAGTCACGTCTGAGTGAAATGCCGAGAAGCACTAGAATCTATGTACCATGCAGAAGATTGCAAATGATCTGTAGGTCTTTTAGCCATAAAGGCATGAAAGGCAAATTCTTTTTGCTCTGAGTGCTTAACAATATGCTCCGCGTTGTTCACTTTGGGCTGTGAACCAGATTGATTTCCCTCTAGCAATAGGTTTGTCACTGATGCCATTGCATGTTTTCCAAATAACATGAATATCTGAGATGACATGTAGTTCGAGGCAAAAAACTGGAAGACCCAGAAAAAATGGAGAAGCACCTAGAAGAGAGCTCGAAAAACCCAAAAAGAATACGCTGTCGAAATCTGGATCCGCTAGCTCAAAAATTGAGGCACCCAATTCTAAAGACAACCCATTTGAGATCTTGAAAAACCCACCAAGAATTTGTAATCAGAAAAAAAATTCAAGCCCAAAAATTAGGGTTTCGAAGAAAAACAACCTGCTACAAAAAAACTCCAAAAAATAATGGCAGATTTGTAGAAATAACATGACTGAACAGGGCCGAAAACTGGCCAAACTCACAAACCCTAGACATGAGTAGCAACAAATCCCACAATGTGGGAATAAACAGAAATTAACTCGAAAAATTTGAGCAAATAATTTCAAAAGAAATTATAAATTTTTCGAAAAAATTTAAAGAAATGGCTCTGATACCATGTTACGAAAAGTAATTGGTAGAATACTTTTATGATATATTAACAAAGATCAAATGATCTATATATACAAGAGAATGATTGTTTAGAATAGAAACATTCTATTCTAGCTATAGCTAACTAAATATTAGTGATGAAGGGTGCTCCCCTTAATACCACAAACACATAACAGAAATAGAGAAACAACAACAATATGCAAGAACAGAAAATTGGCTTCTTACTATCTCCACAAATGTGGAATTACAAACTTTCAGAATTACAATATGCAAAGCCACATGGGCATTCCCTTACAATATTCTGTAGGACAAAGCCTCGAATCAATACCCAGATCTACTACCCAGAACTATTCTGAACTGCCTAAGACAATAATACAGCCTTCCTTATATAGGCAATTTTTCCACCGCCTGGGAAGGTTCCAGAATTTTTAGCCAATAAGGCCGACCAAACTTATAATTATTTTATTTTACATTTTATTACATCATAGTCGGCTCAAGATAACCTTTGAAACCCGAACAGAAATTTTGAAGAAAATTATTTTCCGCCATTTCGGGTGGCCCAACTTCCGAAGACCATAAGTCATCACCAGTTGACCCGATCGGGTATTATAACCCCATTTCGGAAACGCCACGAAGCGCTCTACAGGCTTGACCAGCGCAAGCGCCCGTCACCCAAATTTTCGACCTCATCCGGGGCCTCTAAAGCCTTCAAAACTGAGCTCAAAGTTTCTGTACCCTGCTGCCAATACCGAAAATCTTCAATATCTTCCAATATACACTTGATCTGGCAATGAAACTTTACTGGCAGACTTATATGACCAAAATGAACCTCCAAGAAAGAAATCAGATCATTCTGAGCACATACAAAAATTACCAAAAATAGTAACTTTCCATAAATAGCAGCTCCGCACAAAATAACCCTTATTGAATATAAAAACATAAATATTTTTGGGTGATGCAAGATTGCTCTTACACCCAGGATGCTCCTGCATCAATTAGAAACATTCTAATATTTACACTAAGATACAATATTGGGCATTAATAAAATATGATTCTAAATCATTCTAATATATACCTGTTATTAATTGTTTTCTTATTCAGTATGCGGTAGTCAATGCACATGCGCATAGTGACATCCTTCTTCACCAACACCACAAAAGAAGCAAAGAGGCTAGAACTAGGCCTGATATGCCCCATATCTAGTAACTCACGGATGGTCTTCTCTATCTCATCCTTGAATTTCTTAGGATGACGATAGGGAATGGTAATCACGGGCTTAGCGCCCTCCTCAATCTCAATCACATGCTTGAAACGTCGGTCAGGAGGTACCCTAGGAGGTATGTCACCAAAAACAAGGTTGTGCTTATCTAACATCCTAAGAATATCTATGTGAAATGACCAATCATCTTGTGAAGGTGACTTGGATGAAATGAAGCACTGTGCTGCCCAAGCAACATTTCATGCTTGAATAAGGACTGTATCCTACGAGCTAAAACCATCATCAGTCCTCCATCAAAGAGCGCCTTAAGCACAACCTTCTTACCATCTGCCATAATTTCTAGCTGCATCCTCCTGAAATCTTGTACATATCTCCTAAGGGATTGTAACCGTTGGATGCCCAAAATTGTGTCAATCTCTCCAAGTCCCACAACATAAAAATCATCTATAAATATATTGTCACCCATTTGTATACTCAACTATGGAACTCTCCTGGTGAACTTTAAAGTGAATCCATCTGCCATTGGCATACTAAATCTAGGAAAGTCCTTTGCCTACAACCCTTGTCTAGCAACCTGTCCCTCATCTATAAAATTATGTGTAGCTCCACTGTCCACCAAACATGTCACACGTTGTCCCTTGATCACTCTCTTCAAGCGAAAGGGGTGGATCCTAGGAGCTCCTGAAAGAGTGGTGATAGCACCTTGTGTTGCAGCCACTGCATCATCCTCTCCAAGCTCTATCTACTGAACCTCTTGCTTTCCCTCACCATTATTGTCCGCTGAACCTGTATTCAGTAACTGCTCATCATCCACATCAGAGGTGACCTCAATAAGATGTGCCTTGCCTTTTCCAAGGCATCTGTGTGCCATCTCCCAAGGCTCCTTACATGAGAAGCACGACTTCCTTCTCAATTCATTGTGTGACTCCTCGTCAAACCTGGGAGGTGGAGGTGGCACACTCTTGTGCTTGTAGAAGCCTTTTGAAAAGGCTTGGAGCCTTTGAAAGGCTTATTATCTTGATGATAAGAAGAGGGTGGTGTAGTGTCCAACTCAAGTGTGGTCTGAATAGCCTCCTCCAGGTTCTTGGGCTTGAAAGCCCTAACCAAACCTCACAATCTCTACTATAACCCCTCAATGAAAATTATCACTACATGCTAGGGATGCATCTCTGGAACCATGATGTTAATATGCTAAAACTCATTAATGTAAGTCTCAATGTTACTAGTCTATCTCATCAATGCTAGATCCCTGTAGTATAACTCCACATCCTTCTGACCGAATCTAGCAATAAGCTACTTTGTGAATATTGTGTAAGAGTGTATGAGTCCATGGTTCTGGGTGACCAAACCATGGTGCCACTAATCATATGCAACACCGTCCAAGTGTGGCACAACAAACTGAATAACCTCCTGCTTAGGCATAGTCTTAAGTAACAAGTATATATCTAGCTTGTGCACCCAAGTCCGTCCACTAATCTTCCCCCTGCAATCAAAAGGAGATAACGTAATCTTGCTGGTCACTCGCTTAAGATCCCCATTCTGCTGCTGTCTAGGCCATCTATCTCCCCTAGGCCTCAAACTGTCCCTACGCTGTGCACAATATTGGGATAGTAGGAAAGCATCTTTGACATGTTGTGGAAGGGCTCGCCACTCATTAGTAGATGCCATCACTGTATCTTGGAATCCAACACCCTTCAGTGGGTCTACCGGTGCCTGCTCCTCTCTGGGAGGGAAGTGCAACTGTAAAGGCCTATTAACTGTATGTGTGTGTGTCTTGTCCAGTCTAGGAGAGCCATATGTGCTGTTATCCGAACAAAGAGACCCGCTGCTCCTATAACTACCAACTACTGAAACTCTGAAACAGACCTACTCCCTCTGTCTCACCTACCACGCCTGTCTTTGTGCCGCCCTAAATCCAACCGTTCAAGGATATCTTATAACTTGTCTAAGGCCTATGCAATCTGATCTTGTG
Organism: Chamaecyparis obtusa; assembly: GCA_027943335.1. NCBI lineage: Eukaryota > Viridiplantae > Streptophyta > Pinopsida > Cupressales > Cupressaceae > Chamaecyparis > Chamaecyparis obtusa. Next base: position 591,187 of record BSBK01004303.1, on the reverse strand, counting down.
CATTAGCGAGAGTTCTAAATAACTCTTGGTCAGGGTCCTCTTGCTGGTTCTGCCTACCCCTCTGTCGGGGACTCCTATTGCCATCATGTAAATCACCCATACCTGCTGGACCCTCTGTATTAAACTCAGTCTGTGCCTATGCTCTCTTGCGTACGTAATATCTGTAAGCCTCAAATCTGCCCGGATGCATCAAATTGAACCCAAAATCCTCAGACTAACAGGATTATGTTCTTATACCACTGAAAGATCCCAAGTAGGCATTCTGAGGCAAATACTGAAGTTTGTTTGCTATCTTGTCTTTGACCAGCGATTGCAATAGGAGTTTCTAATCTTTTTTTAAATTTTGGATTTTATGGTTTTTTTGGAATTTTCTTGTTTTTTGATTTTTTTTTGAGTTTTTTTGGATAAAATGAAATGCAAGCTGCCAGGAAATGTCTAAAGGCAGCAACTAATTAACTTAAAATAAAATACACATTAAAAATGAGACAAATCTGAACTTTAATTTTACCAATTGAGCATTTTACAAATCGTACCAGATTTGTACTAATTCTTGCAGACTGAAACAAAACAGAGATTACTTTAGGTTAATCTTCCATGCCTGATCTGAGAGAGCTGGTTGAAATCTGAGAAATTCTGAACCAATTTCTAAGCCCGATCTGCTCTATGTGATTTCCAGATGTTGGCGTCTAGCAGGAGTGAAGTGTCTGCAACCTGGGGTGGTACAGCTTGTCTTGGAAGGCCTGAAAATGACTACACTTGTACTCAAAACCCTGATCTGCAATCTAATGATTGATTCTGCCCAAATATCAATTCTGAAAAGGCCTGAAATTCTCCTCAATGCATGACATCACCTACTTTCCTATAGCTGTACTGTTGATGCATATAGCCATGATCAGATAAATTCATAATTCTGAAACATATATCAACGATCAGATTAAAGAAACACAAATGTATATATATATATATGCTGATAATTATTATTATCATGATATATATATATATTAATATATATGATTATTACTATATTCTCTTTATGATCGAATTAAATCTGATAACTAATGAATCGGGTTCAACCCGATAACATTAGTATGGAAATATGTTTAATATTAGAATCAGTTTCAAACCGATATCATTAGCAATGAATTGTAAGTGATAGTGGAATCGGTTTTAAACCGATATTATTAAACGGTGGATCGTTTTGTATTAAACCCGATACCACTAACAATGAAACAGTTTGGTTTGTATCGGTGTCGTATGTTATATTAAGGAGTGACGATTAGTCACGCCTATGATAGGCGTGACTCCTCAAGGAGTCACGTCTATCATAGACGTGACTTATCAATGCCATACAAACGAATATATATGTTGATCGGTCTATTCAATACCAACACCGAAATCGATAAGTGTGAAGCATATTGAACAACGATCAATACATATATTCCTCTCATTATAATTGGAATCATAGTTGAATTTACAAGTTCATTTCAAGCATATACTTTCAGTTCTTCTCCTGCAAATAACATTGATGTTGTTAGATTATATATATATATATATATATATAATCAGCACTGCATATATATATACAAGATTAAATTGTAATTTGAATAATAAGTTTGTTTTGATCTAACATGTACAACCTTCTTGGACAAATTGCAGTTCACCAGCATAAACTCCTACACTGATCTGCCCTTCTGATAAATAATATGAGTTGCTTCCAATTTGCTCTGCAAATACCATTTACCAAACAACTCCAATAATACTCAAATTGCTCTTTCAAGCTGATATAATGATGAGAGCACAATCTACAGGCAAGCTTGGGGAACCTGGAATCTTCAAGAGTTTTCGTTCTTAAAGCTTGAATCTGCTGCAAACTCTAATCTCAAAGCTCCAACCACCATATGCAATCAAAATAATGAAAACTTGGATGCACAAAATGAAACCCCAAACTTCTTTTATTTCTCCTCCTAGTTTGAATGGTTCTAGGGTTTTTTCATTTCATTTTAATTTTATTAAAATATCTGCGTCCTTCCATAACCGAACCTCAAGGCATTAGTCATCATTAATAATATTGGCCCCTTTATTAAGATGAGTTATTATCATTGCTCCTAGGGAAATGGGCCCATAGACTTACTCTAACTTATTATAATAAAAAGTGATAATAATACTCACTTTATTATTAATTTATTTATTGCCAACTTAGGAAATATTTAAATATTTCTCAATTTATTCATAAAATGCTAATTTGGACTCAAAACTGGAATCTGTTTGAAGCCACTTGATTGCTGATGATGCCTAAGTCCTGCAGGCCAACTGACAGTTCCTCCTAAAAATAGAGAACCTCCCTAAAATTTAGGAGATGGTCTCAAGTCATCCAAAATGGTCCATAAACATCCCGGAGCCAACTCTCAATAATTCCTTAAAAAATAGGAATCCCTCCTAAAAAGTAGGAATTGCGATCTAAGTGTCCGAAACGGTCCACAGAGCCCCTGCAAAGCTCCATAAACCTTTGATCGAGTCCCCTATCCATACTGTTGACTTACAAGAACTCAAATGATAGGTCAATCCTCTGCCAACTGCTGATCAGTCTAAGGAGGGAACATTACACATACAAATACTCCATTTGAACAGGGATATTTGTATGTGGATCTCCAACCTATGCATGCACACTACCTGAGAAAATTGGAGGAAGATTCAGTGTATAGACAGTGGCAGAGGAACTTGGATGACCTGGTTCTGCCAGTCTTCCTTGGCCAACTGCATTATAGTGGCAAAAGTGTGTATCATCTTGTTTATGTCATTAATCTTTCTACTAGCCCTGAACTGAAAAATGTCAATAGTGTACGCTGCATGTTAGAGGATAGTGTACCTATGAGGTTTGGTATTATCTTGCTTCCATCAATACCAGTTGCAACAATTAAAGATTCAGTGTATAGACAGTGGCAGAGGAACTTGGATGAGCTGGTTCTGCCAGTCTTCCTTGGCCAACTGCATTATAGTGGCAAAAGTGTGTATCATCTTGTTTATGTCATTAATCTTTCTACTAGCCCTGAACTGAAAAATGTCAATAGTGTATGCTGCATGTTAGAGGATAGTGTACCTATGAGGTTCGGTATTATCTTGCTTCCATCAATACCAGTTGCAACAATTGAAGAGAATGATGGTGAAGACCCTAAATAGTTTGACAAAGAGCTGAAGACTAAACAAGTCCAATTGGAGAAGGCAAACGCTGAGATTGGCATCGATACAAATCTGATCGAAGTGGTTGAAAGATCTCCCACAAAAGGTTCAAGCCTTGATTTGGAGTGGTGGGTCATGGTTCTATTACCTCTCAGCAGCTACAATGATGTCACTGAAGGCAGACTCAAAGTAAAGATGAGCAATCTTAGAGCCGAAGCAAACATTGAAAGGGAAATATGCAGTGCTGCTGTTAAATTGGAGCAGATGCATGTAGACAGAAATATTGTTTTCAAACTCAAAACTGAGCATTGTGAGCAGGAAAAATGAAAACTCTTTGATGATCCAGATATCTTGGAAACACTTGTTTCTATCTTCAAAATTACTGGTTTGTTACATCCTCAGACATTCTGCAAAGTGGACAACCATTGTAAGAAGATAGATGACAAAGAGGATACAAAGAAAATAGATTTGAAGTTGTCTCAATATTTGACAGTCTTCTTGATAATACAAGTGTGGTTTGGAAGCAGAGATCCGCAATTGGACAGGCTCCATCAATTGCCCCAACGTTTCAGCACCTTTTTATTGACTTCAATGTCAAAAGCTGGGATCCCAAACTTGAATTTAAAGACAGAGCCCTTCATCATACAAACATAATTACTGAATCTTGGGGGTCTGCCTCATCTGCAGACAATGCAAAGCAAAGCAAAGCACCAAAATAGCTGGTTCTCATTGCATGGGAAGGATGACAACTGAAGCTGCAATTGCAATGACCATTGACTTTATGAAGCTTCAAACATCTCAAGAAGCTTTGGACCCTAACTTCAGAGTGGGTCTAAGAAGAATGAAGATTTTGAGAGAATATGTTTTAGTGGAGGAAACTAAGAAGGCTACTGAAGAAGAGGAAGCCTGTGATGAGAAATGGTCACCAAGGAGTGAAGAAAGTAAGACAATTGACAATGCTTGATTCAGGTTCCATTGATGACTGCGAGAAGGATGAAGCCAATAGCATAGAGGGGCACAGATCCAGGAAGTCCTTCAATTATGGAACCTTGGCTGCAGCCAATCTTGTAGTGGAAGGTGCTCTCTATCTGAATTCAAGAGAAGGTGACGACTGTGATAAATGGATGTTGAATGCTTTACCAAATATGGAGCCAATTCCTAAGCTTGTTGAGGTTCCATCTTTTTCAATTTCTGATTATATTGTTCTACAAACATTGAAATGGAGCCTACTTACAAGGAGAAAGGGGGAGGTTAGTTGCATAACATTGAAAGAGGGGAAAGCCTATATTGAACAAGGTCTTTGAAGAAGAAAATATCACGTAAAACTGATGATTCAGATTTTGGAGTCGATTATTTTACAATTGGCAATTGGGAACAAAAAGAATTGTTTAGCAGAGATAGAGAAATGAATCTATCTGTTGAGATATTTTTTGCTTCAACTAACCCATTGGGTGAACACTCTATGGAGGAAAGTGTTAGTATTGCTGTGGTAACTGTTATTGCTGATTGTCATTGGATACAAGAAACAATCTCCATGCCAATTAAGTCACAATCTGGTACATTGATACAAGAAGGATCTCTAAAGTGGAGAAAACTGTGTGAAGTTGAGGCCCATGGGGTGAGGCTTTTGGATGGATATTTTGTGTTGGAAATAATATTACAGGCATATATATTTAAAATTGATAAACACAGAACAAAGGAGCAATTGCCATCTCAAGAGCAGCAATTGAATGAAGAGAAGAACAATATGAATTTCCTGCCTGCCACATTAGGGGGCACAAAATATTGGTTATCTGAGAGATTCAACAATTTGGAACAGGAAGAAGCAGATACTCGGGTGAAACACACAACACCACCTGAGAATCAGGGGAAAGGAGGCAATGCCACGGTGATGACATGTATAACAGATTCTGAACATCTGCATAGAGCCCTTTCAAGGTTGTGCATGATACCAACATTTGGAGAGTCGGAGAATCCACAAGACCAGTATCCATGATCGTGGAACGACATTGAGTTTGTGATGTCCCTATTTTGCATAAGACTTAATAATAAATAAGAATTAAAATAGAAATCTTAATAATATTAAATATAAATAAATAATATAGTTTTATTAAATAAATAATAATAAAGGAAGATTTTAACAGATAAATAATAATAATTCAAATATAAATAAATAGATTAATAATAAAAAATCTATGGTATATATTGGTATATCATAATATGATATATTATCTAATTAGTATAATAATATACTATATGATTAATAATATATCTAAAATTAAATACAAAATAAATAAATAATAATAGTTATCATATGTTATCATTGTATATATACAATGAAATATAATTAATTGTTATTAAATAAACAAATATATAATATAAAACATAAAGCGACTAAAATCGCAACCATGGAAGGTCGTGACCTCTCCCTACCCCGTGTGGGTATTTGAAAGGGAACGACAGGAGAAAACGGACATCAGTATATAGGAAAAGAAAATAGGAAGGACGCCTAATCAGCTAATGCTAAGACCAGTCAGCGACACATAGGATTGACAACATCTAGTCAACAGAAAGGAAGAAGACGATCCCAGATACGAAGATGACAATAGTCTATGAGCACATACAACAATATATATCTGGCGGACAATATCATTCGTTGCCGAGTCAATACAAGCAATACCATTAGAGGCTCTGAAAGTATTAATTCATTGTGATACTTGGAGGCAGTATCGCACATACCTTCGCAGAGCGATATCAAAAACACATCACAGAGAACTTGATCAATGATCAACCATTGTTGAAACAAGGCCTCACTGTATCCGCCGATATCACCGTTCATCACTTTATACTGATTGCAATCCATTGTCGTCAACATCATATATACTTTGAGAGTCATGGGCATAATTGAGGGATAGAGACTGTTCCTGTACCAGACGTCTATACACTGCAAACTTATGAACACGAGAGGGATTCATATCACCCACGATGCAAGGAAAGGGACATACATATAAGCGAATTCCCTTGTCGTCCTGTGGGTAGCTTGGAACATCCATCTCTGAGTCAACTATAGAGGCATTGTGATCATATATAGAATCTATCAATAAGAAAAGACCTATAGAAATAAGGGTAACCAGTATTGTCAAAATATAATGGCAATAAGGAAGACACACGACTTCTAATACCATTGAATATGCAATCAGCTGGGCACCATGAGCAATAGATCAATTTATTGATGGAGTACGAATCAAAGGTATTGTGAAGATATTTTGGAGAAAGCTTGTTGTCTATCAATGCTGAGCATCCTTCATGGGATCATAGATAGAGTGTTACAAAAGTAGAAATTATATGTAATCAAAGCATCCATATTGTTGGTTGACAAGCATCAAAGAACCAACATTGATTATAAAAGAATATATCTGAATTCTATAAAGATGGAAGAAGCATTAGCAAGTCTTATATATATAGGAATACTGTATATATTTGTGGCCATTTGAGCGCATCAAATAGGGATAACCAATTTATTATGATATTAATTATAAGGAGCAAGACACTTAAAATAATTTCTCACTGGATATTATAAGTCCAAATTCTGATTGGGAGTTCTGGAACAAATTGAGTAAGGTCCTATGAGGGGACATTAGAGAGTTGAAGTGGATTAGGATTTTGGAGCTGCAATTGCTTGAGGTTAAGCAATTAGAGGATGGGAGGACTGTGATGAACTCATCAAATGGAGCCACCTGGCCTGGATGACAGTGCTGACTGTCACCTACACACTTGTCTTTTTGCGGAGAAATCAGATTTTTGTTCCGTCTCTTAGTGTCAACTGACTTCTTGAAGGAATCAGATTTGTTTTTTTTTGTCTCTATGTGCCAACTATCTGCCACTATTTGCAAATGAGAAGCTTCTACCAACTTCAGCCAACTCTCTGCTAACTGTGGTTTGCCTCTTTACAGACTGGCACCCCTTGACCGAATGCAATCAGATTGTTTACTTGCCTTGCATTGCAAGTTAATGTACCACCCCAAGTGGGTATATATTGAAGACTCTGCTTTGTTTTGCCTTTGAGCACTTAGGGAGTTGAGGCGACAATCTCAGCACCAAGGTGAGGAAGGACGCTACCCCTAACCCACCAATCAGTTTGTTCATACCCAACGCCATATTTATTCTGTTTTTGCCCTTGAGCACATTGTGTCTTTTGATGAAATCCCCAAGAGATTTATGTAATTTGCAGTGTTACTTGGGGACACGTTACCAACATAATTTGACTTGTTCTGAAAACGGGGACGTCACGGAAACTTGGAAACTTTTGGAAACCCATACCCTGGCTATCCCATAAAATTAATGTTTCAGTTTTGATAATTTGACTGACTTCCACTCTCATGTGAACTCTAGACTTAAATTATTTAACACAAACGTTATATGTTAAGATTCTATAATGTATATAAGCATGCTTTATACATGTTTTCATATGAATATTTTAAATTTTCCCTATTTTTTATAAAGTTGTTCCTGTTGTCGTCTCCTGTCATCCCTTGCTCTGGGAAAAACTATCCGTCTCAGAAACTTGTCCCCCCGTCCCCCCATCCCAGAAACCTGGGGTAACATAGGTAATTTGTAAGCTTAAATTGTTGGTGTTAAGAGATTCTATGTCAGTTCTATGTAGGTTTGATTCTATATTAGACTTGTTTATTGGTGCCTTGAATCTGTGTAAGCACTATTAACCATTTGAATGATCTATAAGTAATTCGGTGACCCTTGCAGTGAAATTTTCTTCTCGTGAATCTATATTGTGCAATCAATTTGTTTTTAAATTTAATAGTTTAAGTAAAAGCAAAGATTTATATCATATAGACCTTGAGGTCTTTACAGACTTCAAACACCGTTTGAACTTCTTTGTGTTCTTCGAATTTGGTCAATGCATTTGTAATATTTATCAAAGTCTACCTTTTCTAGCTTCAGTCTACCATCCTCAACCATCTCTCTTACAAAATGATATCAAACATCTAAATGTTTTATCTTGGCATGAAAAGTTGGGTTCTTTGCTAAGCAAATAGCACTTCGACTATCACAATACATTGTAGCTGGTCCTTGTTTTAACCTAATGTCTGAACCGTAGTTATGAGATTTGAACTTGGCAAGCATGTCCCAGCCTTGGACTTGGGACTCGGTGAAGACTCGAGAAAGTGAAAAACCCAAGAAATTTAGAGATTTTTTAAGGATTTAAAACTTGTTTCATGCACCCTTTATTAAAGAAGCCTTATAGACACAATAACATTGTCAATTAAAAGCTAATATGATCACATACACAAGTATACATTGATCGCATGAATATGAATGCAATATTGTAGCCGAAGGAAATAACACACTTAGATATATAAATATGTCAAATATATCCTAAAGTCATGGAATATGAAATCCATGACATCACATATTCCAAACAAATATCAAAACAATAATAGAAGTCTATGGCTTAGATGATCTTGCATCCTTCCTACGAAGGGGTCTAAGGTAGGTCTTAGAAGATGTAGCAACCATAACCTCTTCCTGTTACTCTATGTCACCCTCACCAACATTAGTTATACTTGTGTCTATTCGTGCTCTATCTTCCTCTGCCATGCCTACAGCTTGAGCCTCTCTATCTGCTTGATCAACCCAATCAAAGTCCTCATCGCTAAAGATAGGATCCTCATCCTCACCATTTAGATTGTGGATCAACCTCTTTTAGCATGATGTTGTTAGAATCAGTGTCCAAAACCTGTCTGTATCCAAGATGAAGGTTGTAATGAACATAGACTAGATCATTCAACCTCTCCATAGATAGTCTATTGTGTCTCTTGGAGTGTATGTGTTAAAACATACTCCAATTGCACTCACAATCCAAAGCGCTGCATGGTTGGCTCAATATGCAAATGACAATCGTTTGAAGGTTTGGTACTTTAGCACCAAACATTTACCACCATTTATTTGAGAGGAGAAAAACAAAAAAAATCTCATTATCTAACTTTATGTTTCAACATTTAATAATAATATAAAGAGGAAAATTTAATTACATTTTAAACTTAAATTATGCCTTTAAATATATTTTTACTTGGCTGCAATGTTGTTTGACTTTCTTTGCATATTAGACAAGAAAAGGCTCTCCTTGTTCATGACTAAAAGTCTCTAGCTGGTGTACTATTTGTTTGGTATCACCAAGCGACATCCACTCTATCACCGAGTAGAGCCCATTCAAAACCTCCTCATTTACCTTGAAATCAGGGCGGATTTGGAATGCTAGATTGAAGAAATAAGGAGCTACATATAGGGGCTTGTGGAGCTGTAGGTGCCATCTCTTACCAACGATCTCCCAAATGGAACAATACTTACCCTCAACTCCCTCAAAGGCAAATATAATGGTCGCCTTGGTCGTATCTGTGCCCTCATATTTGTAGCCCATTGCAGGCTTCTCCCATCAACAACTCGTAGGAGAGCTATGAAGGGCTCGTTGAAGTACATTTGGTCGTAGCATAGGATGAGGCAGTCCACTCCTCACCAACTAACATACATCTCAAAGCTGCCTTTGATTGATTGAAGGTTTGTAATGTGATGAAATTAGTAGCAAATCTAGTTATGCCAAAATAAGCCAAACCATTATGCCTCGTGTATGGCTTCATTGGGCTAAGGACCCATGTGTAATTGTATACAAATCTACAATTTTTGATCCTTGGAAGCTTGCCAAAATCCTCAAATATGAGGTCAAGGCAATGGGCAACACATGTAGTCAAAATAATGTTGGGTGCCTCTCCATCAATAGTCTACTTGCATCAACATAATTTGTTGCATGGTCCATAGTGTAACACGAGCTTTGGGGGATAGAGGGACGAGGGGATGACTGGATGGGTTTCTGGGATGGGGGGAAAAGGGGCTTCAATTTGGGAATGACAGCAGAGGGGCAGCAGGGGGGTGGTGTTGTAGATACTATATACTATACATATAGTGCTTGAAATGCTAGTTACGGAAAATGTATAATATTATAAAAAGTAAAATAGTAAAATTTCAAATGCCAAATACTAAATACGTGAACATTGAACCAATAAACAATGAACATTGAATAACTATAAGTTATTACTATTATAAATTAGAATACTAAATAAAATTGTCTAATCGATAAATGGAAGATTTCCATTATATAAAAAATATCATAAAGATGATTACAATGAGTAGCATGATATCAAAACAAGTACAAAATGTCAAAATGCAGTGAAGGGAGGCTTATTCTCATCCCTCAAGGCAAACTCCTTATTATTGGAACTACTAGACTCCGCATGCTCAAGATCTGTCAAACTAACACCAACCAACCCTGCATCTGAAGTTGTTGCATGCTCATCCTTGTCAATTTGTGTTGGCTCCTCACGCTCTACATCCCATTGTGCTGCTAGGCTCTCCTTGTGCACGTGTCTTGCAGTCAATGATACATAAGGCAATATGTACAACCATTAGCTTCTTTGCTCTCTTAGAGGTAAGTTTGTTCCTCTTAAGAGAGTGGATGAAGCTATAAGTAGACCAGTTCCTCTCTATAGCTGAAGAACTAGAAACTTGAGATAGTAGACGAATTGCTAGTGTGGTAATCTTTGATTTCTGTATTCTATGACAATTACACCACAAAATCGGGTCCTCTTGTGCCATAGTTCTAATATCCATCTTTGCCGCATCCAAATAACCCATGAGTGGCAAATTTCGTCCACTTAGTGTGAACCTCGCCAGCAATCTGAGCATCATACATCCTATCAATGCTCCTGAAGAACCTTGCCTTCACCTCATCATTCGGAATCGATGTAATTCTACGAGGCCTAGGCATGTACCACTTTGGATTCAATGCATAAGCATCCATGTGTAAGGGAGTGTCCAGCTTGCCCCATCTGCGCTGAATGATTGGCCGAATGTGCTCATTATAGAATGCTAAAGTGGGGTCCTCTTGCACAACAACTCTCATTTGGTCAAGTATAGAATCAATGCACTCATACACCTCTCCAAGGGTAGTGTTGATATGAGTTTTGTTCCACTACAACATGCAAAATCAAATACTTTGCATTCCAAGATGAAATACCAAATTTCCAACTCTCTTGAATAATAATGCTCATATGCTAAACAATGTGTCTGAATTATGTGATCAAATGAGACAACCTCAAGGTTCCTTCTTATTCATGGACTTTACTTAGTTTTATGATGGTTATCACACACGGACTTACGTTGTTCATTCAATGGATACCGACTTGACTTTAACTTCTTCAATCACTTCCAACCATATAAATTGCAATGGTAAGGGTTTAGAAAGCTAATATACTCCTAGAATGCAAGAAACTGTGGATGTCTTTGTGACTCTACTAGACTTAGTTTATCCTTCGACATCAACTAAGCTAGTGAGATCTTCTAAGGTAAATGTAAGATGTTCAAACTACCACCATTCCATTGACACCATCCACCATGCATATCAATGGGCAAGCAATAATCAAAGTTAAGTTCATAATTATGCGATTCGATCATGCAAAGACAAATATAAAATTAACAAGTAGCTACTAGTTTGGTCTAAACGAGTTCATCAAAGAAACATCCAAAATACTTCCATTCAACTAAACACTACTTCTAATCTACTCTAAGTGAGGAATTGAAGAAACCACACAATACTCCAAAGCAACACAAGTAATCCACCATGAAGACCAATAATGAATCATCAATTACTTTGATAGCATTATGACAAGAATAATGTCCCCTTTTTAGCTCACCATGGTTTGTGGTTTGGTTTAGCCTATTATTGATCCTCGTAGGTTAAGTCAATTGGTTAGAGGGTCCTAGTTGGTAGAACCAGGAGGCTCTTTTCCTTCCGGAGGTCAGATGTGTTTTAGATTGCTCTTCGTTTGGGTTAGTTTGGTACATTTACTATTTATAGTAAGTCATTTATCCATCATTTCTATATTTCACAGGGCACGTGAACCGACCTTAGTTGCAGTGATGACCCTGGCATCTTTGTTGATCAGGTATTCAGGGATTTACTCATAGTAGGTTAGGGGTTGATAGAGATGGACCCTTACTATTTTTAGTAAGACAGTTGGATGCGTAGTGGAAACATTGGTTGACCTCCAAGTTCAGACGAAACAAAGAGATAATGAGTATTCATTGAGATATTAAAATTATAATGGCATTAACGATTATTTATTAATGGTTATATTATAAAGTTATTAATTAAGTTTATAAAGTTTATACAGTGAAAGGGGCCAAGGACATCATTAATGTGCATTAAATATATCATTAAAAGTGGATGCCTATATATAATTCTATATTATAAAGTCAATTGTGTATGAAAAGGAAAATGTATTTAAGTCATTAAAGTGACATATTGTTGAAGGTATTTGGATCAAACGTACTGAAGGAAACATAAAAAGCCAAAGGGAAAATCGATTCATTATGCTATTGACTATTTGCTTTTGTTATTGAAAGTTCTTGGGCATTGAGCCATGAAACCTAGGTTTTCTGTGATTTCCAGCATTAGAGGATGTTAATTTTCCAATGTTTGTGCAATTCTGCGACTGTAAAAGACCAGTTGAATTATTGCTTATCTGTGGGCTTCATTCAGAAGTCCAGATTGTGCAGATTGGTTGAAATTTTCTGAAAATGAAGGCCAAATCAAAGATAAATCTATAGCAAACTTATTACTGCTGTTTACAACATTTTTGTAACTGAATTTAATGGATTTCAAGGGCACCTGTACAACATTATTGGCCCACATGAGACCCAAAGTCTAGGCGTTTGGCTTCTAGAATAAATTGTCTAGTTTCTTCAATGCTGGGGGTCTAGCAATTAATGTGTTGCATTTTGGAGTTGAAGGGTTTCTGGCAACATTACGAGTGTTGTGTTGGGACTCCAGGTTTTCTTTCAGCAGAAAATAACATTTATAGAATTTAATAAATAAATTCTTCATGATTGTATCTATCTTTCAGCAAATAAAATTGCATTGGATTAAAATCAGAAATTTTTATTGTTTTGCACAATTTAATCATTATACCAGTAATAAAAAGGGGTGACCACATTTTGAATTGGGCGAATTTTTGTTGCAATAAAAGATGGAAGTCGATTTTTTGTGTTTGCAAATGGGAATGGGAAAGGGGCAGAATCCGACCTTGTCTCAATCCCATTGGAATGAGCGAAGGTCGGAATCCGACCTCTCAATCCCTTACAAAAAATTTCTTCAGCGAATACATCCTTGTCTGATTTTCTCTTGCCCAGGTTTGGTTTGTTTGGGGACTTAAGTTCATTGAAATTCAGATCATGATCATTCCTTTTGGGGTCTCTGATTTAATAAAGGTTTTTTCTTTAGACACCTTAAATCTGATCATGTTCATGGAGGACTGCCTTTTGTGTTCTCAATCTCACCTGCTTTCAGCCCATGAAATGATGTGCTCGCCTTAATGTGAGTGTGCGAACTTTGGTTGGCCCTTGTATTGGGAACAAGACAAGGTCGGAATCCGACCTGGCCTCAATCCTTTGAAATTTTTTTTTCCAAGATCCTCAACTCGCCATTACATACTAATTTGACTTCAACTTTGATTTCCCCCCTTAGCAATCTTGGTTTTACATTTTCTTCATGATCGCTTTGGACTGAATTTTCTCTCTGTTTGAAAGTATTAGAATATTATTATTTAATTACTTTTTTCTTCTTTCCTTGGATTCCTCTTGCAATTTATTGCTCGTTGCTTAAAAATGATGCCTAGGGTTTCTTAAAAATGTGATCTGCATTTCTATTCTTTAAGAAATCATCAATTTTTTTAGTTCCTTGTCTCTTGTAGCTGCCTAGGGTTTCTTTCGGAACCTTTGTTTTTCTTTGATCCTGTTCGAATTTCGCCTCTAGAGACTTGGTGGGTTTTTTGAGACCTCAATGGGTCATCATAAAAAATTTGCAGATGTCTCGATTTTCGTGCCTTGAATTTCATACTAGTCAGAATTTCATTTTGATTACAAATTCCTTCTTGGTTTTTCGAGATTTCTTTTGGGTCTTCGTCTAATTTTTGTGGGTCAGCTGGAATTTTTTCTCAAAATCTGTCAGTCGTACTTCATTGTTTTTTGAAGTCTGTACTTGCATATGCCTCTGTTTCAGCTTTCGTGCTATTGCCTCTTCTCTTTTTTTTTCATTTTCTATGCATTGGGAAACGTGCAAGATGACGCCATTGACCAACTTAATGTTCAAAGGCAATCAAAGATTCAATAGCAAAAATTATAACACTTGGAAGTAGCGCATGCTGACAATCTTCGAATATCGCCACTTGGATGAGCTTGTTTTGGGCACAAAGACTCGTCCTACCACAGTCCAAGCAGACGAGGACAAGTTTGATGATCAGAATCAAGAAGTTGTCATGCTTCTCAAGCTCTTTGTCACAGATAATTAGTTGCATCAGATTCCTTCTGGCAAGTCAACGTAAAAAATCTAGAAGTATCTTAAGGAGTTGCTTGAGACATTCGGCAAGAGTAGAGCGTTGTTCTTGAAGAACCAGTTGTTCTCCATGTTGATGGATGAACTTATGTCCTTACAAGAGTATCTCACGAAGATTAAGGACATTTAAGATCAGGTTGAAGCTATTGGTATGAAAATGGAGCAAGAAGATATGGTAGTCATCACCCTAAAGAGTACCAAAATCTTATGGGCACTTTATAGAGACTCTTAACATTACTTAAACTAATGTTGATTTGAAATTTTCAAAGTTATGCACCAAACTTCTGTAGCAGGATTGTTGGAAATAACAGTTTGATAGTAGTGTCACCTCGTCCTCCTTAGAGCAAGCCTTTGCAGCTAAATCCTTTCATAAGGATAAAGGCAAATCTCACTCATCTCAGTCATCTCAACAGAAGGGCTCCAGTCAGTCTTAGGTTGGTTTGAAGAAGAAGAAGGTTTAGTGTAACTATTGTCACAAATATGGCCATTTGCTCAAGGATTGTCACAATCGATTGGCTTCCGAACAGCAGAAGCAGGGAGGGTCTCAGCCTAAAGCCAATGTTGCTGAGCACACAGAGCAGAAAGAGTTTGTCTTTTACGCCTTCATGGCTAAAAGACCTATAGACCATGTGAAATCTTCTGCCTGGTATATAGATTCTGGTGCTTCTCAGCATTTCACTCACATGCATGATTGGTTTACATAATTTTCTCCCTTTACTGATTTAGTCATATTTGGAGGAGGTGAAGAGTGTACTGTTGTCGGCAAGGGCAACGTTCAGATAGAGTCTAGTGGGAGGAATCTCATATTCCTCAATGTATTCTACGTTCCTTGCATGGAACTAAACCTATTCTTAGTGAGTCAGATCATGCAACATTCTCCTCAATTTGATATGGTATTCAGTGCACACAAGTGTTCGATTTTTGATCGTGTGACATGCACTACTATTGCTGTTGGCATTGAGGATCATGGTCTATACAAACTTGTAGATACAGGTGATTCTCTTGAGCATGCATTCGTAGCAAAATCATCTTCTATAAACAGTCTCTGGCATCAACGATATGGTCACCTAAACATTCATTACCTTGCTCAGCTTGTTTGGGAAGATTTAGTACATGGCCTACCTGAAATTCAAACTCAGAATCAACGCATTTGTGGAGCTTGTTAGGCTGGGAAGCAACACAGGACACCGTTCAAGGATGGTGACTCATGACGAGCCTCTAAGGTACTACAGCTGGTCCACGTTGATGTATGTGGTCCAATGAATACTCCTGTTGTTACTGGGTGCAGGTATTTCTTGCTTTTTGTTGATGATTTCAGTCGTAAAATGTGGGTGTACTTTCTTGGACAGAAATTAGATGTGTTTATTGTATGTCAGAAATTTAAGGCCTTAGTAGAAAAAGGGTTTGGGTGTTCTATTATATCTCTTAGGTCTAATAATGGGGGAGACTTTTGTTCTACTACTTTTTGTAGAACGTTGCAACCGCACCATTACAAAAATGGCCAGGTCTATGATGGAACACATAAATGTTTGTAAGAAATATTGGGCAAAAGCAGTGTTTGCTGCAATCTATCTCCTTAATCAGTCTCCCACACGCAGTTAAGGGGAAGACTATTGAGGAAGCTTGGATTGGTCGCAAACCTAGGATCAACCATCTGAAAGTTTTTGGCTCTTTAGCATATGTATGGATTCTAGATGCTTAACGCTCCAAGTTGAATTCCAAGAGTCAGAAGCTCATGTTTACAGGTTATGGTGACAACCATAAGGTTTACCGGTTGTTTGATGTAGACACTGATCGTCTTGTCTGCAGTCATGATGTTGTCTTTGATGAAGAAAGAGGACCATTTCAGCTTTCCTGGTCTAAGAAGAATTCAGAGGATCAACCTTTGAAGGCTTTTGATTTGGGTGTCTGTCTTCCATTGGGCTCACTTGATGGGAGGGATGATGCAAATTTTGTATTTGATGATGCACTACTTGAATTTCCTCCGGATGATGATATTCCACCTCCAGCATTTGATGTTGGCACATCTACTCTCCTGCCTAAATTGTGGGCTAAGACCATCAGTGATCTTCGTTTTGATGAGCTCATTGAGGGGAGATCTTCTAGAAACAAGGGCAAGCAACAAAATACAGTTAACTTTTCTCTCATGGCCAACCTTCATAGTATTTATGAGCCTCAAATATTTAAAGAGGCAACATGGATTCCAAAGTGGGAACAGGCAATGGATGCAGAATACCAGAGTCTTCTGAAGAATAACACGTGGGTTCTCTCTGATCTTTCTACAGGGACGAAGCCCATTAGCTGTAAATGGGCGTATAAGGTCAAGTATCATGCATATGGTACCTTAGATAAATACAAGGCCATATTAGTTGCTCGAGGGTTCACACAGTGGGAGGGCATTGACTATGAGGAGACTTTTGCTCCTACTACCAAGATGAGTACGATTCGTCTTCTTCTCGCCATTGTAGCTCAGTTTGGATGGAAATTCCATCAGATGGATGTTAAAAGTGCCTTCCTTAACAGTGAGTTGCAGGAAAAAGTCTACATGATGCAGCGTCCTGGTTTCAAGGTTGCCAACAAAGAACACCAAGTATGTAGGCTCAAGAAAGCCCTCTATGGACTTAAACATGCCCCTCGAGCGTGGTACATCAAGATTGATCAGTACTTGGTTGCTCATGGTTTTCAGCATTGCCCTTCTGACAATAATCTGTATATCAAACACTCTGGTGATAATGTTCTCTTTATTGTTGTTTGTGGATGACTTGATCATTACTGGTAGTTCAACACATTTGATTGCAGAAATCAAACAAGACCTGTGCAAGGATTTTGGTATGACAAATTTGGGGCTTCTCCATTATTGTTTATGTGTTGAGGTTTGGCAAACTGATGGTAGCATCTTTCTTTCTCAGTCTAAGTATGCCAGGAACTTGGTTGACAAATTTTGAATGCAGGATTGTAAACCTTCCATGCTTATGGAGAAGGGACTGAAGTTGTCAGCCAAGTCTGATTCTCCTCCTGTTGATGAAACCACTTATAGGCAACTAGTGGGAAGTTTGATCTATCTCACTGCCATTAGACTTGATCTCAGTTTTCCGGTGAGCTACGTTTCACACTTCATGACAGCCCCCAAGGCTGATCATTAGGTAGTCGCGAAGCGTGTGCTGTATTATGTGAAGGGCACCTCTGATTATGAACTTCTTTACACTAGGAGTCATGATTTTAGACTCAGTGGGTTCACATATTTAGATTGGGCAGGTTCGGTTGATGATAAGACGTCAACCTCTGGATATGTGTTCAGTTTGGGATCTGGTGCAGTCACGTAGACTAGTAAAAAGCAACATGCAGTCTCACTCTCCTCCATAGAAGCAGGATATAGAGGAGCTGTTAAGGCAGCTTCTGAGGCAGTTTGGCTTCGTCGGATGCTTGCGGATATGTAGATGTCTCAAGTAGGACCGACTCCCTTGCTCTTTGATAATCAGGGAGTTCTCAAACTTGCCAAGAATCCGGCCTTCCATGAAAGAACCAAACATGTGGATGTTCATTATCATTGCATTCAACAATTGGTTGAAGACGGGACAATTCAGTTGCAATATGTTCCAACAACGGATTCGACTGCAAATATTCTCACCAAGCCTCTTGGTCCAAATAAGTTTGTTATAACCGTTTAGGGGACAACTTGGTGTTGTTGATAGATTGACAATTAAGGGAGGGTATTAGAATATTATTATTTAATTACTTTAATGATCATCTATGTAATATATTGTAGATAAGATTGTTTCTTCAGTTTCTTATTAGAAACTTTCTATTTTGTACATTTGTAAAATTATTTACAATGATCTCTTTATCATTTGTTAATACAACAATTATTTTACCAATTACTTGCGAAATAGAAAGATCACCTAAATTGTTGGGTCTGATCTATATGTTTCTTGAGAAGTTCAACCTCTCCTTGCTTACCCAAACCTGCCCTTAGAAAAAATCTGATTTACATCCTTAGTTTCATTCCAAATCACAAAGTCATTTGAGATCAAGAAAAATTATAAGTGGCAGGATAGAAACTCAAGACGGAAGTTTCAACTAGAATGAGAGAGGGTCGGAATTCGACCTGCTCTCAAATCAACTAGAATGAGGGAAGGTCGGAATCTGACTCGCTCTCAATCCCTTGTTTCATCCATCAATTCTCAACCAGATTAAGTACTCTCAGGTCGAATTTTTTATATATAAAATATAACATTTAAGTGTAACAAAAGGTTATACTTTAAGTTATATTTTATATAAATATTGTTAGGATGTTTGAGAGTGGTTCCAAGTTCATAGGAGTTATAATAAAGATTTTAATTTTTGGGAGTTTCTAAAATATTCCAGACTTAAATTTCAGGAATCAACATGCCTCCATTAGTGTTATCTCCCATAACCTTTCTTCACTTTCTAAGATGGAATTGAGACTGGAACAAGGATTTTCAAAAGATTCTAACTCATTTCATCACAAATTCCTTGATTTCAACTCCATATCTTTGGCTAGCTTGGCCCAGCTCTCGCTTGCACCCCTGACCGACTTGACAATCCAACGAGCCAAAGTTGCTCAAACTCATCCCTTAGACTTGGAGACTCGAAAATTGCTACCAAGACCACCTAAGACCACTACTCCCACCACTAAAGCAAAAAGAGGGGGTCCCTGTTTGAAATGGGGCGATAGTGTGAAAACCTCACAGCAGGTAGGTGCATCCCCATCACCATATTTGATCATCTGAAAAGCTAGAGCAATGATAGAGACAATGTGTTTTGCACAAAGTTCCCATACTCGGACTCGGCAAAGCCGACTCAACTCGTGACTCGGCTACAACTCGGCAAAATTAGAAAACCCTTGAAATTTAGAGATTTTTAACAATTTAAAACTTGTTTCATGCACCCATTATTGAATAAAGCTTAAAGACACTATAACATCATCAAATAGAAGCTAATTTGATCGCATACATAAACATACATCCATCACATAAGTACAAACATAAATTGTAGCTGAAGGAAATAGAAAACATAGATATGCGAAATTATAAATATTGTCAAATGTATCTAAAATCTATGAAATCCATGACATCAAATGTTCCCAAACATGTGTGTAAACAAAAAAAAGTCTATGGCTTAGGCTCTAGCTCGGCCTTAGCCTTAGAGTTGTCTGTCTGTTTCCTACAAAGGCGTCTAAGGTAGCCCCTGGATGACTGAGAAGCCATTGTCTCCACTCGTGAGGTGTCATTTTGATCAACATCAGTTGTGCGGGTGCATGATCGTGCTCTATCCTCCTTTGCCATAGCCACAACCTTAGCCTTTCTGTCTGCTTGATCAATCCACTCATGGTCCTCCCCAGTGAAGATAGGATTGGTAGACTCAGTGAGCCACTCGAACTCTGGATCGATCTCCGCTAGAGTGGTTGGAGAGGAGTCAATGTCCAAAATCTGCCTGGTCCTAAGATGGAGGTTGTAATGAACAAAGACAAGATCATTCAACCTCTCCACAAACAATCTATAATGCCTCTTCGAGTGGATGTGCTCGAACATGGACCAATTGCATTCACATCCAAAAGCGTTGCATGGCTGATTCAAAATACAAATGACAAGTTTTTGAAGGTTTGGGGTTGTAGGCCCAAACATTTGCCACCATTTGTTTGAAATAAGGAAAAGAAAAAAAATCAGTCTCATTTCCAACTTTAAGGCTAGATTATAAAATCAAAATGTATAAGCCATAAACTTAAGAATCTTAAGTTTAACATATATTTCTACTTGGTTGCAATGTTGTCCGAGAGTCTTTGTACATCTTACTTGCAAAAATCACCCCTTGTTCATTATTATATGCATCTATCTCGTGTACAATAGTTGTCCCATTACTAGACATCTTTTTTAGCATTGTATATAGGCCACTAAGAACCTCCTCACCCGCCTTGAAGTCACTGCAGAAACAAAATATCTGATTAAGGAAATAAGTTGCTACATGGATGGGCTTGTGAAGCTGGTTTTGCCATCTCCTATCAAGTATCTCCCAAATGGGGCCATACTTATGCTCAACTCCTGCATATATGGATCAAATGGCCTCCTTGGCCCTATCCATGCCCTCATATATGTAGCTCATAGAGGGCTTCTCCCCATCAACAACTTGTAGGAAAACTACTAGGGGCTCAGTGACCTACAGATAATGTTAAACAAAAACAATTAAGTCACAAGTGTGCATGAAAATAAGAAAAATGGCACGATCTCCGCACAATGGGTCTAAAAACTTGACTCATAAAAAATGCAATCTGCCACATCCCTCCCTGTAGTGGTCGTAGCATAGGATAGGAAGTCCACTCCTCACCAACAAACATGTGCCCCAAAGCTGCCTTTGATTTCATCAAGGATTTTAGTGTGAGGAAATTTGAGGCACATACCGTGATACTAGGACGAGCCAACTCCTTTTGCCCCATGTATTGCCTCATAATGCTAAGGACTAATGCATGATTGTAGACAAACTTGCAGATATGTTTGGCCCTTTCAACGCATGCTTTCACCCATTCAAGCTTACCAATATCCTCCAACATGAGCTCAAGGCAATGGGCTGCACATGGAGAACAAAAAATTTTCGCGTGCCTCTCCATCAAAAGTTTACCTACAATAATTTTAAATTAATTAGAAATTCAGATATGTTAAGAAAACTTTAAATAAAATCATAGATGCCTCTCAATCAAAACTTAAAAAGTTAAAAGTTTACCTGCAACAACGTTACTTGTTGCATTATCCCTCACTAACTGTACCACATTTTCTTCCCCCACCTCACGTATGACTTCCTCAATAGCCTCACATAAGTATGTGACATTTTTTACATGTGAGAAAGCATCAATGGACTTCAAGAACATGGTGGCTCTTGAAAATAAAGAAAAATAATTATCAATTATCATGGATCAATCAACAAATCAAAATGTAAATTATTCAATGCATTTAGGGAAGCAGAATGATCAATCACCTGCGCTAGAAACAAGAAAATTTAAGAGTGTTCTATTTCTCCTATCCGTCCAACCATCTGTCATGATGGTGCAACCCTTTTGGCTCCAAGACTGTCGGTGGTCCTCTAGCTCAACTTTCATGTCCTCAACCATTTCTAACCAGAGGCCACTTAACTTGTGATCAGTAGGGGCTTTAAACCCCGATCCACAAATGGCTACGACATCTACCATGCCTTGCCGGTAAGGAGACCTGTCACAAGTAGATTATGATTAGATAAAGAAGAGTTCAACTTCAAAGTTCCAAACTTTCTAACTATAAATTTTAAAATTTACTTCTAAACTTAAAGCAATCAAATAAAAAAGAATTACTTGGCTGCAATAAATGGAATGTTGCAAAAGTACCAAAACTTGCAAATTTGTTTTCTTGCAGCATCATGAACTTCCTTGTTCCAACCCATGCTCTCAAGCAAGGGTTGTGCACAAGGAGTAGTGCGTGGCACCAAAAAACTATCCAACTTGGATCGTCAGACTCTAGGGCCAAAGGTAACAGTGCTACTAGGAGGAGCAGAAGAAGAAGCATTAGCATTAGCAGAAGCACTAGAATGAAAGGGAGGCATGGTAGAACCCTCTCCAACAGGGCTTGCCGATGTGGATGCAGATGAATGAGAGCCAATAACACTTAACTCGTTCAATTGCCTCTTCCTAGTTTCATTTTCTTGTTCATGTGTTTCTAACTAGACATAACATAAATGTTTTATCTCGACAGTTTGTTTTTTACATATCTCAATATCATGGCTAGGTATGCTGACAATATGGTATTTAAATCTATTGATGCTACCGAAATTAATTTCTTTACAAAACAAAAAATATTTTGTTTGATTTTTTTGTCTACCAGGAAACTCTTCACTATATTTCCAAGCCTCATCCTTTTTAGGCATTTTGAAAAATGAATGTTTTTAAAATGTGAAGGCTGCTGCAATAAGATAGTTTTATAAAGTTATAAAGTAATAAAAAAATCAGCAAACCCTACATTTTTTTAAGAAAAAATTGTAAATACATGTTTACAATTTTTTTCTAAATTTTTTTTAGGGTTTTCACTTTGCTATTATTCTACTTCTCTAATTGAAGTATGCAATTTATATTTTAATAGAAAACATTCAAGATTTGGAAAGTTAAACTAAACAAATTTAACAATCCAATGCAAAATCCATAAACATACAAAAAAAAAATAACAAAATCTACAAAATTTAACACTTATTGTAATGTCCCTTCTTATTCTCCTTATGTATTTTCCTGCAAAACCAACGTTAGTAGAAACTAGAAAGTATTACACAATTTTTACATGACTCTTACTCTATTCAAATTTAGTAAGGGGGATTTTGATTCTTAGGGGCTGCCTCTAGGTCGGGCTTCATAGAATTTCTGATTCTTGGCTTGAGGGATATAAGATCCACTCTAAGCAATCTGGCTATCAACACGTCTTCCCATAGAGCACTGCCCATAAGAATCTCTTGGAAGCAATAAATGCTCTCCAAGCCTATGCATATGCATATGACTGGTATCAGTATATATACTGCGTACATGAGATTATAACAATCTTGGGACTAGGGAAACAATAACAATTTCCTCTAGCCCCCTTCAGATATAGGAATCCATTTCTAATGAATATAAGGTTCATTCTATATGGTATCCATATCATCATCTTTTGTGAACATATAAATGTACAAACATTAATGTTGATTATAAAATCATAGTTTTAGACTTATCTATAAAAGAAATCTAGAATTACCCAAGAATTAATTAAGAACTCGCATAATATATATATATTAATTTCTATATAAATGAATATATATATATATATATTATAATCAATAAATAATTTAATTCATATTAAATAACTTATTGAATACTGAATTTCTTCCTGAAAGTCTTTATCTTTTTTCCCACTGCGATCATTGTTTTTATTTTTATTTTCCATGGTCCCTTCCTGTTTACTCGTTGGAGTATTAGTATGGGAGGGGGAGTCACGTCCCCTCCCATAGAGTCGCCCCCTTAGGGGGTGCAACTTCTCTTACCGCCGACAGCCAAATATGAACAATCATCACCATAATAACAATAATGTATATTATGGTATATATTAAAATATATATTATTATTAAATGATTATTATAATATATATTATATATATTATTATTAATTGATTATTATTAACAATTATATTTTAATAATAATATCTCTAAATGTTATAAATTAATAATGTTTAATTTATTAAATTGGCAACATTGTTTAATAATAGTTCCATTTTAATAATGATATTAATTTAAATGACAGTAACAATATTATCAATCTTTTGATTAATATAAATTATGCTTAATTGTAAGAATTTTTAGATGCATATACTTTGTAGGAGCCTTAATTGAGGGACATTACAGTTCCCCCATCTTCAATTTGCTTGTCCTCAAGCAATTTGAGGTTCTCCTCCCTCTCCCAAGTGACATCTTCATCCGGGAGATCTTTCCATTTCACCAAGCATTCGATGATAGTTCGGTTCCGTAGCTTCTTTTCTCGTGTGTTAAGGATGATTTATGGGTGCAGAATGAATTTCCCTTCTTCATGTAAAGGGGGCAATCCATCTCAAGGGATTATGTGTTGTCCTAGGACCTTAAGTTTGGAGACATGGAACACATTATGTATTTTACTATCTTTGGGGAGTTCTACTTCATAAGCTACTTCCCCAACTCTTAATATCCTGTAGGGTCCATAAAATCAAGGTTTCAACTTTCTTGTTCCATTCTTCTGGATAGAAGTTTGTTTATAGGGTAGTAATCATAAAAATACGAAATCTCCAACTTCGAAGGTTCTTTCTATGCGTTTCTTATCTGCATAGATCTTTTGTTGGTTTTGAGCCCGCTATAAATTCTCTTTCAAGGATTTCATGATGTCCCTACTTTGCTGAATAAAATCTTGTGCTTTTGGTACCTTGGTCTCTTGAGGGATTAATTCTCCAAAGGATGTGGCCTCATACCCATATAAAGCTTGGAAGGGACTCATCCCTATGGGCATGTGGCGTGTTGTATTGTAACAATATTCCCCTAAATGTAACCACTTAATCCACATGGTTTGTTGTCCGGTAATATAGTTCTTTAGGTAGCCTTCTAGCTAGTTGTTTACCACTTCAGTTTGCCCATCGGTTTGAGGATGGTAACTAGTGCTGGGGGTCAAGATTGTTCCGGCCAACTTAAAGAGTTCTTGCCAAAATTGGTTAATGAATTTGTTATCTTTGTCGCTGACAATATTCTGCGGGAGCCCATGGAGTCTAAAAACTTCTCTAAAGATTAGATCTGCTATCTGAAATGCCTTATGCTCAGTTGAAACTGCAAAGAAGTGGGCATATTTAGTGAGTCTGTCCACTACCACAAAGATACTATCCTTCCCTTGCGTCCTTGGTAATCCTGTGATGAAGTCCATATATATGGTCTCCCATTTTTGGTTAGGAATAGGCAATGATTGGAGTAACCCAACAGGGTGGGAGAGTTCAGCTTTGTTGCGTTGACATGCCATGCATTCTTGTACATATTTTTGTACATCCTTTTTTTTGATCTTTCTATGAGTACTTCTTTCTGATATGTTTATAGGTTTTATAATATCCTTGATGTCCTGCTAAGGGGTTGTCGTGAAATTCGTGGAGAATTTTGTTTTTGAATTCAGACTGAGGAACCAAATACTCTTTCCTTATAGAAGTTGAGATTATTTCTAACTTTATAGTTCTCATTGGGTGGATTACCCTTTAGAATTTCCTTTGCTTGTGAATCTTGATCATATTCCTTGACGATCCCTTCTTTCCAAATCTTAAAGATACTAGCGATGGCATTGAGGTGTGCCCTTCTAGATAGTGCATTTGTGGCACCATTATTTACCCCTTTTACATATTCTATATCAAAATCATAAGCTTGTATTTTGCTGACCCATTTGTGTTGCCTATCATTGAGGTCCTTCTGACTTAAGAAGAAACGCAAACTGTTATGGTTTGTTTTCACAATAAACTTCCCACAAACTAGGTATTGGCGAAACTTGTCTAAGGCATGCATTATGGCTAGCATCTCTTTATCATAAATGGAAGTGTTTTTCCCCTTCTGTGAGTGTGCGGCTTTCGAATGCTATAGGGTGCTTCTTCTGCCTGAGTACGGCCCCAATACCTTCCGCAGAGGCATCACATTGAAGTTCAAAGTGTATGGAGAAGTCGGGTATAGCCAGGATTGGGCAGGAGCTCATGGTTGCCTTAAGTTGTTCAAAAGTTTGTTGGGCCCTATCATTCCAAGTGAAAGCTCCCTTTTTTGTTAGATCGGTGAGGGGGGCTGCAATTTTTGAAAAACCCTTCACAAACCTTTTGTAATAACTGCATAGTCCCACACATCCCCTTAGCTGTGTTAAGATTTTGGGGGTTGGCCATTCTTTAATAGCCTTAATTTTTTCTTCATCCACACTTACCCCGCTTCACTGATTTTGTGTCCCAAATAGATGATTTGCTCTAACCCAAACTCACACTTGGAAATTTTTGCATATAATGACTCCAACTCTAAAATGCTCAGTTATTCTTCGATGTGTTTGAGGTGTTTCTCCCATGTCTCACTGTAGATGAGTATATCATCAAAGAAAACAAGTAGGAATTTCCTTAGTTGCTGTCTGAAGACATGATTCATACATGACTAAAAAGTTGCTTGTGCGTTAGTGAGTCCAAAGGGAAGGACTAAAAATTCAAAATGTCCATTGTGACATCGGAAAGCTGTTTTGGGAGATCTTTCCTCATTCTAATTTGATGGTAACTTGATCTTAGATCAATTTTTGAAAAATATTTGGCCCCATGTAATTCATCCACTAATTCATCAATTCTAGGGATAGGATATCTATTTTTTATAGTCTTTTTATTCAGAGCTCAGTAATCTATACACATTCTCATGGTCCCATCTTTCATTTTAACCAATACTACAGAGGAAGCAAATGGACTACTGTTAGGTTGAATATGATCCATTTCTAGGTGTTCTTTAATGGTTCTTTCAATTTCTTCTTTAAATTTGTGGGGGTGTCGATAAGGGGTTGTGATGACTGGTTTAGCTCCTTCCTCTAGTTCGATTGAGTGTTCGAATCCTCTTTTCGAGGGTAAACCTAGAGGAATATCTTCAAAGACCTTTTTATATTTTCTAAGGATGGGACGAATTTTCATATAAATTTCTTTCTCATTAGTGGATGATTTATCGAGGACCATACATTGGACCATCCACTCTCCTTGATCATGCTTGAGGATTTTCTCCATCCTATTACATGATACCATTTTTGGAGAGCCATTTGGCATTCCCTTCAATATTATTTCTTTCCCTTGATGCTGAAAACAAATTTCAAGATTTGGACTATCCATCACAAATCGCCCTAATGAGTTATCCATGGCATTCCTAAAATGAGATCATTTTGCAAATTCACCACAAAGAAGTTCCTTTTGATTATATGTTCTCCCACTTAGACTTCTAACTTGGGTACCATTCTAGTACATTGATCGATTGTCCCGGTGCCCATGATTACTTCAAACCCTTTGAACTCTTGGGTTGGTATCTTTCTCTTTGCTACTAGTTGCTTGCTAATGAAGTCATGTGAGGCTCTTGTGTCCACCAAGGCAATTATCTTTTGTCCTTTAATTAGACCCTTAAGTTGGAAGGGTCTATTTTCACTCCCTGGGCGATGACAGCTAATGTTCCCTGCTCTGGCTCTTCCAACCTAGCTCTTTTAATGGGTACCCCTTCATTTGGTGTCTCCTCCATGTTGTTCATTTGCCCTCTTTTACATTGGTGACCTTTAGTCCATGGTGCTTTGCATTTAAATCACAACCCTTTCTCAATGAATTCACCCCTTTCCTTACACCAGTGATCCTTACTTCATGGTTGTTGACATAGGAAACATTTTGATTGATCTCTCCTCAGACCTTCTCTATTTGGTGTCTTAGAGGAAACGCCTTTTTGCTTTTTTTTAGCTGTATTGTATTCCGTCATTTTTGCCTTCCTAATGGCTTCTTCAAGGGTTTGGGGTTCGAAGGGTCTCACCCTTATGTTTAAGTGTTCTTCGAGTCCTTCAATGAACATATAGACCCTCCTCTTTTGAGATATGTTGGGAACCATGACTAATAGACTCTGAAATTTGTTGGCAAATTCTTCAATTGTTCTTGTTTGTTTGAGGTGGGTTAATTCTTGGAAGTACCATTATGGTTCCCTTTGGTCAAACCGACTAATGAGTTTCTGAGTAAACTCACTATAGGTGTTGATACTTTTATGTCCCAGGGTGATGATGCCATGGTGCCACCAATTGTGGGCCTTCCCGGTCAAGTGGTTTATGGTGAATTTAATGGTGTTTTCTTTAGTCATAGGGCTAAGGGAAAGGTAAGTGTCTAGTTTTTGAACCCAATCTTGAGCTGTTTCTTTTCATGTCCCATCGAAGTGTGGTAGGGACATTTTGCCTATCTTGGCTTTAATATCTCTTTCCCCATGATGTCTTTTCCGACCATGGCTTGCCAAGGTTTTGGTTTCATAGTATTCTTTAAAGGGAATGAGTCTTTGTATCTCTGGTTCTAAGCTAGCATACATTTGGGCAATCGACTGAGTGGGTGGATGGTTCTTCTCCTCTTGCGACAGGTTCTTCTCTTGGGAGAAATGATGGTATAGTTGGTCTCATGGTGGAATCTTGAGTCGAAGGTTCATTCTCAGAGTGATTAGAACGTACATCTCTTCCTATTGGGGAAGTGGGTCGGCCATTGTGGTTATTGTTATTGCTCATGTTTTGGATGGCTTGAAGAATTAATTGATTGGTTCGCTCAAATCTCTCATTAGTTTACTCTATGAAGTTTCTTAGTTCATTTCCTAATTGCTCGGCCATAGCTTTTGTGCCTTTCTTCCGTTTATATGTATGCATGAACTATCTTCCACAGGATGGTAGGATTATGCTCTGATACCATTATAATGTCCTTTCTTATTCTCCTTATGTATTTTCCTGCAAAATCAACGTTAGTAGAAAGTATTACACAATTTTTACATGACTCTCACTCTATTCAAAGTTAGTAAGGGGGATTTTGATTCTTAGGGGCTGCCTCTAGGTCGGGCTTCATAGAATTCCCGATTCTCAGCTTGAGGGATATAAGATCCACTCTAAGCAGTCGGGCTATCGGCACGTCTTGCCATAGAGCACAACCCATAAGAATCTCTTGGAAGCAATAAATGCTCTCCAAGCCTACACATATGCATGACTGGTATCAGTATATATACTACCTACATGAGATTATAACAATCTTGAGACTAGAGAAACTATAACAATTTCCTCTAAACCCCCTCCTAATATATGAATCCATCTCTAATGAATATAAGATTCATTCTATATGGTATCCATATCATCATCTTTAGTGAACATATAAATGTACAAACATTAATGTTGATTATAAAATCATAGTTTTAGACTTATCTATAAAAGAAATCTAGAATTACTCAATAATTAATTAAGAATTTTCATAATATATGTGTATCTTAATTACATATATATATATAATATATTAATTTCTATATAAATGAAAATATAAATGTTCATATATATATATATATATATATATATATATATATAATCAATAAATAATTTAATCCATATTAAATAACTTACCGAATACTGAATTTCTTCCTAAATTTCTATCTTTTTTCCCACTGCGATCACTGTTTTTATTTTTATTTTTCCATGGTCCCTTGCTGTTTACTCGTTGGAGTATTAGTATGGGAGGGGGAGTCACGCCCCCTCCCATAGAGTCGCCCCCTTAGGGGGTGCGACTGGTACGCTACAACTCAGTCGCACCACCTAAGGTGCGACTTCTCTTACCACCTACAACCAAATATGAACAGTTATCACCATAATAAGAATAATGAATATTATGGTATATATTATAATATATATTATTATTAAATAATAATAATTATAATATTTTGTAATATATATTATATATATTTTTTGATATATTATTTGTAAATGATTATTATTAACAATTATATTTTAATAATAATATCTCTAAATGTTATAAATTAATAATGTTTAATTTATTAAATTGGCAACATTTTGTAATAATAGTTCCATTTTAATAATGATATTAATTTAAACGACAGTAACAATATTATCAATCTTTTGATTAATATAAATTATGCTTAATTGTAAGAATTTTTAGACACATACTTTGTAGGAGCTTTAATTTAGGGACATTACACTTACCCCTTTCAAATGCATTGAGATGTCTTGCTATGGACTCCTTGATGCTCTCAATGCAAACCTATGGCCTCCCCAATGTGATTTGTGGTCTCCTTGATGCTCTTCTTCTCTGCTGGTTGCAAACCTATGGCCTCTTGTTTTCATTCCTCTCTCTCACTTTTCCTCTCTTCTTCTCACAACTAGCAAATAGAAGACCTTTTAGGGTAAAATGAAAAAGAAATCACGGCGCAAGTTACGTTGCACTCCAAAATTTATCACTCTTCACTATCTCCTTTGCCCTCTTCCCTTGCTCTATCTTGGCTTTGGCCCACCAATTCCACTCATTCATCATAACCATGAGTTGCAGTGCCTCTTGCAACTCAAGCATTCTCTCTAAGAGAATGTACATATTTGGTCTTAACTAGTAGAAACATGTGGCTGCTCCTTCATCTATTGAATTGTTTGAACCTGTTGCCTACCAAACAAAATAGTAGGCATTGAAACTGCATTGTTTGTAGAAACCACCCCAAAGCTTGTTGAATTCAATTCTGTACTTGATATTTTTAGGCTCCTGCAAAAATTTACATGGATTCACACCATGTCCGTTCCAAAAGAGGAAATGTTGCATCTCCATTTTCTTGTGCCACCACTTGTCGTCATTGGGGTTGTTATTCTTGTTGCAAATTGTCAGAGAGGAGACTTGTGATCGTAAGAACCCTTAGCAAACTTTGCCAAACGTTGGGAGGGGTAATCTATAGAAGCTGGTCCACTAACCATGGAACTAGTTGGACTTCCAAATCAGCCCCATGGTCACTCTCCTCAAGTTCAACCTCATGCTCAAGTTCATATTCTGATTGATTTGCTCCTTGAGGCTGAATTTTCATTTCATCTCCACTCATATCATGACTACGAGAGCTCATTGTGATATTGCATTTCACAAAATGAAAATAAATTCAATAAGTGATGAAGGGTGCTCCCCTTAATACCACAAACACATAACAGAAACAACGAAACAACAACGATATGCAAGAATAGAAAATTGGCTTGTTATTATTTCCACAAATGTGAAATTACAAACTTTCAGAATTACAATATGCAAAGCCACATGGGCATTCCCTTACAATATTCTGTAGGACAAAGCCTCGAATCAATACCCAGATCTACTACCCAGAACTGTCCCGAACTGCCTAAGACAACACTACGGGCCTTCTTTATATAGGCAATTTCCACCGCCCGAGAAGGTTCCATAAATTTAGCCCTAAGGGCCGACCAAACTTAGAATTATTTTATTTTTCATTTTATTACATCAAAGTCGGCTCAAAATAACTTTTGAAACCCAAACAGAAATTTTGAAGGAAAATCATTTT
Source organism: Chamaecyparis obtusa (assembly GCA_027943335.1). Taxonomy (NCBI): domain Eukaryota; kingdom Viridiplantae; phylum Streptophyta; class Pinopsida; order Cupressales; family Cupressaceae; genus Chamaecyparis; species Chamaecyparis obtusa. Next base: position 559,959 of record BSBK01004303.1, on the reverse strand, counting down.
CCGCCATTTCAGGTGACCCAACTTCTGAAGACCATAAGTCATCGCCAGTTGACCCGATTGACTATTATGACCCCAATTGGGAAAGGGCGCGAGGAGCTCTACAACGTTTAAATTAAACAAGCTTCATTCAGCCGAAAATTCGACCTCATCCGGGGCCTCTAAAGCCTTCAAGATTGAGTTCAAAGTTTCTGTACCTTGTTTCCAAAACCAAAAAGTTTCAATATCTTCAAAACCAAACTTGATCTAGCAATGAAACTTTACAGGCAGGCTAATATGACTAAGATGAACCTCCAACTATGAAATTAGAACATTCCGAGATCGGATGACCAACTTACTAAAAATAGCAAGTTTCCATAAATAGCAGCTCCGCACAAGATAGCCCTTGTTGAAAACAAAACCAGAATTATTTTTGGGTGATGCAAGATTGCTCTTACACCCAGGATGCTCCTACATCAGACACTCGAGGTAATTTGAGAAGTGACCCTGTCACGACTCAGGTGTGCAGAGGAAAACCAAGACGGTTAACCTCCTCCTTTGTTAGCCATAATGAATCTTCAACAGGTTGTCCTTTCCATTTGACCAAATACTCTTCATATGTCCTGTTCCTTGTGCTTCTGCCAACACGACTATCCAGTATGTCTTCAATCTCCTTGTTATTTGAACTGGTTGCTGGAATACTCCACTATGCTGCTGTAACCTCATCTTCAACACCTCCTTCATGATACTTTGTCAGATCTGAAACATTAAATATTGGTGAAATATTCAGCTCAGTAGGCAACTCGACCTCATATGCATTTCCTAAATCATGCTTCTTCAGTATCTTACATGGCCCAAATTTTTTCATTTTCAATTTGTTATATGTACCAACCAGAAATCGCTCCTTTCGCAAATGAACCATGACTTCATCTCCAACTTGAAATTCTTTATGCCTCCTTTTCTCATCTGCCTTAGCCTTATACTGCACATTCATCTTGGTAATATACTTTCTCACCTCCCCGTGGATGTTCTTCAAATGTTCTACAAAATCCTCAGCTTCAGCACAACTTATTTCTCCTTTATCTATCTTCCTCAACTCAGATGCATTTCTTGGACTACTTCCATATATAATCTGTGGATGATGTGATGGACTAAACTTCAAATCTGTCTTTAACTCTTCACTTTCTGCTAGTGTCATTTTGTGTGCTACCTTATTTGGCAAACTGGCTCCTAGAATCAAGTCCATCTGATGACTGATCTTTCTTACTGGTGGTAATCCATCAAGCACATTATCGGATACAATACCCTGAAACTCATTCAATAATTCTGCAACTTCTACAGGTACATCTTCTACTTTCTCTTTCCCAGCCTTTGAAATTAAGGTAAAACACATATGCTCATGCCGCATACCATCTAAGAAATTTCCTCTATCAACAAAAGTTATTCTTGCATTACCACATACCTTTTCTTTTGTTTCCTTCAATGGTTTTAGCTTATGTCGCACTCCATCCTTTATCAGGGAATAGGTATTCGCACGACCATCGTGTACAACACATCTGTCAAACTGCCACGGCCTACCCAACAACATATGACATGCATCCATAGATATGATATCACATAGTACCTCATCTTGGTACCCGCCGATCTTGAACTTCACTAGGCACTGTTCACTGACCATGACCTTGTGGTCATCCTGCACCCAGGCAACCCGATATGGATGTGGATGTTTCTGCCTCTTGAGCTTCAACTTTGTCACCATCTCTTCTGACACCAAATTATCAGTACTGCCACTATCAATAATCACATCACAACACTTACCCTCACACTTGCACCTGGTGCGAAACAGACTCCTTCTTTGCTCAAGTTCATTTTCACCACTCAGTAGGACTCTTCTGTTAATTAGTGTTTCTCCTCTTTCAGCATCTTCAGAATGTGATGATTTGGCATCTTCATCTACATATGCAACTCTAGCCCGGCCTTCATTCCTCCTATCTATCCTTCTTTGGTGTTGAGGACATTCAAATGCCCTATGACCTTCTCCACAGTGAAAACATGCTCCACGGAAGCCTCCTCTTCCTAAACCTTGTTCTCTTCCTCTTCCTCTCTGATCTCTACTGTTTTGATCTTGGAAACGATTGAAATTATCTCCTCTCTGATTCTGACTGTTACTGGCCTCTTGCTTTTTCGGATCTTCATTTTGATCTTCATATGACCGTCCACCAGATCTTCCATCACGATCTCTTCCGCTTTGTCTGCTCTCAAACTTCTTGTTCAGCTTTTCCTCTACTTTTAGGGCAAACTGGTATGCCTCTTCAATACTGTTCATTCAAACTAGATTCAGCTCCTCCTGAATGCTCGGCCTCAACCCATTAAGGTAACGGGCAACTTTCTCCTTATCAGCTTCCGCATGGCCTGTTCTGATGAGGATTCGATAGAACTCCTCTGTATACTCTTGAACAAATCTTCCTGCTTGCTTCAAACTTTGCATTTTCTTCAGTAGGTCAAGCTCATAATCAACAAGGATGAACTGTCGCTTCAATTTATCCACCATCCACTCCCATCTTGTGATTTTATCTTTTCCTCTTCGATTTCGCTCCAATTGAATCTCTTGCCACCAGATCTTCGCATGGCCCTTCAGTCTGGCCTTCGCAAACTTGACCCGATCAGGATCCTCAATATCTTCATACTCAAAATATTCTCCACATTCATTGATCCAGTCGATCAATTCCTCCGGGTTAAGATTTCTTGAGAATGCAGGAACCTCAATTAAGGTCTTTTCCCGATCTTGGAAATGGCCCGAAAAAGTCTTTCTTCCTCCTGGTTCAGAACTTCGCCTTCTTCTTGATCTTCTTCTTCGGCTTCATCCTCGCTTTCGTCTCTGACATTAAGATTCATTCCTCTGCGAATCTCCTCCTGCAATGCTCGCACTTGTCTCTGCAGTGCCCTAACCTCAGGTGTTACAACACCAGCTCTTCCGCCACGTTCCCTTTGTGGAGGCATTTTCGCGCTTCTTGCTGAAACCCTAACCATGGTCTTGGTGCAAACTACCTCATAGTCGGCGATCTGTTTACACAGAAACCTTTAACCACGGTCCTGGTGCAAACTGCCTCACAATCGGCGATCTGTTTACACACTCAGGAACTCTTGCTCTGATACCACTTGATGAAGGGTGCTCCCCTTAATACCACAAACACATAACAGAAACAGCGAAACAACAACAATATGCAAGAACAAAAAATTGGCTTCTTATTATCTCCACAAATGTGGAATTACAAACTTTCAGAATTACAATATGCAAAGCCACATGGGCATTCCCTTACAATATTCTGTAGGACAAAGCCTCGAATCAATACTCAGATCTACTACTTAGAACTGTCCCGAACTGCCTAAGACAACACTACGGTCCTTTATATAGGCAATTTCCACCGCCCGAGAAGGTTCCATAAATTTAGCCCTAAGGGCCGACCAAACTTAGAATTATTTTATTTTTCATTTTATTACATCAAAGTCGGCTCAAAATAACTTTTGAAACCCAAACATAAATTTTGAAGGAAAATCATTTTCCGCCATTTCAGGTGACCCAACTTCCGAAGACCATAAGTCATTGCCAGTTGACCCGATTGACTATTATGACCCCAATTCAGAAAGGGCGCGAGGAGCTCTACAACGCTTAAACTAAGCAAGCTTCATTCAGCCGAAATTTCGACCTCATCTGGGGCCTCTAAAGCCTTCAAGATTGAGTTCAAAGTTTTTGTACCCTGTTTCCAAAACCAAAAAGTTTCAATATCTTCAAAACCAGACTTGATCTAACGATGAAACTTTACAGGCAGGCTGATATGACTAAGATGAACCTCCAACTATGAAATTAGAACATTTCGAGATCGGATGACCAACTTACTAAAAATAGAAAGTTTCTATAAATAGCAGCTCCGCATAAGATAGCCCTTATTGAAAACAAAACCAGAAATATTTTTGGGTGATGCAAGATTGCTCTTACACCCAGGATGCTCCTACATCAATAAGCAACTAGTTTCAGCCTATTTAAAAAAAATTTAAAACTCTAAATTTTATTTTAATTACTGATTTTGACAATTAAAGTCAAACAAAATTTAAAATTTATGCATTTTGATGGAAAAATGAAGAATCATCATAAATTCTGATTTAGAACATGAAACAACAAAAATGGAACAAAAATGAAAAAACAAAAAAAACTCTAAAACATTCAACATTGAAACAACAAAAATGAAAAAACAATGAACATTGAAAAACAATTTGAAATCTAGAAATAAAAATCAGAAAATAAAACAAAAAAAGTTAAAAAACCCTACCTTGTGCGTGATGAATCTCTTCAAGGAAGGTGTCGAATCTTTCTCCTCTTCTTCTTGCTCCTCTTTCACTTGCACTCACTCATTTCACTCCTCCAATCATTCCTTTCTCCTCCTTTTCACTCTTCTCTATTTGCTGTAGCAAACAATGAGAAATGCAATTGTGAGCAAAAATGAAACTTGGAGGGGTTTATGTAGGTTTGGAGTGGCCAAGATTGGACCCACCTCCATTTAGGGTTCAAATGGAACCCAAATAGAAATTTAAAAATATTTTTTTTAATTAAAAATCAACTTATTAATATGGCCACCGACAGGGGACGTGCAGATGTCTCTGGGAGGGTTGAGGGACACTTGGATGTCTCCCAACCATTCCGGGGATGTCGTGTTGTCCCAGCGGCCAAATGGTGGCGGAATGTCGGTGATGGGGGACACCCCCATCCCAAGGACGCCCCCATACCGAGAACAGGGAGTTTAGGGGGGACGCATCCCCGGTTTCACTGATCATTAATGCTATTGATGTAATTTGATTAAAATATGAATGATGTTTATATGTTATCATGATTTCTTAATGTTTAATGCTAACACTAGGTGAATTTAGATATTATCATAGATTTTATTCTTAATGATTTTACTGTCTGTTTCTAGTGATTAATATTGTTTTCAGGACCTAAACCAAGATTATCTTATACAGGTTATTTCAAATGGGTAATTTTATATTCATAAATATATTGTATTTCTTATCTTGATTTGGAATTGTTGTTTTAGGATAAAAATCAGGAATATCCCAAAAGGGAACAAGGCAATCCATCCATTTGAAATTATGGACACTTGTATTTCATGCCAAGAACCACTAATGGGCTGCTGCAAGGAATTCCTCATATTTTCTTTTTCGTCAGGTAACATGTTTTGTACCTTTTCATAAGGAGGCATTATGTACTCCTTTGGGGCCACATTGATGCTCCCCATCACTTTGTGTCAATATGGTAACCGTACAAATTTGAACAGAAGCTCATTAACATAAATGCCAACCAATATGCTCATAAAAAATATTCACTGATTGCTTATTTAAGTCCCTTTCCAGTGGGCCCACTTTTTAGGTTCATTTGCATGAATGTAAAGTATCTTCTGCTGAAGAAAGCATATTCTACAAAGAGGGATGTGAAGGCACATAATAAGTTGTGGGTGGCTTGCTCAAGGATTGCCTTAACAAATGATGCAAATTGGTTTTGGCTCTTGCAACCAATGTGTTTTTGCCTTCTTGCTCATTAATATATTGCTGAATCTGAGCATATTAGGCAACCCACTATTACTTCGCCCAAAATAAGCTTTAATTCCAATGCTAGGGATCACACAAATGGGATTAACTGACTACTTGAGCTGTTGTACTTAATGTTGCACTCGTTGCATCTCCAGATATAATCAGCTTAACTCAGAACCCTCGTTACCATCTTTGTCTGTCTCCAAAGACGTCAAAAAGGTTTAAGTATCCAAGGCGTCTTGCCCGTTGAGTTTGCAATTTTTATTTTTATTCTTTGTTTAGCATGTTTAGGATTTTTAGGTGGTTGAATTGAGCTAGGGGAGATGAGGGGAAAGTGGAACAGCATTAGAGGTAGTTAACTAGTTGAAGTTCATTATGTGTGTTTTTAACCTTTTTATTGTCTTCTTTGTGTTTTAAAATCTAGTAATTTCAAAGAAATTATTGAGAGTTGTTTGGCATTTGGGTGTAGAATAGAAATAGATCTGACATATCTCAGCAGGACCCAGAGTATACCCATACTGGTACTGATACCAAAACTGTACTGGTAGAGGTATTGGGGCTTGAGGGAACTATTCAGTAATGTAGGTAAAATACAAGAGTTATTGGTCTGATCAGGTTTAGTGAGATAAAGGCAATTCGTTTTGCTATAAATTTGTTATATAAAATTTTAGTGTTCAATTAGTAAATAATCTTTCCTTGTAATCAGAATGCTTTTTTATTTTAATATATGACTTTTTTTTTTGGCAGATGCTTGAAAGATTTAACGGACGGCTACCTGGATATATTGGTTATGGCAATGATAAGCATTCCTTTTCTCATGTCGAGGATGTTGCAAATGGTCATGTGGCAGCAATACAGAAAGGTAGAGTAGGTGAAAGATACCTTCTTACTGGCGAAAATGCATCCTTCACTGATGTTTTCAATCTTGCAGCCAATTTAACGGGGACTGCACTGCCATCGTTTCATATACCTTTATGGGTCCTAGAAACTTATGGTTGGATCTCTGTCTTTTGGGCTCGAATCTCTGGAAACCTACCTCTTATCAGCTATCCTGTACGTATGATTGTTGTAAAATATAGATTCTTTTATTTCATAATTTTCAAGAATTTACCACGTACTTTTGAAGTTACTAAGAAATTCTGCACAATATATTGCAGACAGTTTATGTTTTGAAACATCAATGGGCTTATTCCTGTGAGAAAGCAAAGAGAGAATTGGGTTATCAGCCTCGAAGTCTAAGGGAGGGTCTAGCAGAGGTGCTGTCATGGCTGAAAAATTTAGGCTTGATAAAATATTGACTTTTTCAAATCTCTGCTACAACTGATAAAAATTTTTTGCTGACAACACAGGTATTTGAATTTCCACATTCTGTCATGTAACCATCATAATTTAAATAAATTTTAAATTGATTCCTTAAAATCTATCCTAATAATCCTAGGACTTCCTGATTATGGACTTGAAAAAGGCAACAAAAGTAGCTGTATTCTTTTGACCTTGATTTGGTAAATTCATTGGTTTCTGTCTAAATTAACTGAATTAAATCAAATCCTGTTGGTTATTATCTCATTTAGAGTTAGATCTGTAATGTCTGTTGTTTATATTCTATATCACTCAGGTAGACTGATATTTCAGTTCCATATCGTGCAAACTTTTTAACTTCTGAAATGGATGGTAGATTCATTGTTTTGAACGCTTTTCTTTATGGATAACTGATGCAAAGAACATTGCTAAAGGTAAAGGCTGTTGGATCGAATTGCTTCCAATTGGCAGAGGTCACACATTAAGAATGTAAAGACTTTTGCTTGTTGGATGACCAACCAAATTATTGTTGGTTCCTTTCTTGTACCAGATCACCTGGTGAAATTGTTGTATATATGATGGAGTCTTCAAGTAGTGATTCACTTGCATTTTTAATTTGGAACTTACTGCTGTAATTTTAGGTTGTAGGTGTAAACGCTAAAAAATGGTTCAATGCCTATGTGCCTCCCTTTTTAACATGTCTTTAATGTCTAATTTTCATCCCTAATTCACTAATATTTTTCCTCAATTTTTCTTCATTTTTTATCTAATCAATCGCTTTCGAAATCAATTCAAGTCATTATCAAAATTACCAGTCATCAAAATCATTAAAATCGGTCTATTGCCTTGTCAAAATCATCAATTTGGTCAAATCAATTAATTTATCTTCTTTAGGGGTAAATAACCTATATTATTTATCTCTTAAGTCTTAGTTTTGATAAATAAACTACATTTATTTATCATGTTTCCCTAAGTTTCACAATTAATTAATTGACTAATTATTAAATTGTTGAATTTTTATAATTCTTAAATTTTAATTTCTATTTTGTGGGAATAAATAAATTTTAAAATTCAATAATTCCCTCATTTTTCCAAATGGGATTTTATCCCTTAATTTGTTTCACCCACTTTTCTAGCCTCCACCTTCTATTTTCTTTTTGTCATAAATTGTCATAGTATATGACAATTTTTTTTTCTCTTTTGTCATAATTGTCATAGTTTATGACAATTTTTTCATTTTTTTAGCTTTTTTCATATTTGTCACAGCTAATGACAAATTTCTCTTTTTTAATTCACTAATTTTTAATAGTGCATTCAATTTGTCATAAGTTGTCATAATTAATGACAAATTTCCTCTTTCAAATTTTCCAATTGACGTAATTTATGACAATTGCCCTTTTCCACACTTAATTACTAAATTTGCAATTGCTCTTGTAAATTCTATAAATTGAGATCAGTTCTCCCATTTTTGGCTAACCACACTCTTAGAATTCCCATTATAGTTCATTTTTCCTTCAATCTTGTGTGCATCTTTTGTCAAGATCAAGAGCTACATCAATCAACTTTAATGGAGAAGAAATGAGAACATGGAATTACACATGAAGGGGGTTTTATTGTTGTTTAACTCCTTTATATTTAAAGTGGTTTTCATGTTAGGATTAAATTGGTTTTCATATATTGTTTATGAGATTTGTGGTTCTCTCATTTATGTTTTCTATACCTTTTTTTAAGTCTTACAGTAGGATGTCTAGCCACTTTATTTCTGACTTCTTTTGTGGACCATATCAACAAGTGAAATTTTTTTATACATGGTAGATACAAGAAGGTACAAATGTTATTGCATTTTTCTTTGAAATTCATGAGCTGTAATATTTGGTTATATGTGCTGAAAATTTTCTCCTTGCCAAATAAATGGAGATTATCTTGTTATGTGTTTGAAAAAGTGCACATGATGTTATGTCAAACCTTAGTTTTATTGCATGTATTCACCCATATTCATGTTTTGAATTTAATTTTGTTTTTAATACAAAGAGTTAATTACACTTTTTTAATTTAATACTATATCGTATTTTTTCTCTAACCTTGAACGTACCTGAACTGAACTGAGGAATTTATCTTTTATTTTATGATACCTATTGATTGTAGTGTTGTGGTTTGTTGATAGAAATATGATAGATTAAATAGAAGAAGCTATTGTACAATAAAGTTGATTAAATAGATAAAAAAAGGGCCCTTCACAAAGTTTGTTGAATTATTAAATATAAAATGCAAGAATTAGATATAATTGATCATAGTCATGCTAGTAAAGTATGACATCATGTGGCATGTGATGTAATTGATACTGGAGCACAACAAATTTCTTTGAATCATATGCTATTTGAATTCTTCCCAATAAAACAAATATCCCTATGTTTTACTACAAAATGTTTGTCTTGATCTCAAATAAAATCTAGATATTTGTTAAGACAATTTGTACTATATAGCAATGTGTGCCCATATAATCTTTAGAAAGCCATTTCTGGCACTAGGTGTTTTTGTTGGTTAATGTATATGAATTTTGTTGGAATAGTGGCATTGATTTTTTTTACCAGTGCAAATTAATCCCTTCAAGAAATATTTTAAAAGCTAATGTGGCTAAAGGTGCAAACTATTCTTTGAGTACACAAGCATTTTATATTTGTATTGCCTTCATCAATGACAAACCCAAGGTACTTGATTGAAGCATTGGCAAAAAGCTTTTACATCTTCTCTTAGAGCTTGTGTTGACAAAACAAATTCACATGTTTATTATATTATTCTAAGGTCCTTTTGAAAATAAAGTTTATCGTCCAAGTAAACTACAAATAATTTACCAGGATCAAGTGAGAAAACTTCATCAATATAGGATAGAAAAGTGGTAGGGGCCTTTGTAAGATTGAGAGGCATGTGTAGCTTCTTAAAGTTTGATTGTTACTTCAAAAGTTTATTCTAAATGTTGTTAGGATCCATGCAAGCCTGATGATAGCCAAAAGTATTTCACTTATGTTAGAGCTTTGGGAACCTTATAATTGCTTGATGATGTCTTCAAACTGGGCAAACACGATCTTGATAAGTGTTTGGCCATCAACGCAATTGTCAATCCTTGTGCTTTCCTTGTCATGAGATGGACTACTGAATGCCATGGGAAGTGCTAAACCTGCTTTTGCACATCTCAAGCAATCACTTTACATCTTTTAATTTTGAAATCTTTGTTGATTGTGTGCTATGTCAAATTGTAGAAACTAGAAGATCAATACAATGATGAATAAATCATAGATGAGGTGAAACTTTGGGATCTCCAAACATATCAACACGTGCATATAAGGAAGTTTCTCTTTGGTTGGAGGCAACTTATCCACATCCCCCCTTTTCACTTGTCAAATAACATAGAAGCTCACAACAAAGTAACATGCTTCAAAATCGTCCTATAGGAAAGCAAGATATAATAGAAGAGGTATGGTTGTAATATTATTGTTGATGATTGAGGAATCAATCTTCATAAGATCATAATATTTATGATGGTAAAAAGCAACACACCAAATCATGTCTAGAAGTGCTTATGGGGAAGAAAAAATCATGGAAGCAACACAATCTCTTTGTTTTGGCAACATTAAAGAGTATAATGATCCCCAACTCTCTAGCCCAAGGCTTAGGACCAATGCTTGAAGGGTATCATATAAGGAAAATCAAAAGAGATAATACTAATCATATCTAATGATTGAAAGGAATGCAAAGAACTAAGAAACAAAACATGATCTCACAAGATATAAAACCCTAAGCATAAGTTTGCAATATCAAAACCCTTGAATATGATTAGGGTCCATTGATGTTGTGCAACCTTAGTGAGAGATTTCCCTAGTTGCAAATATTATGGTAAAGAAAAACAACCCAAATAGTAATACCAATCTCATACTTCATGGCCTTGAGAGTTTAATTTTCCAACGGCCCATGACTAAAGTTTATCATGCCCATTATTTTTAAGGGAGTAACACAATAGGGAGGTCTTTAATTCGCAACACATTTGCAATCAATATTTTATAATTTATTACTTGAAGGGGGATGGCTACTCATGTCATCCATAATTACACTAGAAGGTGTGAAATGTTTCATAGTAATCCAAACATATCTAGATTCTTATTGTTTCTCTTTTCTTGCCCAAGTACATGCGCATCTTCAAAACCAATGCCATAGATATAAGAATGTACTAAAATTTTCATTTTGACTTGTAAATTTCATCCTTAAAGGGTTATTCTCATCAATCACCATCTCAAAAATAATCGTTGATTATTGAACCCATCTTTCACTTTGTTTGGGTCGCTTTCACCTCCAAAATCTATTAGCTTAGTGTTCACATAAGTTCTTTGCTTGGATACAACTTCAATGAACTTTAGAGTATGTTTCTCCAAATTTCACTTTTTAATATTAGGCCCATCACGTCATTGGCTTCTAATTAGAATATATATCTCATTCTTAATATTCTATTTGTATTCCCCAACACAAGTTTTAACGTCTATAATTATGAAAAAGCCAAATTAGATTTTTGTCTCTAAATAAATTGCTTAGGAAACATAATAATCTTTAGAATTGTGATGAAAATGTTGAAATTTTGTGAATTAGTTGTGCAAACTAATAATAAAGGAGGTGAATGAGTGAATCAACCCATAATAGAGAATCAATACAAAAAATTACCTTGGAGAAACCCCTCGTGAGAATAATCGTGAAATTTGGAGCACATTCTAGACTCATGGTAATTGTAGGAAGTTTGAAGGGTGATTTTCCTCTATGTTGTAGGTTCTTTTGGTACCCCCCTCCCTTGCATCAATATGGGGTTTAGTTTGGGTTCGAGGTGAGTTTAGGTTTCTTCAACGTCCACCTTGGGCTTCTTATGGAAGCATCCACAAGGACCCTAAGATGGTTGGGGTGGACCCTAGAGGAACCTAGAACTTGATGCTCAATCAGCCATAAAATAAATAATAGTTTTTTATAATAAAAAATTGAAACAAAAAATATCCTAAAGATGTAATTTTGCTTTAGTTGAGGGCACTTCACATTTTTTTCCATCATTTGACAAACACAAGTGACTACAACACCATTTTTGCCTCCAAGCTGCTATTTTTTTTTCCCCACAAACACAAGTTTTTCCCTCCATGTTGCTATCTTTTTAAAGGTTGCATTTTCTTTTCAAGCTAATGGCTACAAGAGAAAAACTCACACTAATAGGAGAACAAAAGCTATACAAGTAACATTTGTTCATCAAAGGTGAGTGAATCTTGTAATTTTTTTCAAGATTTGAAGGATTTTTGAAGAGTTTTCAAAAAATTCATTTTTTCGTTTGTTGTAAGTTTTGAATATTTTTTATAAACCTTTTTTATAAATAATAGTGTTACAATAATGTTTTTTCTTTAAAGTTGTAGGGTTGTAAATTTGTAATGCTTTTTGTTTTGTTATGTTTATACAAAATAGCTTGTAGTTCTAATTTAGTTGCTCTACATGCAAAAAGCTCATTTAACATTGATGCAATGTCACTCCTTTGGCAACATACAACCATGATTGAACCATTTCTTGGTGATGAGGGTTCTTAGCATTGTAGCCAATGTGGAAATGAATATAAGAACCCACACAATTAAGCGAAAGCACATTTGTGCATTCTTTGCTTAAAAATAAAACATTGTTTAGGGATAAATAAAAAGAGTTGTCATAGCAACAAATAATGAGATATTAACATGGTGAGTAATAGATCAAAGAAAAGAGGACATCCTCTTTCTAAAAAGTTTTGCAAATTCCTTCTATTGGTTTATTACGATTGGTAGGCCCAAACCCTTTCATGCCACCATCTTCTTCAAAAGTGAATGCCCCTTTCTTGTGTTTAAAGAGGCCCATGGGAAAAAATACCATATATAGGAACCTATACACATACCCAAGAGAAAAGTGCCCCAACCCTATACTCATCCCCATACCAAAACAAAAAACTTAATTTGCCCTTAAATTATTTTGTTTGGCATACTCCAAGGTTATGCATTGATTTGTAACTCATAATGAATTTAAGAGTAATTTTGAGTATAGTTAAATATTGTTGATTGGACATTCCATATTTTTAAGTGAATACTAATGAATTTAACTTTGCCTTTTTGCCCATCTTGGCTATTGTGAATTAGTTCAAAATATTTTTTTGTTCCCTAATTCACGTGTTCAAAGTTTAAGGGGAAGCATGGAGAAAACCTCATAAATTTTGAATCTATGTTTGCCTAATAATCAAACTTGTTAAAATTGAGATCTAGTAGGCTACTCATGTTTTCAACAAAACTTTTGGACTAGTTGTGTTAGGTTGGGATGGAGAGAAATGATTTAATTTAAGGGCAGAGGCTATCAAATTTGTTTCGAGTATAAGAGTTATAGAGTATTAAGCAACAACAATAAATAAATATGAGCACTAGTGTATTTTCCCTTTGTAATCATGAAATCCCTATCTTTCTTACTCTTTTAGGGCTAGTCAAATAGGCCTCAAATAATAATATTAGAAGTCAAACCATGAATTTATTTCTAGATTTTATATTTGTGCAATTTTATGTCACAACTCTATTTACACAAATTAATTACAATTCTAGTGAAGGTGTGAAAATTGCTAATTGAGTGTTGACATTGGTATGTTCCGATGCTTAAGTTGTAGTGGTGTCATTCTTTTTGTCAAGGCTCAAATCCGACTAGGGTGTTATTATTGGATGTTTAAATAGGGACAAGGTACCCCTTTTGTGACCTCATCGGTTCATAATTTTGAGTTAAAAGTGTTTACCCCTCTTTATAAAAAATAAAAAATGCTAATTAATTTGCTTTGCAATTCATACATAGTAAGCAATTTGGTTATTATGAAGTCAATATCACGCATTAGTGTTGCACAATGATTTTAAGGGGTTAAGAAGTTAATAGAAGTACTTGTTTTATAATATTTCCTTTTTGAAAACATATTCAACACTTATTTCTTACAAGGAACTAGTTGAAAATATTTGGACTCAACTTTTATTCCAAATGGTTTCTCCAATTTCAAGAGAGATAAGGTGAAGAGAAGGCCTAAAAGCATTAAAAATGCATTGCCTCTAAAACTACATAATTCAATTATAGGATTTCCTACAAAATGACAGACCTGGTGGCGAACCTAGATTGATGACCACATTCCTCTTTACCGAAACACCTTTTTAAGATTATAAGTTTAGGGCAAAGGTAATGCAATTCATAATCTATGAACTATTTGGATCCTTAGTGTTGAGTTTGTCTAGTACATAGATTGGGATTGCTCTATTTTGCTTTCAATATGATAGTGTTTCTATATCATTTAGGGGAACACAACCTTCACCCTTAGAGCACATTTAATACCAACATTAAGTATTCCTCAAGTTTAAGAATAACATAGATCTTTTTGTGAAGCCCTCCAAAGGTCTATAATATGTAAGCTTGTCCTTTGAGTGGTAGAGTTCAAGAAATTTTTTAGGTTAGCATGGGCTAAAAGAGTGCAAGATAATTAAATAGAAAACTTTACGTTGATAAATGTGATGTAGCATCAAAGGGGGGAGTGCTACACACTTAGTGAATGTAATGAGAGGGGGGAATGGATGAACCTAGTGTTAGAGGACATGATGAAGAGGGGAGAGGACCTCTAGGTGTGTGAAATATTTAATTTTGTTTTATCTTGCAAAAATAATGTGCACCTTTAAAACTTCTAAGTATATAATTGCTAAATCAAGGGTTTTGACTAATAAAAGGAGAATGCGGCTTGAACAATAGTGAGCCATGCACTCGGCTTAACCAAACAATTGCGAGGAGTCTCTCTTGATAAAGAATGTGGAGGTGGATGAGGGTGAGGGATAACAAACACCATAATTTTGGTTTGGCTTGCCAAATTAAATTATGGGCCTTTATACACTTGATTGAAATATTGAGTGGCTTGTTTGATGAAATGAGACTAAGGGATGAATAACAACTAGCCCAATCTGATTAGGATCTAGGAGGATTACAGAGGAATGCTTAACATAATTACTTAAAGTTAATTCAAGTCTTTAAATAAGAGAATTAACGTAATTAAAATGCTTAAATGAATAAAGCATAATAAGGCAATGATATGAAAGAAATAGAATAAAGAGATAGAATTCTAAACACAGTTGATAACGGAGTTCATCTGCAGGTCAGACTACATCTCCGGGTCCTTCTCCAATAGGGGGATCGATCCGATTAGCTCCAAAAAATCAATTGCAAGTGTTCAAGATCTTCCCTTCAAGCACAATGACAACATTATTCTCCAATGTGCAGGAATAATCATCAAGTCTTCAAGATTATAATTTCCTTCTCATCACCTGGATGCCTTATCAAAGGCCTAATACCCTTTTATACATAAAATTAGCCATAATTAGACTAAAACGCCCAAAACTATAAAATCCCTAGTTAAAACACATAATCCCGTCAATATCCTTTTTACAAATTCCAATTAATTTTCCACCATGTAATTTAAGGGGTTTGTTTTAACTCATATCCTTATTTAAATAAAGGTTGGTGGTTAACCACTATTCAAATAAAGATAATCCCACAAATCACTCTTAAGCGCTCAATAGCGTAGCGGTGGGCTTTAACTTTAGGAGGCCGGTGGTCAAGGGCACAACCCCCACCGACTTTCTACTCCATTTGGCGGTTTTGATTTAATTTAAAGAACATTTTTCCTCAATTTAGTAAATGTGATTTGTGGTTTTGCAGTGAAAGAGGTTGGTTAGGGATGAAGTAGTTGTAGGTTCGAATCACATAAAATAATTTTTCTCGCCTGATTTTCAAGGTGCCACGTCATGATGCCACTTTTGGGATGATTAAATTTCACCCTTTTTTACGGCTTTTGTACCTGGTTTGACCAAAGTTTGACTGGTCATAACTTTGGTATTTGAACTCCAATTTTCCCGTTCAAGTTTTGGAGTCAGAATTGTGAACACTTTGTAATGATGTTGATTCTTGGAGCATTGGGGACATTTCAATTTCCACTAATTTTTATCCCCCGGATCATAGCCTCTTTGGTAGCTTGACTTGAGGAAAGGGAGAGGACTCTTTCGATGAAGAATGAGGGGGTGGGGATGGGGGTGGGGGTCATGGGTAGGGGAAGATGAGGATGGATGTAAAATTAGATGAAAGGGGGTATTTTATGCATTTTATGTCAAGCAATTTGACTTAGGTACCACACCCTTTGAATTATTCCCTGCGAGAGGCCTATAAGTGCAATGGCTTATATTACTTTATCACATAAGCACCCAAGCACCCAACCATGCCTCCTGATACCACCAATACACTTCTTTGAACATGTTTTCTTTAGTAATCCTCATTAGGGCTAACTTTAACTACACATTTTGTTTCAACAAGTTTAAATCTATGTTTAAATTTGTGGGACTATCTAATTTTAAATTGTTAATTTGTGTGGTAAATCGATTTATCTTGATGAGTTCTAATGAAATTTTTTTTCCAAAAATTGAGTGGTCAGATGGTAATCATTGTGATAAGGATGGTGGTGAAGAGAATGATGAAGGTATGGGTGGGGGCAATTTGATGGTGGCAATGATGGTAAGAATTGGGCCATCAACCCTAATATTCCTAATGTTTGAGTAAACATGTTTCTACTTTTGATAAATGTCCTTTTCAACTTAAATGTATCATACAATTTTGAATTGTATAATCATACATGTTTTTAATTAAATAATTTCATGGTTATAGACAACTTTTTTGTTGTTTCAAAATATTATTTGAATTGTATTTTACGTTTGAAAGGATTCATTTTTTAAAAATGTTATTTTTTTATGGGGGTAGATCACTTTCTATTGGTTGCAATAATAATGAATAAAATTAGGATTTGAATCATGCCAATTCTATTTTTGTTATGGTTAAACACCTCATGTCAATGAATTGATTACTTCTTATGAATGACAATGAATAATACGATTATTAAGAGTTACAATTAGCTATAATATTAAGTAACGATTGTTGTATATTGTAATAAGTTTTATAAATCAATATTAGCAAATGAGTATAAGCAAGAAGGAAAAAGTTGAAAATAAGTAGAAGGTAAAGTTGATTCATAACTCATCTATTAAGTCAAGACTAAAATTATCTTAGTCATGGTTAGTTCAAACATGGCCAAGTTAAAGCCAAAGAGCTTAGAGTGAAGGGTTGAGTGTACAACTAGGGAAATACCAAAGTAGTTAGGGTTAAGGGTAAGGGTATGCACACATAGATGGAGGGTGAGAAGGTGGCCAAATTTTCATATCCCAAAAATGTACTTATACTAAAAAAACATAACATGTATATTTCTCCAAAATGTGCTTGTGTTCTAACAAACGTAATCTGTGTGGATTATAATGTGCTCATGTTAAGGCTTGGACATATTTTTGGTAATGAGCATCACAACACGTGTTTGAGTTTAAACCAATGAATGTTGTTGTTTAGCTTGAAACAAGTTTGAATATATCAATCCTAAAGTTTGGACATGCAATTTGGGTGCCTAAATTTGTATATTATAAAAAATGGTACAAATGTTGGGTGTGCTCTCCATTAGCTTTGTGTATTTAGGACAAGATTCTAAAACAATATGGCAATGTCAAGCTTTGTTTTAGTTCACTAATCATGTAGTTTTTTTCTAAAAGCTAAATATATTGAGGTCTTGATATCTAATTGTTATCAATAGTGTTTTGGTTTTTTAAAATATATATATTATTTTATCTACATAATATTCTATCCCTATTCAGAGGGTTTCTCTGCCCCTATTCAGAGCACTATTGGGGTGAAACAGGGCTTCCCTCTTTCCCCCACCTTGTTTGGTATTTATATTGATGAGTTGGAGACCTTCCTCAGAGACTCCTCACTCCCTACAGATGGTTGCTACCTACATCAGGTCTTGATCTCCATTCTCTTGTTCGTTGATGACGTGGTCCTTCTGGCCTCCTCTCTAGAGAGTCTTCAGAGACTTCTCGATGGATCGACCTCCTTTTGTGACCTTCGTTAGCTCTCTATGAACCTAAGCAAGACTCGGGTTATGGTCTTCAACTGCCTAAAGACCTCTCATCTGCAATTCTACTTCCAAGGTCATGAGATCGAGATCACCACATCATATGTGTACCTTGGGGTCAAGTTCTCTGGACCTCACTTCACTTTGAGACCTGCCATCCATCCTAGGGTTTGTAAGGGTATGGGCTCCCTTGCCATGCTCGAGAGACAGTGCTTCAGACATCACTTTCAGGACACTTCATCCAAGTTGTCCCTCTTGGATTCCTTGGTCCGACTGACGGTTCTTTATGGCTTGGTGGTTTGGGGGCCCTCTCTCCTTGATTATGACTGGGCTTCCATCGAGCGTGTCCAGACCCTTTTTCTTTGACGTATTATCAAATGTCATCGGCTCACCCCCCACAATATTATTCTAGCCGAGTTCGGGGCCCATCCCTTTAGGTTGGCTACCGTTTTCGACCTGATTTGGTTTCTTCATCATCTTCGTGGTTTTGTTGACTCTACAGATGATTGGTGTAGATATTCTTACTTGCCGTATTGCTCCTCTGTCTCTGTGGCCGATTCTATGCCGACCTCCCGGGCCCGCTGCTGGTTTGTGCAGGCTTCGTCTTTGTTGAGCTCAATTGGGATTGATATTGACCACCTCCCCCCTTCCAGTTCTCTCTCGATGCTCCCGCCCACCTCGTCCCCTCACAATAGGAGTTGAACCAACATGTCAGACTTGACATTTATAGACAATATATCACCACGACTTGGTGTAACCCTTCTGGCGGGTTACGCCCGAAGATGGCCTTTTACGCTGATCACTTTCTAGTTATCAAAAATGGTATTATTGTGCCCCCTAGCTACTTGTCTCGGTGTTGGTGTCATGCCTTATGCATTTCTCTGAGCTCCTTCAGGGTTGGCTCTCATCGGCTTTGGATTCAGACAGATCACCACATGGACAGAGAGGACCAGACTTGTCACTTGTTTACCTTGGACACAACCGAGACGAACATCCATTTCATTTTTCACTGTCCCGCCTACTATGAGATTCGTGGGAGATTTTATTGCTTATTTAGGGAATGCAACTCCCTCGCGGCCTTCTTCAGCTACACGGACCAGAGATGCCTTACACTGTACCTCAGGGAGACTATGCAGCTCCGCAACCACACCTTACAACTCTTATTTCCCTAGAGAATGACCCTAGTTCAGTTTATCACCGCTTTCTTCTCTCCCTCGTCTCCTGAACGTGGGAGAAAGCGGCCTTCCAGTGCCACCATCGTCAGTCACTCTAGATCTGTGAGACCTCGTAGTGGTTATACTCGTCAACGACAGCCTCCTAGATTTTCTCGGCGGTGGTTTAGGGCACCTTCTTGCCCTAGTTCGTACCCTTCGATACTTGGCTTCTTTTTACCGAGGAAGGACCCTTAGTCCTTGCCTTGCTCTTGTGCTCCTTGCTTCTTCTTGTATCTCTTGTTTTCCCTATTTTGTTTCTTTCCTTGGCACCACATGGTGCTATTGCTGTTGGCGGTCTTTTGTATTGTACACTCTTCAATCCCATAGAGCCTTGTGGTCTCTTGTTGGACATTAATAAATTTATCTTATCTTATCTTATCTTATCTGCTCCAATTTTTTTTAAAACACATCCCACTGTTAGATAACTGAGAGGAGGGGTGAATCAAATAAATCCACTTATCCTACAGTCCCAAATCTCTCAAATGTATATATTAAAACTTTTCAATCAAATAATCAACTCGATAAGATATCAACTATGTCTTTCTCTTCATCTACCGATTACCAGTAAATTAAGTACCGTGTTCACCGATCTATCCAGTTATAGAAATGTGTAAAGTAGAATAACAATTCAACACATCATACACAACACAAATTTTTAACATGGAAACCCTGTTAGGGAAAAAACCACCTAAGACCGGTAGCCCAAAATAATTCACTCTTTTGAAGTGGGCTTGGTTAGGAGCCAACCCTATTAAAGGTTACAAAACACATTGTGAGGTGTGACCTGGTTAGAGGATTTATCACTAACAGTTCTTCTTTGACCAAACATTCACTATGGGGTCAACAAGAAAACAATGAATATTCATTGAATGTCATATTGAAATATGAAGACTATTAAGTCTCACTTGGTTAAGAGATTTATCTGTAGAAATGGTTAAACTGATACAATAATGATCTGATTCAAATACAACTTTGATTTGCAAATTTTAAGATCTATGCTAAGCTCAGAAAATACCTCTGATCAATAATCAATTCAACATCTTCATTTCCTCCAACTCTCTTTTGCTCGGTATATGCTTTCTCTGACACTCGGTGTTGTCTGTAGTTTTGCTCGATTCTGTCTTTAACCAGATTGATCAGTGTTGCATGAAAACAATCTTTTCACGCAAATTCTCCTGCAGCATTAAGAATCCCAGACTCAATAATGAATCTCATGTCTCCTTATATATACATCATAATCCATTTTCTTCTCATCCATATATTTTTCCTCTCAATCTTCACTGTTCATTTTGTCGCTTTAACCGTCCTCGATAGATGTGTCATTAACACGTTTCATTCTCCTTCATCTGATCATCTTTGAATTTTGTCAGTCATTTGATCATCTCAACAAACATTATCTTCTACCTTGGAATCATAAAAAAATGTCCAACTCATCATTTCCAGTCAGCTTTTATAAACTCCATTTATTTCTTTCACTCGGTCAATATCGTAATGCATCAATGATTACCTGCTTGGTTAATACTATACTTGGTATACACTACACTTGCTCGGTGTATACAAAAATCTTCATTTACCGACCACATAAAATTGTTTAGTCCCGATCTTCAATACATAATAGAATCATGTAATACAATAAGGTCATCAACATAATGCCATAGACTCATCAATAAGTTACTCAAAATATACCATATCCATATCTTTCTTATCCATCTCATCTTCATGTAGATATCTCATTCCTTTACCATTTTCCTTTATTAGATGTTTGTAACCATCATGACAAGTATAGTCAAAACAAGTTGACATCAATGACAATACATTAACTGATTAATTGTCTTACATACACTTTAGTAGCTTGGTGATCATTAATCACTGTCTCTCACTTGTCAAATTTCCCTTCAAGATATCCAATCAGTTGTAGGTTATCAATATCTCCCTTTGGCATTGATGGCAACACAATATGAAATATGTCATAGAATACCAAACATCTGTTTTACAACTTTGTAAGAAAATGTTGTAACTCGATAAGTTCTCCCTGGCTTGTATATTTAATATGTTTAATCACTTCACAACATTAATACTCCATGCAATCTCCCCCTGTAGATTTGATCTTCTCCCCATGTGTATCTTTTCTTTTATGTTCTTCTCTCCCTTAGTGTTCTTCTCTCCCTTTGACAACAATGCCAAAAAGAATAAACAACTCTTCAATAGCCAAAATATTATCTCCAGGGTTCAGTTCAGATCAAGTACCTTTCATGTACCGATATGCAGTTTCAGTTTGTCTTTCTTTTAGCTTTCACAACCTCAGAAAATCTAAGGTGTGAACATCTTGCATCAACAGTATTTGATATTCTGATAAAGTATAAGTTGATGCAACCTGTTGATCACCTTAGTGACTGAGAGACAGGGGATGGACGCCTAGTCTAGTCCTCATGTACTCAATTGTATCCTTAGGTAAGGGTTTAGTAAATATATCTGCAAGTTGTTCTGTTGATTTCACAAATTCCAATTTCACTGGCTTGTCTTGTACTTGTTCCCTCAAGTAGTGATACTTTATAGATATATTCTTTGTCTTTGCATGCATAACTTGATTCTTATAAATGTTTATAGCACTTGTGTTATCACAATATATTATCACCAGTTCAGTGATCTCTTCATTCATACTTTTCAAAAGTTATTTTATCCATGCAATGTTTGAACAATTAGCAGCAACATCAACATATTCTACTTTGGCATTGGACTGCAAAATGCATCCTTGTTTCTTAATTATCCAAGTAACTAGTCTTTCTCCCAAAAACAATGCTCCATTGATAGTGCTCTTTTGGTCATCAATGTTTCCAAAGCTCAATCTGCATCAGTGTAAACTTTCAGTTTGAAATTACCTTATTTCTTGTACCATAAACCATTGTTTTTAGTATTTTTCAAGTATCTCAAAATTCTTTTTGTTGTTGTCATATGTGATTTTTTAGGATTCGCAGAAAATATTGCTACAATTCCAACTACATGTGCAATATCTGGTCTACTATGCACAACATACATCAACTTTCCAATAATTGATCTGTATAATGTCTAATTTACCTCGGTTGACTGATCATCGTTTGTTAATTTGCATCTGGTTACCATAGGTGTATCGACCAATTTTGAATCTTCCATACCAAAGGTCTTCAACACTTCTTTTATGTACTTTGACTGTGTAATGAATATGCCTTCACTTAGTTGTAAAATTTGCAATCCAAGAAAGAATTTAATCTCTCCAAACATTGACATTTCAAATTCTTTTTTCATTTCATCAACAAATGATTTGCATAGATTATCATGTCCAAATATGATATCATCAACAAAAATTTCATCAATAAGAATCTTATCATCAATTTTACCTTTCAAGTATAAATTGTTGTCACTTGTTCTAACAAATCCAATACTGATAAGATAGGAATGCAGACTTTCATACCATGCTCTTGGTGCTTGTTTCAATCCATATAGTGCTTTGTGCAACTTACATACCTATTTTTTTCTGATTAGGATCAACAAAACCTTCAGGTTGTTCAATGTATACCTCTTCCTCAAGTATTTCATTAAAAAATGCAGATTTGACATCCATTTGATAAACTTTAAATCCCTTGTAGGCAGCATAAGAAAGCAATATTCTAACTCCTTCAAGTCTAGAAACTAGTGCAAATGTTTCACCATAATCAATACCTTCTTCTTGTGCATACCCTTTGCATACAAATCTGTCTTTATTCCTAGTGACTTCTCCATTTTCATTCAACTTGCTTCTTAATATCCATTTGATTCTAATTACATTCTTATCATTTGGTCTCAGTACCAATGTCCATGTTTTATTTTTCAATATCTACTCTATTTCTTCATTCATGGCTTTAATCCATTCATCATTTTCAAGTGCATCTCTAACAGTTTTAAGTTCAAATTCAAAAACTAAACATGTGTTGTTTCTCAACTTACTTCGTGTCATAATGCCAAGTTTCTTGTCTCCAATAATCTGATTTTGTGGATGGTGTCTCCTCACATACTTTGCAAGTACAAGTTCAATTCTTTGTTCTTCATTGTGTTCTTCACTCGGTGTAGGATCATGATCTTCATCGGTAATTGTTTTCTGATTCTCGGTCTGTACAAGCTGATGCTTGGTATCATTAACTTGTTGCTCGATAATGTCAGGCTATTGCTCGGGCAGAGACTCAGGTTGTTCAATCTAAGTAAATCTACCATAATCTTCTAGTTCTTTTTTGCATTCTTCATCATTTTTCTCAGCAAACTCATCAACTCTCACATTTTCACTTTCAATAATTTTGTTAGTAGCCTTATTCAAACATTTGTAAGCTTTTCTTTTAGTAGAATATCCTAAGAATATTCCTTCATCACCTTTTGAATCAAATTTCTCATTTCTATCATCTTTTAGAATTAACATCTACTTCCAAATATTCTGAAATAACTTACATTCGGTTTGTATCCATACCATAACTCATAAGGTGTCTTGTTTGAATCTTTCTTCAGTTAAACTCGATTCAATGTGTATACAACAGTACTAATAGCTTCTCTCTAGTATATCTTTGCAACATCTTTTTCAGTCATTAGTGTTCTAGCATTGTATCAACAATAGATCTATTTCTCCTTTCATAAATCTCATTTTGTTGTGGTGTCCTCGGTGCATAAACATGTCTCGTAATTTCATGCTTATTACAAAAGTTAGTGAAATCATCAGAAATAAACTCACCACCTCTATCTGAGCTCAAGCATTTTAACTATTTTTCACTTTCTCTTTCCACTTTAGCTTTAAACCATTTAAACATCTTAAAAGCTTTTGATTTTTCTTTCAAGAACATAACTGTCATCATCCTAGAGTAGTCATCAATAAACAAGATGAAATATCTATCTCCATAATAACTCTTAGTTCTCACAGGACAACACAAGTTAGTATGAACCAACTCCAAAATAGCATTAGATGAATAGTTCTTGCTCTTAAACCTAGATTTTGACATATTTCCCATTTGACATTGTTTACACATGACATGGTCAGGTTTAGATAAGCTTGGTAAACCAGTAACTCTCCTTTTCTTACTGATTTTAACCATGTTGTCAAAATTCGCATGACATAACCTTTTGTGCCATAACCACACATCTTCAGTTCTAGCCAATAAACAAGAAGTTTCAACATTATCAAGATAAAATAGATTACCTTTAGATTGTTCACCAGTACCAATCAACTTTCCAGTTTCATCATAGATTTTCACCTTTCTATTTTCAAATGCAACTTGGTGACTTGTGTTATTCAATTGTGCTACACTCAACAGATTATAATTAAGTCCCTTCACCCAATATGCATTCTCACATCTGATCTTATTGTTAAACAGTATAGATCTTTTTCCTTTTACTAGACAAGGTGTATCATTTTCCATTTTAATAGATCCACCATTATAATGTTCAAGGTATTCAAATTTGTCTTCATCGCTAGTCATATGATGTGTACAACCACTATCAATAATCCAAGTATCATTCTTGCTAACTTTAGAAATAAGTGTTGTTTCAACATACATTTCTTCTTCTTCTGAATCATCTTTCAAAGCTACGAATACCACCTCAATGTCTTCATTAGTGTCGGTGTCAGTGTCATTGTCGTCATCTTCAACAAGGTAACATGTCTTCGTGCCTTTGTCTTTATAATCTTGGTTACTTCTTCTGTCATATTGTTGGTTGCCTCTCTGTTCTCGGTTATCTCTCCTGTCGAATTTCCTTTCACCAAACCTTTCATTTTCTTTCTCATTGTCTTTCGTGTTAGAACATCTAGCTGCAATTTGGCCAATCTCTTTACAATTAAAGCATACCAAAAGTAGTTTTCCTTTGTATCCCCCTTTACCTTTCTGCACTCTTCTAGCCATGAATGCTTCAAGTTCATTCTCATCACTATCACTATCACTCTCATTCCTTATCATATGTTGATGTAGGAGCATCTTGCGTACTTGGCAATCTTGTGTCACCAAAAACATATTTGAGTTTGTTTGTGTTGCTCAGTTCCTGCTTTGACTGAGTTGGTTCGGTGTTGCTAAGTTTCCTTTGTTCGCCGGTGTTGGTCGGTGATCTCTTTGGCGCTCGGTGAATTTCCTTGACGCTCAGTGATGCTTGTCTAGCGCTCGGTTGGCTTTGCTTACCGACAGGTTTCTTTTGAGTTTCTGTTGAGGCCGACTTGTGCATTGATTATGGGTCATAGATTTAATGCTGGTATCCATCATTAGGAAGCGTGTGGTCCCAGATCTGACTATCCCTTTTGTTGATTGTGGATCTAAAGGCCGACTCAGTTTGGTAGCCTCTTGTATAAATGTAGTTGTTTGGTTAGAGTTTAGGGAGTCATTTTTTGGATAGAAGATAGAAGATTGAGATCATCTGCAGATCCTCGCATGTTTGAGGACTTTTGTAATTCATTGTAATAGCTGGCCAAAACTAGGAAGGCCTTACAACCCGACATGTATGAATCAATTTAAAGTAAATATATCAATGATCTTGCATTTTCTCTCTCCCACTATGTTGTTGCTTCCGCTTGTTGTTGAGCAAGGTGGTTCAGGTTAGGGTGTGCCATTCCTTGGCCCTTCCTGCCCTCTCTCGTGTCATATGTTTACTACTTGATTTACTAATTTTCAAGGATGACACAAATGCAGACTCAACAATAGGAACAATACTATTATAAAAGTTTCTCAACTCAAAAGTAGTTAGTCTATCGATTAGACTACAAGTGTACGATGATTACCCAGAGCTGACCTCATTTCATGAATTGCAGAGACTCAAATGGCATAAGTAGGCAACAAGGTTCTAAGAATTTTACTTACAACAGTGTCTTCTTCAATAATACCTCTTGCTCCTCGGATAGCATTAACAATCTCCTTGATTCTGTTGTTGTACTGTGATATGTTTTCTCATTCTTTCATTTTCATGTCATCAAAATTTCCTCTAAGACTTAGCTTTAGCCCTTATCACATTTGCATCTCCTCCATGAAGTAGTGCAAGTTTGTCCCACATTATTTTAGTAGAAGTACATGTCTTGACATCTTCAAATTAGATATGTGATAAGGAAGCAACAAGCTCTATCATTGAAACATTTTGTTCATGTTTTTCTCTCATCTCATCAATAGTCAAAGGTCTAGTAGGCTAGATGAATTCATTATCAAAGTAGTCTATTGCAGATTCTCCAATTCTAGATAGATGTAATCTCATTCTGCTTTTCCATGTGGAGAATTTATCTTTGTTCACCTTTGGCACCTCTCTCTTATACATATTGTGATCTTTAACTCAAGTCCTTCAAACTTTTATTTCCAAGAACTTTATGCTCTGATACCAATTGTTAGATTACTGAGGGGGGGGGGTTGGGCATGGGGGTGAATCAGTTAAGTCTAGTTATCCTATAGTCCCAAATCTTTCAGATGTATATATTACAAATTTTCAGTCAAATAATCAACTCGGTAAGATATCAACTGTGTCTTTCTCTTCATCTACCGATTACCAATAAATTAAGTATTGTTTTCATTGATCTATCCAGTTATAG
The DNA here is from genome assembly GCA_027943335.1 of Chamaecyparis obtusa. Taxonomy (NCBI): domain Eukaryota; kingdom Viridiplantae; phylum Streptophyta; class Pinopsida; order Cupressales; family Cupressaceae; genus Chamaecyparis; species Chamaecyparis obtusa. Next base: position 533,303 of record BSBK01004303.1, on the reverse strand, counting down.
AAATGTGTAAAGTAGAAGATCAATTCAACACATCTTACACATATAACATAGATTTTTAATGTGGAAACCCTATTAGGGGAAAAATCACCTGGGACCGGTAACCCAAAATAATTCACTCTTTTGAAGTGAGCTCGGTTAGGAGCCAACCCTGTTAAAGGTTACAAAACACACTGGAAGGTGTGACCTGGTTAGAAGATTTATCACTAACAGTTCTCCTTTGATCAAACATTCACTATGGGGTCAACAAGAAAATAATCAACAAATTCATTGAATGTCATATTGAAATATAAAGATTGTTAAGTCTCACTTGATTAGGAGATTTATCTATAGTAATGGTTAAATTGATATAGTAATGATTTGATTCAAATACAACTTTAATTTGCAGATTTTTAGATCTATGCTAAGCTCAAAAAATACCTCTAATCAATAATCAATTCAACATCTTCATTTCCTCCAACTCTATTTTGCTTGGTATATACTTTCTCTAATGCTCGGTGTTGTCTACAGTTTTGCACTATTCCATCTTTAATCAGTTTGATCAGTGTTGCATGAAAATAATCTTTTCACACAAATTCTCCTGCAGCATTAAGAATCCTAGAGTCAATAATGAATCTCATGTCTCCTTATATAGACATCATAAGTCATTTTCTTCTCATCCATAGATTTTGTCTCTTAATCTTCACCACTCATTTTGTCACTTTAACCTTCCTCGGCAGTTGTGTCATTAACAAGTTTCATTCTCCTTCATTCGATCATCTTCAAATTTTGTCAATCGTTTGATCATCTCAACAAACATTATCTTCTACCTCAGAATCATAAACAATTGTCTAGCTCATCATTTTCAGTCAGCTGTTATAAACTCTATTTATTTCTTTCACCCGGTCAATACTGTAATGCGTCAGTGATTACCTACTTGGTTAGTACTATACTCAGTATACACTACACTTGCTTAGTGTATACAAAAACCTTCATTTATTGACCACATAAACTTGTCCAGTCCTGATCTTTAATACATAATAGAATCATCAAATACAATAAGGTCATCAACATAATGCCATAGACTCATCAATAAGTTACTCAAAGTATACCATATCCATATCTTTCTTGTCCATCTCATCTTCATGTAGATATCTCATTCCTTTACCATTTCCCTTCTTTAGATGTTTGTAACCATCATGATAAGTACAGTCAAAGCTAGTTGACATCAATGACAATACATTAACTGATTAATTATCTTACATAAACTTTAGTAGCTCGGTGATCATTAATCATTGTCTCTCACTTGTCAAATTTTCCTTCAAGATATTCAATCAGTTGTAGGTTATCACCTACAATTCATTCTACAAACATTGAAGAAAAATATTTTTAAAATGATTTTTTCAAAGCTAGAGGGGTAGCATGTTCAATTTTTGAAAAAATTAGGACATGTCCACTTATAAAATTAGTATAAAGTGAGATAGTCTTTTTTTTCTTTTGAAAGGTATCATAAATATTGCATTCTGTATGCTAACTTTCCACCCAAGGAATTTAGAATTACTCAATGGAATTAAAACACCACAAGGGAGCATACTCAATGCTATGTTACTATAATGTGTAAAATATAGATAGGGTTTAGAACATTGGGGGTTTGCACATAAAAGAGACCCTAAACCAATATTTAACACAAACCTGAAATTCTAAGGATAAGGAATATAAGTTTGGAAATGCTTGCAAAGAATAATGAAATTAGATAAAATGAAATACATACCTCATAATATAGCAGATTAGGAAATACCTATTTTCTGGTGTTTGTACTGAGTTTTTGGAAATTCTACGACTGGATCTGGACCCCTTTATGTCGACCTTGACCTACACTGCTCCGATGGAAATTATGTTCGCGAATCTTGGAAGTTTGTCGAAAAGGGTATCTAAATCTTCTTTGTAACTCCTGAAACAACGATTGTAGATATCTGAAAATGGTGTTTTGGGGTGGCTATATAGGGTTTTTCCTTAGTCAAACCCATGTTTTGGTGTTTTCCACCTCCATGAATAGCCGGATGTAATAGAATGTGTGTGTATTGTTTGTAGGAAGAGCTTTGAATGTGCAATGCCAAGATCTAATCCTCTAGATTGAAACCCTAGCATGAATTGAAATGAGAGAGCAACGGATAGATTTGAATATGATAAAGAAAGCATACCAAGCCCCCAAGGCTAAATTACTCCTACCAAACTCACAATCCATAGTTGCTACCCCATGATTGTATCTTTTGAATGCTTGAATGTTGAAAATGGTAGATCAAGGAAGAAGGAATCTTTCTTGCTCCAAACGAATGTCCACAAGATGCTTGCTTGCCTCAAGACATCATCAATATCTTGTTCTCCTATATCATCCTCTTGCAATCTTGCATCATCATCTCCTCACAACTTCTTTCTTGTTACTTGATTCCTTGTTTTTACTGTTGGTAAGTTGACTATACTGTTGTATATGACTAGATATAATGTTGTCATTATGGAAACAAAGTCATATAATGTTTTGAAGTTAGTGCACATTATCATAAGATCAAAATTTGGTTAAGTATAGAAGACTGGATAGTTAACAGAGCACCTGTACATCAAAGCATCAACGCACATGCGTATGACTGAGTTATGGTATGCACCCTAGAAGATAAGTTGGTAAGAGTGTATTCATGCTAAGTCTAAGAGTGCATGATTAGAAGGTACAATATGAAAAAGATACAGACAGTTGAAGTAGCACAGACAGTGAATGCCAGAACATAACAGAGTATGCAGCCGACTGTTGGTAATTTGATTAGCGATGATATTATTGTTTTGTAAAGGCTATGCACCTATTGTAATTAAGTTGTAGACATGTAATTATGTTTGTTTGTAAACACGCTTGAGACAATTCACTTGAAAGTGTTGTATGTAATCGGTTATAGGCCGACATAGTTAATTGTTTTAGTAGCGTATATAAATATTAGATGCACCTTTGTAATAAAGCATGGAAGTGGAAATAAAGATAAGTAGAGAAAAAGTGTGCGAAGTGTAGTAAGAATGTATTAGAGCTTTGCAAGAGGTCAAAGCATCAGTGCATCAAAGGAACCGATCTAACAAGCAGTGTCACAACACCAGTTCATCCAATAGATATAGTGTGTATTTGACATCAGAAGGTTGTAGCCTTCACCACTTGAGCAGTGAGCTCTAGGACAGTGTGTCCCCACCCCTAACATGGTTATTGTAAAAGACTCCTAATAGGGTCCGACCCTTGACAAGGTCACTGTACTAAAAACATTGTAAATAACAACTCCTAACAGGGTTGCAGATCTTCTAACAAGGATCATAAGACATTAGTGTAGTTCTTAGTGGGTGTCAATTCCCACCAGGGTTTTTACCTATTTGGGTTTCCCTGTAACCATATTGGTGTTATGTGTTGTGTTTATGTATCTTGTTTATGTTGATGTTCATTTAAGTACTTAAGCATTCAAGTTAAGTTTCAAGAGTAAAGAAAAAGATTAAATATAGTGAACACTAATTTACCCCCCCTCTTAGTGTTCCCATTCCTAACAATTGGTATCAGAGCTTTGGTCCTCAAAAAAGAAGTTTAACCACTTGAGGTGATCATGGATAAGGGAGAAATGAAACATCTAAAAAAGAATCTTGAAGCTTCTCTTGAAGACATTGACAGATCTGAAAAAGAAATTGAAGAACTAAAAGAAAAAGTCAGTGATTCTCAAGCAGTCATCAAAACAATAAGAAAAGATTTGAAAGATTGTTCAAAGAGTGATTTAGGGAAGATGGTAAAAAATCTAAATGAAGATAACACATCTCTGAAAGATCAGATTGAAGAGCTGGATGAAAAGCTAACTAACAATCAAGAAGTTTATGATGAACAAATCAAAGAGAACCTTCAACTGAATGAAGAATTGAGGCAAGCAAATATGGAAATATTGGAGCTAAGAAACAACAAAGAAAAGTTGGAATCTGATTTGAAAGAGGCAAAGAATCACATTGATAAATTACACACAAGCAAGGATTTGATTGAATCTCAGTTATATGGTCAGAAGCTTAAAAGAGATAACAACAACATTGGATTTAATGAAGCACAAAATCATATGGATGACATGCGAGCAAGGATGAAAACACCAGAAGACACCAGAGATGCTAAGGAGAATGGAAATCGGACTAAAAAGAGCATTGAACCATCTAAGGATGAGCTCAAGCTAGTAGACTGAACTTGTTATGCATGTAACAAGCATGGACATATAGCAAGGAATTGTAAAGAGGTAAGACCTTTCAATGGTTATTGTTATTCATGCAATAAATTTGGGCATAGAGATACGAATTGTAGAACAAGTCAGAAGAACAAGACTCGGCATAATTAGAGAAATCATAATCAAACAAATGCAAGAAGTTCTTAGAGTATTACATGTCAAATATGTAATTATAATGGTCACTCAGCTAGACAGTGTAAAATGGTAACCCATATCAATGCGCCGAGGAATTTAAGGCCTCCAGTTATTTGTCACCCTTGTAACAAGGCTGGACACATCTCAAAATTTTGTAGATCAAGAATGCAAAGTCAGGAAAGCCCTAAAAAGCCAGGAGAATCAATATTGGATACCGAAGCAGAAGTCAAGTTTGTGAAAGCCTCAGAAGATGCGAGCTTGATTTGGTCAGAGACAAAGAAGGATAAGGTTGATGAGTATGTATTGGATGCATCCACAATGGATGCATCCTCTACATCTGGATGAATGACCCTCAGGGTCATAGGGGGAGCTAATTTAGCTCTAGACCCCTATGCGGCTAGTATACTCACCCTCAAAGTATGCGCCTATGGATTTAACATCTTGGAGACAATATGATGCTATGTGAAAGAGCGCACTGCTTGATCGATTGCAGGATGAAATTTGGGAAATCTAAGTCAAATTCTAGTTTGTGCGGCAAGCATTAATGGCAGAACTTTCACTTTAAAGTACACAGAGACTTGTGGATTACTCATTGCATTTGAATTAGAGCGATTGGAGATCACGGAAGCCCTAGCAGTTGATTGTGAAGTATTGAAACTCGATTCACTAGCGAAAGAGTGTGTTTGATCGATTGCGAATCCCTAATCCATCACGACGATTCAGAAGTTCTTGGAAACCTATTTGAAGCGATAAACAAGTAAGTTTTGGCTACACCTATTGTGTTTGATATTGCGGAGAGGAAAAGATATGTTTTCAAGAGGCACCCCTTTAAGTCTACCCTAGATGACTTAGCAGGTGCATTCTCCAGAACCCCTATGGGTGTCATGCATGTTGAAGACATCTGTGCATACATTTATTGTAAGAAGGAACCAGTAAGACTTGATAGGATAAGAGCACACATTGAAACAATGATAAATCCAGACAAAACCTTCCTAGATGAATTTGCACATCTAGAAGACCATCCCATTGTTGAGTATGCTACGACATATGAATTCTATGAATCAGAGTGGATCAAGATCCTATTAAGAAGAATTCATGACAACCTATTTTGGATAGGTGAAGTCCCAGTAAGAATCACATGAGATCTCATTCATGAGATGATAGGCCTCTCTAAGAAAGGCATTGTTCTTCCAGTAGGCAAGGATGTGATAAAACTAGTAGAACATGCATGTAAGTCAAGAAGGGATAGGCATGAAATGACAATTGAGCCTATAGAGGAGAAAGACATCAAATTGATGTCCATGATATTAGGTTATCAGTTTCAACACACCAACAGGGTGAATAGTGTGTCTGCGGCCACTATTCTTGCAGCAATAAGACTTGTTAGAGAAAATGGTGAGTTCAATCTGTACGATATCTTGTGCGCACAACTAATTGATAACATTAGAGCCATCAAACATGATAAGAACAAAATATTCAAGTTTTGGTCTTTAATCATCTACATGTACCTCTATATAGTTGGAAAGGTCTCAGATTTATACTTAGAAAAGAGTAATGCCTACAATGCCTCAAATATCTCTCAAGGCATCTATTGAGAGCACATTGAAGGATTACATAACGCTAGAATTGAAGACATTCAGGGTCAAAATGCAGATGAGATACAGGATACCAGAAAGTATTGTTGAGAAATACAAAGACAACATTTGTTTTATGGTAGAAACTGATATAACTTGTATGGAAGCAGTTGAGCCAAGAACAAAGTGGATCCATCCACTTGGGTATGAAGTTGAGGAACCAATCTTGGAAGCCTATGCACAAGTGCTACTATCAACGCCTAAGGACCCTAATGAACCTAGATGGGGGACTTATGAAGAGAAGATAAGAGAAGTTGATGCAGTTCTTAGTTGTGCAGCAACAAAAAGGAAAGCATCAAAGATTACTTTTGAGATACTCAGAATTCATGGAGTAACTCAGGCAGACCTAGACAAAGCAAGGGAAGAAAATATAGCATTGGAGATTGAGAGCGCATCTACAGTTGAAGCAAAAACTGATGATCCTAAACTGAAGAAAGTCAAGATTGAGAAAACTGAAGATCCAAAGGATAAACAGGGTAAAACAGATGTTATCTCTCCTGCGCCCAAAGTGACAATTGATCTAACATCACCTTCTGAGTATAAGACAATGGTCAAGAGGAAGAAGGAAACCAACACAAGTCACCCATCCTTGCGGGCAACCAGAAGTAAGAAAAAATGCTCAAGCACCTCCAGAGGTAGGTTTCAGACCTAGTCTTCAAGTTTTAAGAACAAGGATTGTTGATGAAGGTAGATTGGATCAGATAGGGAAGTTTTATGAGAAGTATAGTGAAATTGACAAATCATAAATTCATGGCATGATCATAAAACACATGATTAAGTTCAAGAAGATAGTCTTGGAACTTAAGACACTCATCCCGGACAGTGTTCGGAATATCATGGAATCCTTGAAGAAACAAGATATTGAAGAAGATCTTAGAATAAGGGAAAAGATTCTAGATGAAAGTCTACCAATGTGTTCCTTAGAAGAGAAAACATTATTGTTAGATCTGGTGAAGCCGCACCTAAGAACAAAGTTGTGAACACTACACATAATGGATAAAAACTTTGAGTTGGCAGCCAAAGAGACTGAGAAAGCTTTTGAGAAAGTTTTCTTGAATAGGCATATGTATCCAGCTACTGCGCCCACAACACAAGTGCCCTCCAAGGAAGAAAAGGTGGAAGAGACCAAAAGTGTACCAGTGACAAGTCGCCAGGACTCAGCGCCTATAGTTGTAACACATACAGATGTAGTGAAGTCTACATCCATGACAAAAAACACAAAAAGATGATATAATCTTCGTTGATAATGTAGAGATAGCCATGGCGGCCACAGATAGAGACCTGGATAAGTTTGAGGAAGCCTTTGTGAGCACACAAGAGGTTGAAACTCTATGCGGTGACAATTCACCCAAGCTACAAGAAGAAGTAATAATGGAAGATCTAACAGGTTAAGAAGAAGAGAAGGAGACATAAAAAGAGATAGAAAAAGAGGAAGAAAAGGAAGAAGAGAAAGGAGAAGAAGAGGTAAAAGGAAGTGAACCTACAAAAGAACCATATGTTGAAATGCCAATTAAAGTAAAGCAAGAAGTGATAGACAACACTCCTATCACTCCCTTACCTTTAGCATCATTATTGTCAAGCTTTACACCAGACACCACTAGCTTGGACTCTTGGGGAGAAGAAGACCTGATCAAGATCAGTGTATTGGCTATGGAAAAAGAAAAAGAGAAACAAGTAATGAGGAATCCTCTATTTTTTGAGTCAATAGACATTCTGAATAATCTATTGCCAACAAAAAATAAGGTACAAAAGGTTCATTCAGTTGATGATGTTAGCAACAATCTAACAAGCTTCAAGACTAACTTCTCTAGCTTCGAAGAATCTACATCTCAAGTAGCAAACAAGAAATACATAAAAAAGAGATTGAGTGAACTGGTTAGTAACTTTGCACTTGACCTAAGTTCATTAAAGGTGGGTCAAGCATCTTTGAAGTAGTTTTTTGCAAAGGGAAGGAAGATCATTGTAGATTCTATGAATCAAGATAAGCTAACTATTGATCATTACAAGAGAATCCAAGAGGCAGAAGCAATGATTGAAAATGTAAGGAAATCAATAGAAGACCCCTCCACTGATGTGAACATGTGCAACAATGTATACCAGGGGTAGATAGACAAGATAGAAAAGGCTGAGAAAGATATGTCTAAGATAAGGGCAAGGCAGACACAACTCAGGAATGCTCTTGCACCCTCTCTAGATATTCTAAATCAGAACATCAAGGAGATCGATGCCACTATGGTGACATATGATCAAGGTCCTATAATAGACTTGGAGAAGATGGAGAAGTTGCAATATGCCTTATGTTCCCATCTACAGATTGTTAATGCACTGATAACATTTTGGAAACAAGAGATCCAAAATTTGCAAATAGCATATCCAGATGTCCTAACTTTGTAAGTACTTGTCGATACATTTTTGGAGCACCTTTGTCATTAATGTCAAAGGGGGAGTATTGTATAGAATATGGAGTCTTATATATGTGTAAAGAAGATGCATAGTAAAGAGTATAAGGGAGATATAAGTTAGAGTATGTTAAAGAGTTTTTGTATAAGGGTACAGTTAGTAACTTTTCCATATTCCTTTATTGTCATTAATGACAAAGGGGAGGATTATTGGAAAGTTGACTATACTGTTGTATATGACTAGATATAGTGTTGTCATTATGGCAAAAAAGTCATATAATATTTTGGAGTTAGCGCACATTATCAAAAGATCAGAATTTGGTTAAGTATAGAAGACTGGATAGTTAACAGAGCACCAATAGATTAGAGCATCAGTGCATGTGTGTAGGAAAAAGTTATGGTATGCGCCCTAGAAGATAAGTTGGTAAGAGTGTATTCATGCTAAATCTAAGAGCGCATGATCAGAAGGTACAGTATGGTGAAGATATAGACAGTTGAAGTAACATAGACAGTGAATGTTAGAATAGAACAGAGTATGTAGCCGACTATTGGTAATTTGATTTGCGATGATATTATTGTTTTGTAAAGGCTATGAACCTATTGTAATTAAGTTGTAGACATGTAATTATGTTTTTTTGTAAACACGCTTGAGCCAATTCACTTGGAAGCATTGTATGTAATCCATTATAGGCCGACCTAGTTAATTGTTTTGGTAGCGCATATAAATATTAGATGTGCCTTTGTAATAAAGCATGGGAGTGAAAATAAAGATAAGATAAGAAGAGAAGAAGTGTGAAAAGTGTAGTAAGAATGTATTAGAGCTTTGAAAGAGGTCAAATCATCAGCGCATCAAAGGAACTGATCTGATAAGCAATGTCACATCACCAGTTCATCCAGTAGATATAGTGTGTATCTGACATCAGAAGGTTGTAGCCTTCACCACTTGAGCAGTGAGCTCTAGGATAGTGTGTCCCCACCCCTAATAGGGTTATTGTAAAAGACTCCTAATAGGGTCTGACCCTTGACAAGGTCATTGTACTAAAATAATTTTAAAGAACAACTCCTAACAGGGTTGCAGATCTTCTAACAAGGATCATAAGGCACTAGTGCAGCTCTTAGTAGGTGTCAATTCCCACCAGGGTTTTTACCTATTTGGGTTTCCTCGTAACTATATTGGTGTTATGTGTTTTGTTTATGTTGATATTCATTTAAGTACTTAAGCATTCAAGTTACACTAGTAAATTTGACTTCAAATTTTGACGAAAATTGGTTGAAATTTCGACAGTAATTGGTCAAATTTACGACCAAAACTCTCGTCGTTCTTTTTTCATCGAATTTTTGACACGTCTACTATTTGTCAAAATTTTGACCTATGTTTTGGTCAAAATTTCGACAATATCCCAGGCTCAAAAATCGCCATCATTTTTTCTAATGGTCAAAATTTCGACCACTGATTGCCCCAACGATTGGTCGAAATTACGACCAATGGACCAAACCATAGACGACGAATCCATACTTTCCACTAATCAAATGGTCAAAATTTCAACCATTGGATTGGTTGAAAGTACGGATTCATCATCGATTTTTTGGTCCATTGGTCAAAATTTCGACCAATAGTTGGTCAAAATTGGTTCTAGAATTGGTCAAAATTTTGACCAATGCAAATTTTTTTTTATTAAAAAAAATGTTATAGATCGAGTTCTTTTCATTAACCTATGATTCATGAGTAGTGGTTTACATGAACCCATCTCTCATGAGAATGAATGGAACACTTAGCACTCATTGGCTCTAGGTGATGCTTACAGAGGTGAAGCACCGGGACTTCTCGGGAGGTCATCCATCCTAGTACCACTCCAGCTCGAGCACACTTAACTACGGAGTTTCCTCCATGGTTAAACCCACTCTGCTTGCATCCTCATTTGCAAAACCTTCACCAAGTGTTGTTCCTTATGAACCATTCATTAGAAAGCCCCTTAAGCTCGTTAATTAATAAGTAGGAGATATTTTCCACAGCAAGTCAAATTGTGATATTTCTATCAAGATTCAACTATGTAGTTTTTTGAGTCAAACTCATTGACCCGTGATTCATGAGTAGTGGTTCACACGAACCCATCTCTCATGAGAATGAATGGAACACTTAGCACTCATTGGCTCTAGGTGATGCTCACAGAGGTGAAGCACCAGGACTTCCCGAGAGGTCACCCATCTCAGTACTACTCCAACTTGAGCGCACTTAACTACGGAGTTTCCTCCATGGTTAAACCCACTCTGGATGCAAGCAGAGTGCATTTAAAGAGGATGCAAGCAGAGTGGGTTTAACCATGGAGGAAACTCCGTAGTTAAGTGTGCTCGAGTTGGAGTAGTACTGGGATGGGTGACCTCTCAGGAAGTCCCGGTGCTTCACCTCTGTGAGCATCACCTATAGCCAATGAGTGCTAAGTGTTCCATTCATTCTCATGAGATATGGGTTTGTGTGAACCACTACTCATGAATCACGAGTCAATGAGTTTGACTCAAAAAACTACACAGTTGAATCTTGATAGCAATATCACAATTTGACTTGCTGTGGAAAATATCTCCTACTTATTAGTTGACAAGCTTAAGGGGCTTTCTAATGAATGGTTCATAAGGCACAACACTTGGTGAAGGTTTTGCAAATGAGGATGCAAGCAAAGTGGGTTTAACCATGGAGGAAACTCCGTAGTTAAGCATGCTCGAGCTGGAGTGGTACTGGGATGGATGACCTCCTGGGAAGTCCCAGTGCTTCACCTTTGTAAGCATCACCTAGAGCCAATGAGTGCTAAGTGTTCCATTCATTCTCATGAGAGATGGGTTCATGTAACCCACTACTCATGAATCACAGGTCAATGAGTTTGACTAAAAAAACTACACAGTTCAATCCTGATAGCAATATCACAATTTGGCTTGCTATGGAAAATATCTCTTACTTATCACATGAATCTTATATTATTTCTTAACACCAAACCCCATCTACAGATTTCCAATTTAGGGTTCTTGGAGCAACAACATTAGGGTCTGTAAGCACACAAATATTAATGATAAAAATCATCTGTTAAAGAAAAAACCATGTTTTAAATGACTGGCAATGGTGCCCTAACCTTGTGCAAAATATCTAGATTTGAAGACTCTAGTGGTGACTCGGAAAGTATAAACTAGATATGTTGCAGGGACAAAATGCCTTGAACAGGTTAAAAATGAGGCTTCCATGGATAGGCCAATAATAGACTCATCCCAACCAAGAAGAAAGACTTTTTTAAAGCATATTTGATGCGGGGGCATCTAGAAGAGCATCTGAGCAAAGGAGGACTCCAGTAACTAAGAAGGAGAAGATGGTATCAAGACAAGTTGATTGGCAAATTTTGAAGCCTATAATGTTTTATGATAGTGTTGGATTCAATAAACTATGTAAAAGTCATGATAGAGGTCTAAGGACCAATACAATGTAATAAGTGATCAAATCAATGTAATAGGTGAAAGAGTCCAATAGGATTAGATATGAGTAGTTTTCATGTTTAGAAGCATTCAATAAATACATTGCACCATGTGTAGGTCAATGGAGTAAGTTGGGAAGTCAGAATAGTCATAAAATGCATAAAATAAAGTTTATTAATTTAAATTTGAATGTAAACGGTCATATTACCTTTTTGGAGGGAAATTAGTTTTAACAAGTTTTAGGATTAATTAAACCTCCCAACTGTCTAAATTTGGTTGAGGCAGGTAGATAGGGGTCATTAAATGTCTAAAGGATCCATTGTATGGAGGGGGACATGGAGAAAAAAAGCCTGTTGTACGGACTATTGTGAAAGCAAGCAATAAAATTTCATTTTGGTGCTGTTCCATTCAATGTATTGAACTTCTTTTTGTTTGGGACTATCAAATACATGAATTAGAAGGGTATTTAAACACATTTCACTCATTATTGAATGAATAACACTTTGTTTTGAAGCAGCATATACGACTGTTGGTTCATTTCAGGCTGTTTTCTTGAGTTTTTCCTGTGACAGACAAAAGTTTTCTTTAAATAGATGAACCTCCCATGAATTCAAGGGCCCAAAATTCATGGGAGGCATGTTACTAACATGTAAAATAGAAATCTAACAAGTTTTGATGTAGCACTAGTGCGAAGACAACAAGTTTGGAGAAAATAATGGAAATGTCGCATAGTGGATTGGTGGGAATAGTATGATAGCAGCATATTGAGCTGTACAAGAAGGTTATCTAATGATTTGAGATGTCCTAGGGCATCAAAGAGAAGGTGTATGAACCATTATTTGGTCTCCAAGGTTAGTGGAGATAGGTGTTTGGTGAAACCCTATGCAACAAGGGTTTGAAGGCATTGAATGAGTGTTTTGGGCGTTCCTTGTGGAATAGGACTAAAATATCTTGGATTTAGTCATATTTTTCCATATTATAACTATGATGAAAGTCTGGAGTGATGAGGATAAGATAATGATATAGTTTCTTTGTTATTTTCTTGATTTTGATGCCATTAGGAGGGTACCTTGTGAAGGAAGTTAAGACTGGTCTAAAGGAGTCACCATTGAAGTTTACATATGTTAAATAACCCTGAAAAGGGTGTCTAAAACTATAATTTTTTTCTCAAGTTGTTTGGAAAAAGTCAGAGAAAAAGGGAGAAAACTGGTCCAACGGGGCTAATTGGGGCTCATAGGGCTAGAAGGCAGATTTGAAGGTTGTGGTCAATAGATGTTGTAAAGGCTATCAAAAATGATTGATTCTTGTTGAAACCACCTTGTTTACACCATTTTGGTCCATCTTAGGTGTTTGGAGGCATAGTTGATTCAATTGTGGGTATGTAGCCTTTGGTGAGCCTGAAGGGCTAGTGGGGTTCCCGAGTCATAAAAATTTGACAATCATGGGTTCTTTTAACTGTTGTAAAAAATTTCATACAGGACTCACACATTCCTCAGTCATCAAACTCAAGTTGAACGGTTCTGATTTCCATAGGTGCTAATTCCACAATAAATTCTTCATTCATTATTTTGTTTCTCTTAGATGACTCATGCATATCATTCTCTTCACCTTCAATTTGCCAGTCCAATGATGTCATTTCTGACTTTTCCTGAATCGCAGAAAGATTGAGCTCGACAACTTCTTCAATCTACAAAATCATGCAAAACAAATATTTCAACAATTAGAGCAAATATACCATTTAATCTTTGACTCTACCATCTAAACTCATTAAAGGGACCACAACTTCCTACTGTTCTTCATATTCCGACTCAAAGAAAATGTGAACATGTACATGCAATTTTTTTAATCCCCTGATGTATATATAAATGATTCAATACATAGGGTCAATCACCCATGAGAAGGGAATGAGCGATGGGAGAGTAAAGATCATGCAAGGACCTAAAAGGCAAATATTAAATTAAATAAAGCCATAATGATATGTTCAATTGTATTTTTTATAATAACTGCCCATTAAAGATTTCTCTGGAAGAAAAATACCAGCTATAAAGGGTAATCGTATGTTATGCATGGCTTGTTGTCTACAACATTTTAAATAGTTATGATTATATTTTCAAGGCCTTATTCCATCCTTCAAGGAAAGTGTGTTTATTTTCTCAATGGTTATCATAGGAAATGAAAAGTAAAAATTGACCAAAATAGCACAGCGATGAAGATTGGAGATAATATGGTTATATCAAACACATGATAACATATTTAATCAAACACATGATATTGGGATGGTATAACCTAGAAACGTTAAATTGGGATGGTTTTTGTACATGCAAAATCATAGCAGTAAATTGTTTAATGTAGTGAGCTCATGTGAAAAAGCATAAAGGAATTTGTATGGACAGGCCGGGTCAAACTATTTAAGAGATACAATAACACAATGAAACTAGGTCAAATAATATGACATCCATCTTGCTGACGTGACATGTTCCAACAAACAAAGCAGGGTGCAAGTCCCCTCAGTTCACATGCCTCAATAATATAAGTTTACATATTTGAACTTCAAATTTTTTAAAAGGCATTAATTAATAACATCAAAAAGAAAATAACAAAATAATATTGAGAAATCAACTGCAAGTACCTAGAGTGTTCACTTGTTGTTTCATATATCTATTTCAAGAACATTTATTTCTGGTTTGCCACTAAGATGTATATGACTGACTTCAATATTCCTCTTCAGAAATCACCAATAAATGTCAACAGCCATCAAGGACTGAACTTTAGAACAATATATACTCAACAATTGAGGTTTTGCTAAATAGGACAAATAGAAAGCCTTTATTTATCATTCTCATTTATTGCATTTGTTAAGCCTACCAAAATTGTTGGAGATCAACTCACGATTCCATGATCAATACTAGTCATATCTTCATTGAACTAAGTTCTCCAGTGTTTGTAATTTGTATTGACTTGAAAAAATATTAATAATTTGAAAAGACATCCTTCTCAAAAAGTTTCCAATTATTGTCCTCAGGCTTTCTAGTTGTTTTATAATATCTAAAGACCATTTTAAATTTCAACATTAAAAGGTTAATCTTTTTTGACCCAGCAGAGCTTTTGTATAATCCATGTACCATATGGCGATGACAAAAACAACATATCTTTCAATATTAGATAACAAAAACAAAGTTCCCTTATCACTTTTGAACTGAAAATACTGATTCTGAGGAGGTAGAAAGAACCAAAGGAAACTAATTTTGACTGATTTCCTGTGATGCCCCTATAAGAAGTGTACTTACAAGGCAAAATAAAAAAATATACAGTAGAATTCAGTTTTGGAAATTGCATCAGTGACCAATTTAATGATTACGTATAATACTATCCTTGAAAGTTGAAAAACAAACTTCTATTGTTATACCTATAACTAAGGCTTCTATAGGCTTCTATTGTTATGCATATTGAATTCATTAAAATGACAACAATGTCTTATAATTATGAATTTAGAAAATGCTTTTAACTTGATCCTATCATGCTAACATACAAATGTGTTTGTTAAATTTTCTTGTGACTGCTTACCTTTGATTTATAACAATTGAAAAACAACTTAATGAAGAACTAAATCACCAACATAATATGTTGTGGAATCTTAAGAATGTAGAAATAAAATCAAACAAAATGGCAGATCAAATTTTCAAATATCCAAGTGTTCAACAATGAAATAGAGATAGATGGTTCTTATTTGGCAGACTGTACTACAAAATATTTTTTGCTTCACCAAGTGAACAATTGTTTGCAAATTTGTCAAATGTTTTTTCTAGTATCAAGTTATATGGGCTTCTCTGTGCCTGAACATAATAGTTAAAAGATGAGAGTATACAAATCAATAAAGAAGGTAATGTCAAAGAGGACTAAAAGAGTGATAATCTATAATAACCACTTTAATGAGTTTTTAGTAGACACATGTTGCCAAAGTAGATTTATCCTTAAATATGAAAAATTGCATTTATGACATGCATAAATATGATTTTTTGGTTGTACGAAGGCAGCGCATTGGAATAAATGTTTGAGGCAAGCTTTATACAACTAAGGACAAACACATGCCATCAATCTTACAAAGGAGTGATTGGATATCCACATGAAAAAATAGGGCATCAGAAGCTAGTAAGGTCCATTTGCAAAAGAGTATACCTTTCATCCTGGAAATCATTTTTGAAGATCAACTCTTGCGGGGGTTGAAAACTTGTCATCTTCTCCAATCTGCACAAGAATACAGGACAACAAACATTTTGCCAAATGTTTTTATAATTTTACAATTTCAGACCATAGTTTTGTACAAACAAAATGGTTCAGTTTATATAAAGTTCAAATTTACCTCATAAAGATGTGCTAAATGCAATAAAGTAAGCTTATCCTCCAGTTCCTGTTCTCCAAATTGCATGTTCAATGTAAAATAAAAACTAAAAGAGGAAAAAATAAATATAAATGACTCTCCCAAACAATCTACTTGAAATAAACCTTAAAATATTCATCATCCTCTCGAAAAGAATGCGAAATTTACCTGAAGTGTAATTATTGCAATATTTGTTGGTAGCTCATAACCTGGGGGAAATGCTGAATACCGAGGGGTATTTATTAGATTCATTTCTTTTTCCTGCATCATAGAATTTTCCTTATTTCATTTTAAACTCATGCAAGAAAGTGATTTTCATAGATTTCACACTTTGCCTTTTTTCATATAGTAGACAGAATAAAGACAAAACATTTCATTTTAGTCATACCTACAGCCATAAGTGATTGTGTGATTTTTGTGTTTATGAATCATCAAAACTTGTCCTAAAAAATGTCCCACATAGAGAAATAAAATAGCATGGGTCATAAATATATCATTTTTCCTTTATCTAGAATATTTTGATTGGAAACCCTTGCAAATTATAAGTTCATACCTTGCATTTTAGTGGCATTCTTATATTGAGAGTTTATAACCTTTCTTAGTCATTTTCATAGCGAATAGTCCTCATCTTAGATTCAAAAAATCTAAAAATCTAAAAACATAGCTTGCACATCCTAGGGTCAAGAATTACACTTTCTAGAGTCATTTTCCAAATTAGAGGGTACATCTTTTGAGGACATTCCTATAGCGGCTTTGCACATTATCTTGACTTCCTTTAAATATAGTTATCTTCTTTTCATGTCCACCTTTTCTTGGATGCTTGTCATTCTTGTCTAAATTTGTCTTATTCATAAACACCTTGTCATAATTATAATTTTGTTTTCCTCAAAATTGAATTCAAGATAGTTCCCAACATCATTTAGGTATTTCCTTAGAAGGTTTACATTTATCTATCTTAGGGTATACTACATGCACCTTAGACAACATTCATTCATAGTTTTCATTAGCATTCCAAAATCATCAAAAATTAAAAAAATAGTCCTAGTGCTTCATGATGTAGAGTGGTTAGCAGAAGTGGTGGTTTCACACAAAACTTGTTCAATTCTACAAGGATCCCACAAGCCTTTAAGGTACTCCAAAGGTCAAATACCCACAAAACACTCAATCTTGCCTCCAAATGCCTAGGGTGGACACAAATGGTATAAATTAGATGTTTTAGACAAGAATCAATCAGTTTCAACCTTTTATGCAACTCCAATCATCAAATCCCCAAAACTGACTATTAGGTCTAGTTGACAGGCTAGTAGCCCTCCAACAGCACTAAAACCCAAATAACTCAAATTTTTCCCAAAACACTTGATAAGGTAATTATATTTATGAATACCCTTTTTATTGTACTAAAACATATCCAAAACTTAAATATTGTTACTATGGAAAATATTACCAGAAAACATGATTGAGACTATTTTTAGAGGGCTAATTAGGTGGGTTTACAAAGCAACCATGCTCCGAATGCATCCAAACTCCATGAAATTCATAGGACCATCATTATTTATGCCCAATTAAAGAAATCACTGATCAATTTTAGACTATGAACTTTTTTGGTACAAAAACCCCAATTACATGCATTAAAACCCTCATTTCCTAGGGCATCATTGAACTAGGTCAATCTGGCACTTCCAAGACCCAAACTTCAGGTTTCACCATGTATTCAACATGTGTTAAAAGATTCTCCAACAAAAAATACACCTCCTTAAGCTAGATGTACGGCTGTGTGACTGTTAGCATCATTTGGGTACCCAAATCAATCCCTACACCACTCAAATTTGCATATGCTTCACCCTATCCTGCAAATCTTGACTTTCCTTGCATTTTCATGGTTAGTTAAACATGTTAGAACCATCAGGGTCCATCCCATGGTCAGATATACATTCATAGGATGGAACCCTCACTTATTCATTTGAAAAAAATAATACAAAACTGTATGTTTGGCGTGACATCAGTAATAAGTTTTGAAATGTGTTATTAAATTCACCAAATTCAACTCAAAACAACTTAAGTATGCCTTACCAACATTTATGGAAGATTTCTACATCAAAGAGGGCTTCAAATTAGCAAGAAAACTTCAAAATCTCATTGATTCATTGCCTGTCCGTACAGTTTTTTTGTGTACTTCGTACAAAACCATGCCTCCTCCTTGCCTAAGGCTGTGACATCTTAAATAGACCTCTAACTAACTGCCCAACCAACCAAGGTAGTTGGAATGTTTATTTAAACAAGACAAATACTAAATCTTAAGTTTCCCTCCAGAACTACTTAGTGACCGTTTGAGTTTGAATTCAAATTATAAGATATGCTTTTTATGCTTTTTCTAATATCTAGACCTATGCTAATGACTCATAATTGGTCCAATGACCTTATTGAATATCTTAAAACATGAAACTACATCCTACTACCCTTTCATGGCTCATATGCCATTTGTTACATCATTTTGCCCATAGGCTTTATCAGGACCTTTGACCATTAAAGTACTTTGGCCATGAAAATATGCCATGATTGGCTTTAGAATATTCCAGTTGACATGGCTAGATGCCTTGTCCTTCTTGTCTTCACCTGGTACCATGGAATTCCTTGGTTGCATGATGGATGCCCCTGCATCACTTCACCTCTGTGAGCATCACCTAGATGAAATGAGCACTAAGTGTTCCATTCATTCTCATGATAGATGGATTCATGTGAATCACTACTCATGAAATATTTGTCAATAAGCTAACCATAAAGCTACAAGGTTGAATGCTGATTGCAATATCACAATTTGACAACTTGTGGAAAATATCTCTTAATTATCAATTGATGAGCCTAAGAGGCTTTTTAATGAATGGTTCACAAGGCACAAAACTTGCTGAATGTTTTGCAAATGGGGTTGCAAGCAAAGTGGGCTTAACATTGGAGGAACCTTCGTAGTAAAGAGCACTTGAACTAGAATAATATTGGGATGAGTGACCTGCTGGGAAGTAGCGTTTCACCTCTATGAGCATCATCTAGATGCAATGAGTACTAAATGTTCCATTCATTCTCATAAAAGAAAGGTTATTATGAACTACTATTCATGAAACATTTGTTAGTAAACTAATTATAAAACTACATAGTTAAATTCTAATAATAATATCATAATTTAACTTACTGTAAAAAAATATTTCCTACTTATCAAATTATATAACTATTCTCATGATCCAACCCAACCTGTAAAAATGGTGGAAATTACCTCATTCGTTGTGACAAGAACTATTGCATCTCTGTCCCCCTCGACCTGCCAAATTATCCTTAGAACCATTGATATAATGAAATACAATGACCCAACAAATATCACGTACCTTGTGAATTTATGAATATCTTTTCATACCTTATTCAAAGCTTCATTGATATTTTGGATTGCCCCAGGCCCAAACCTGCACAAGCGAAACCAAATGAGCAAGATAAATTTGATAGAATTATAAAATTCAAAATGCAAGTGAGGCAGCTTACACATGCTTGTCACGCCCTCCAAATGTCAAAAGATAAATACCACCCTCTTGACACTTCAATTCACATAATTTCTCTTCTTCTTCTTCATATCTCTTTGACATCCTAAACAAAAATACTTCTGAAAAGGCTGGCAAATTCTCAAAGAAATTGGGCCATTAATTAACAAACTAGCTGGCTTAGTCATATATAGAATGAAGTACATACTGCAAATTACAATCTATAGGCAACAAGCTGTGTAAAGCTTAAACAACGGGCTTTTAATCTGTGAAGTATGTTAGAGTTGATTCTAATTGGATCTCCATGTAAATCGAAACTGTCAACTTTTGTTGTGATTAAAAAGGGGAAAGTACCTGTAATTGTTTGTGTTCTAATAATCGCCTATGGGAGAGGTACTAAGGCCTATAAATATTATGTTTTTATCATGATCTGGATGCAGGTGTTAGTGAAAGGAGAAAGGAACAGTAGGTGACTGTTGAACAGGCAGTGAAGGGTGCATTTGGGAAGCACCACGTGGTGAATATGAACAAGTTGAGGGTGGAATTGGTAAATGAGTGTTGGAAATGATTGAGAGAGTTTTTTTGAAGGTGTTTGAGCCATTAGAAAGGTTTTGTGAGTTGATTTAGGGTCTTTTCTAGGAAGCCCTAGGATAGAAACCCTTAAAGGGAGGGTTTGATGAAAAAGTATCTAGCAAAGCTTGGAGGGCCAAACTAATTGAGGAATTCTGATGTTTATTAGATGCCTTGAGACTGTATAAAGGTTGGAAGGTTGAGAGTAAGTGTAAATAGGAGTTGCTTTGGAAGAGGAGGGCTAATTAGGCCTAATTGCTGATAGGGACAGTCATAGAAGTGTGCGACAGTCACAAGTTGAAGGATTGGTATTAGCAAGGTTTGAAGAAATCCATAAAGGGTATTTGGAAAGGTGAAGAAGTCACCATGGTGTTTGAGGAATTTTAGAGAAAAGTGCAATTTACTGGCAGGACAGGGCTAATTGGACAGTCCTAGAAAAGGCAGTTTTGAAGATTGGGATAGAGTTAATGCTTGGTAGGGGTTGGAACTCCTTAGTTAGGCTATTTGAGGATTTTTGAAGCCTTAGAAGGATCAAGGGAATCCTTGAAGACAGAAATCAAGAGGTGATTGCATGAAAGGTGAATTAGGAGTGTTCCCAAGGAGAGGGAAATTGGAACATGGACAAAGTGAATTGATAAGTTGTCTAAAATGAATCAAGGCAGTGAACCTGTTGCAAAGGAGTGTTTGGTTGATATCCTAAAGTCAGGGACTTCTTATTGATCCTCTAGTTGAACTCTAGTTCCTTGAGTGGATTCCAAGACGTTGTTGAATCCTCGAGTTGAATAGGGTTCCTTAAGGGGATATTAGAAGGCTCTGCATCAAAAACTCTAAGCTTGTCTTTAAAGTTTGAGCTTCACTTGGTTTCAAGAATAGTTTAATATTCTCTACTAAACAAGGCCAACCACGTGAAGGTGGAAGCTCATTTGGCCCCTCCCCCCCCCCCCCTAACATCACTCTAAATTCCCCATTAACATTTAATAACATTCATTCATTCATTCATTCATCCATTTTTTGAAATATAACATTCAATCATTATAATCACATGATAACATTCATTAACACATAAAATTCATTAACACACAACATTCATAAATAATTCATGAACACATAATTCATTAACACACAACATTCACGAATAATTCATTAACACGTATTAACACACATCATTCATCAACATTACTAGTACAAAATTACATCCATTAAGACAATGTTCTTTCATTAGCAATAAATGTTAATTACAATCATTTCTTTTTGGGTTTCTTGCTATTTTTTTTAATCATATAATTTCTAAGAGGAAGATCAATGTCCTCATCATTCCCCTCCTCTATTGATTCTAATCCCAACGTGTGTCTCCTCCTCATCTGTTTAGGAATAGGAGGCCGCTGTGCTGAAGGGGGGTCTGCTGCAATAACTACTTCATGAGTTAAATTCACACTATTTTATATTATTGAATTACAAGTATTTATGTAAGTAAAAGAACTATAAATCAAAAAATTAATTTAAAAGAACAAAACATAGATTTTCTTTACCTGAATGTGCCACATGATCTACATGGTGATCAGTCTGAACATCCTCCGGCACTCGTTCAGCATGACCTGATTCTGTATCCTCTAAAATATACACAAAAATGTTACACCAAGTTCAATTTAAGATGTTAAATTGTATTAATAATTACATAATTAGTTTTAAATAGCAAATGAGCACCTCCTTGGACAGTATGATGCACATCAGGGGCTTCATGATGCGGTGTATGATCTGTGTCACGATTAAGAGGTTGTATTGCAATGTAATGGACATTATTATCAAATTGATTATTGCTCAAGTATTCAATTTCTAATATATTTTTTGGCATATTTACCTGTGCACATGATGCAGGAGACTCTTCGGTTGGGCCAATGGAAGCTTGCTGTAGGTGTTCAACCACGGCTTGATAGCCTTCCTTGAAGGCAATTTTTCTGTGTTCTTCCGTGGCCTCTACATTAAAATCAGAGCCCTGCATTTTTTGATTAAACAAAATTATTTGCATTTTATAAATAATTTTTCTCTGCAATTCATTTACTGCTACTTACAATGCGAGCTTTAATTTTTGAATATCCTCCAGCGCCAAGTCTGTGTTGCCCAATCTTTTGCAGCCTGGCCTTTGTTGCCTTTGAAGTGTCCTGCAACCTATGAAAAGTTTGAAAAAATGGTTATAAAAACATGTATATGGAATAACAAATGAAACTTTGAAATGCTGAACACATTGCATTCAATGGTGAAAATGTCTAAAACATCATACCAAGATATTATTTTACCTGAGGCGGCCGAAGGTCTACTAGTACCGGCCTCATCCACACATTGTCCTTGACCAGGTACTAGAGATTCCATAAAATCCTACAACAAGAACACATATTACATATATTTTACTTCACAACATAAAAAAGTATAAAATATTAACTTTTATTGAAATTTTGTTATAACTAAAGATTCATTACTACTTACTTGATACCGACGTGCGAGTGCTTTCAATTCAGTTAGCCTCATGAGCATCTCCTCAGTTGGATTTGTTTCATACAAAATATTAATTATATATTTATTGATTTGTTTCATTTTTTTCTTCAACATGATTATAACATTAGGCGAATCTGCAAAAAGATCATCATCCTCGGGGGTAGCTATTGCCTCTACTGTCGAGGGTGCTTTTCCCTTATCCTGAACATCAAATTGTGACAGGAATATCAGTAAAACTATCATAAAAACTCCAAAACCATAAATAAAATAACGTAATAATATAACATTTTTCAACTATCTAATTTGTACAATTTTAATAAGGTTTACCTTTGCTGAAGAATAGGTGGGAGGAGCATCCTCGTGGCCTCTATCATGTGCGGGATCCATATCGTCCTATGACAAAGATTAAATATAAAAACTTTAGCAAACTAAAAGCAATAGACTTAGCAAAAAAAAACTTATTAATAAAATGGTATATAGTACTTACCACCCTCATGATAGTAACTTTGTTTGTATCTATGCGATTTAAATGATAATCTATTAGCATTTCTTCCCCTGCACTTATTGATTTTATTGCACATACAAAAACTTGATTCCCCTCATGCGCCTCAAATATGCAATTGGGTTGCTTATTAGTTGACGAAGGTCATGTACTATTTATAAAACCCACAATATTACCTGTTGCTTTTGGTCTCCCATCAATGTACATTGCAAATCTTTTACTTTGATCATTTTCTTTCCTTTGTATATAATTAGCTGATAGTGCATACCTATGCATACTTTTTTTATATTGAACAATTCGCATCCAATCATTGTAATTGTAACACGGACCGACATACTTGAACAATTCAACAACTCTGTTGTAATATACCTTTATCCCATCCATGGAAAATAGGCCCAAACCATGTAATGAGGATGGAGCAATGCGATATATCCTCTCATTAACACAAAAATTAGTATTAATTGGAGGTAGCTCATTGGGTACCCATTCTTTCTCAATGTGTGTGTACCGAAAGGGTACCTTGATGTCGCCTTTGGTCTCATCATCATAAGAACATGACCCCCCATTAGCAAGGAAATATTCCATGCGTTTATCAAATTTTTTTCTAATCTTTTGACCTCTAGTTGATCTCCCTATTTTAGCTGTACTACATGTAGAACTTTCATCTAGCATTCCCTCATTTCCCTCATTCGATGTAGATAGATCTGACAAGTACCTATTTGGTGGGTGCTGCAATTCATCAAATGAGATATTGCCACATCAATATATATAGAATAATCAAGTCGTGACCCATACGTACGGTTCTTCTTTGTCTATATATACATTATATGATTATATAATATGTCTATTTATAACATACATGCTCAGTGATAAACAAGAAGAATATAAAAAAATTATGTCTATTTATTGACTTATACCTGCCAATCCATGTCACTGTGCACGATCCACGCCAAAGGGGTCAAATTTCCTGCATATGTTAATCATTTATCTTAAGTTAGCTAAATATTACATGATACGTATGCTACAAATAACTTAGAAGATAACATGAACAATATGCAACATCGTAAACATGAACAAATTTACCTTATGTATGGAATGCAAGATTGTCAACACAAGGCTGGGGTGACAATGTTTGTAGTCAATTGCCTATTTGCAAAAAGGGTGATAATCAAACACAAATATACATGTATCAACAGCAATTAATTGAGCATCGTAAACAAAAAATTGGTAATTATAAATCACATATGTCGTAATCATTAGAATTGAACACAATAAATATGTAATCATTACAATTTAAAGCAAAACATAAATATGTAATCATTAGAATTGAACACAATAAATATGTAACCATTTCAATTATATCATTGATCATCATCATCATCATCATCATCATCATCATCATCATCATCATCATCACCATCATCATCTCCATCAACAGCATCACCATCATCATCATTGCCATGATCACCATCACCATCGTCATCACCATCATCATCATCATCATCACCATCACCATCACCATCATCATCACCATCACCATCATCATCATCTTCTTCTTCTTCATCATCTTCGGTATCTTCTTCTTCCATAACATTATACTTTATCGGCCTTCCTCTTGGATCATGTCTAACAACAAATGACCAACCCTGTTTATGTGGAACCTCTGAGTAAAACACTTGCTCACACTGGCTTGGAAGAACATAGGGCTCATCTCCAACTGGCTCAAATGACCTTGTATTAATTATTGTAAATCCATTATCATATTGAATAACAGTTTTATCTGGATCATTTTGATTCAGTCGTAGCCTATACTTTTTGACGACAAATAGAACTACTTTGAAGGAGTTAAAGTCACACTCAATTATATCATCTATGATGTCATAGTATTGATTTTGAGATTGTTGAGGATGTATGTCATTTCTAGATGATATATTGGTGACCTCAAAAACTGCACTTATCCCAGAATCACAAGTTTTCTTTGTGTCATCCAACTTTTTTATGCAAAATTTGTGGCCATGATAGTACATAGCTTTGTGGTGCTTGACCTGCAATTTTTCAAGTGTGTAAATTATTTGCATCATGAGTTGATATGAAACATTCGAGTCATGATCATTAATAAATTTGTACGTATCTGTCCACCTCTTAAACCATGTGCTAGATCAATTACCATTGGAGTAACATTGGAATCTCCATTACGATGAGCTTCTCTAACCAATGAAGCAACACCTTCCCATGTTAATGAGCAACTATTTTGTTGACATCGTTCAATCCATACCGTCATCCAATTAAGATTGTTTGCAATATACAAATGTATTGCATCCCACTCTCGACCAATTGTATCAAAAATATCTTAAATTTATTGCATCCCACTCTCGACCAGATTTATAAGAATTAATTAACTACAATAACATCTTAGATTTACCTCTCACTTTCCTCAATCTACCTTTGCCCATCAAGTACTCCCCTTCAAATTTGTTAATAGAGTTGGGATCCCAAATACGATCTACATGGATCTTTGCTGCAAACTTAGGAAGATATTCACTAATGTACACCATGGTCTGGTATACCATATATCCCTCCACCATAGAACCCTTAGGATGTGCTCTCTGTCGAACCAAGCATTTTAAAAATTTCAAGTGCCTCTCAACCATCCACATTGACCTAGTTGGTACAGGTCCACACAATTCAATCTCCTCAACTTGATGTATGAGGTAATGTTCTTGTGCATTGAAAAAAGTTGAAGGTAGACACTTTTGCATTTCACACATAAGAAGAGGAATTTTTCTCTTCCAATATTTTATATCTTCTTTATTGATTTCTTTAGATGACAACCACCTCATGTATTTTTCAAGATCATATATAACTTGTTTGACACCGTTGGCAAAGTGGTGTGGGAGAGATAGAGGTAGAACGTACTACAATATTTGTAAAATGATCTTGTCAATATTTTATAAAAGAATGCAATGAAAACCACATGCAGTATACAAATATATAGTGAATACAAAATAATATGAATTACCTTAATAAATATATGCCAATCGTGTATTTTCATCCCTGGCCCAAATTCACTTTTCTTTGATATGAGATCATTTATGTTCACAGCAAATCCTGTGGGAAATCATATTTTTTTAATAATTTCTTTTATAGCATTGCTCTGCTGCTCCGACAATAACCATGGAAGGGCACTTGTATCAATCTGGTCTCCATTGTTATTTGATCGAATAAAATTTTTCATTGCATGGTTGGATTCTTCAATGTCACTACAAATTTTGATAATTTGGTCTTTGTCACGCCTTCCATCCAATATTTTTCATAATGTCTCTGTTACATTCTTTCCAATATGCATAGGATCAAACAAATGCACGATTGGGAGTTGCTCATAGTACGACAACCTATTAAATTGCATAGGATAACTTTTTAGTCTTTTTGAAAGTTGGTCATTGATGCCTTGACGACCTTCACAAGCATCAATTACATCATCAGTAAACAAAACACAATATCAAAATATAAATTTGAAACAAAACCCATCAGATGGAATGACATTACCTCAACGATTTATTTTATTGTATGCCAACTTCCATAGGTGAGGTGTCATTCTCCATGGCTTTGATGTAGTCTCTTCTTTTCCATTGAAAAGATGTTTTTCAGTAATTCGGTACTTATGATTTCTGTGGAGAAAGTGTATTCTCATCGAACACCTACTTTCTCAAACTTTTTGAATGACGAGATTTTGTCTTTGGACCACAAACTGGACATGCAAATTTTTCCTTTGTTTGAAGACCTACAAGATCATGTATAATTGGATTAAATGTGTTAACTTTGTGTTAGCACTATAACATACCAAAAAAGAGGCGTTAAGAAGAGAACATACCACAAAAATGTGTTAACCCAGGGGCATCATGTATTGTCCATACAAGCATTGCATGGAATTGAAATTGTCTTTGTCCTATTGGTCTAGAGATGTCATACATAGTGACCCCATTTCATAACACCATCAACTCGTCGATAAGGGGCTCAATATATACATTGATATCTTTAACTTGGTACTTACCTAGTTGAATGAACAAAAACATTACATAATTATTATGACCATTTTGATGGATTATTAATAATAAATTAATTTAGATGACCATTAAATCAAAAAATACCTAGAACAATTAGTGACAACATTATGTGCTCCCTCTTTATGGACAACCAAGGAGGAATGTTATTGTTGATAACAAAAACAGGCCACACCGAGTAAGTAGATCTCATCTCTCCAAACGGATTGACACCGTCCGCTGCCAATGAAAGTTTGAGATTACGAGGTTCTTCTTTAAAGTGTGGCCATTTTTCTTCTATTTCCTTAAATGCTGAGCCATCTGCAGACATTCGCATAATGCCATCCTGACTTCTATTGCGTGCATGGTAATCCATAAATTGTGCCAAGCTATTGCACTTGAATAATTGTTGCAAACGTGGAATAATGGGAATATGTTGAAGAACCTTGCGAGGCACCTTTTTAGTTATTCAATCTTATTGATATCTACTAATATGACAAATAGGGCATTCTGTTGCAAATTTATGTTGTTTATAATATATAATATGATCATTCGGACATGCATGTATTGTTTGATATTCCATTCCAATATCTTTCATAATGGCAGATAATTCTTAGTATGAGCGAGGTAGAATGTTTGATGGTGGTAACAAACACTCACCTATCAACCTACGACCAAAAATATAATTTGTTAATTTAAAGAATATTAATTGCTACATGATTCACCCAATATTAATTGTAAGGAAATTATGACTAAAATAATGAAAAAAGATGACATACCTTAACATACGTGTCATTGCTATGTTGGATAAACCATTCATAACCTTCAAGTTCACCAACAACAATACAGCAGCAAGAAGAGTTGTTTTGGAGCCTTCGTATAGGGGCTCGTGTGCCTTCTCAAGTATAGGTACATCAAGCTCTGCATCAACATCATCATCATCTTGATCATCATGATCATCTTGATCTTCTTCATCATCGTGGTCTTCTTCCATGATATCATTACCTTCTACTTCTATATTCACACCTCCATGTTCCCTCATTTGGAAATCCACATTCTCCAGATTGTCATGGTCCATAACATGAAACTGAGGGACGTTGACCTATATGAAAATGATGACCTTATATTAACCATGACCATATTTTCATCATCAAATCATGTCTTATGTATTTTATAAAATATTAAAATACATACCAATGGACGAAATTTGTTTCCCCCTTCAATGTGACCATGTTGCCTACAATGTTCCTCAGCTGTTTTGATTAGATATCTTTGAGTCTTTAAGCCCTTACAAAGTTTGCAAGGACAATAACATTTTCTATCACCCTTTCTTTTTAAGTTAGACCATAGTCTAGCAATTGTCTCCCTATTTTTTTGTGTGTTGATATCGTCAAACATGGTCTTTCTTGAATGGAATGACTCGTTGGTGGAAGAAGGATGATTTTTTTGCAACCTGCTGATAAAAATCATTACTGAACAACCATTTTCTCAACCATTTTAATATCAAAAACATCATATGAAATATCTTTATCATTTAGATTTTAATGCTATATTTTAACTTTTAATCAGAATTCTGTGTAATATAAGGACCCCTATATCACCATTTTACTGAGAGTCAAGCATCAAGTCATCGGTAAGTTAACACAACTTGATAAATTTGGGAGTAAGCTTTATTTAAATCATTTAAATTTGGGAGTAAGCTTCATTTGTTTGGTATGAATATGTTGAGTTGTTAACAAAAGTGCCATCCAAAAAATTACCACTAACCAGATGAGAAGGTGACTCAGGTAGGGAAATGGATCATTATTCCTTATGGAGATTGAGTTTTCCAACAAAAACTAAAGACTTCAATAGTCATAACATTCAAAGGAGAAAAAGGACACACTTGGTGAATAGACTAAAAAATCATAAAAGTCAAGGAATGGTAGTTGTTAATGGTGATACATGCTGATGTACACAATTTTTTTTTATTAAGCTGGATAAAATGGGGGCCATATCCCAGGGAACCCAACATGGCCAAAATAAAGGGTTATTCAATGTAATTGTAGGCCTTATCAAAATTAGTTTTCAAGAAGATGGCACTTCGTCAAGAATGATAGGCCCACTCCATTCCTTCCCAAATATAAGTAATGTTATCTAGAATCAACTAGATTTGATGAAGTGATTCTACCTAGGTGGGGCAATTTGCATATAAGAAATTGATGGGTCTTTAAGGCCAAGGATTTTGAAATGATATTTTATGAGACATTGAGCATAGTGATAGGTGGTCATTTGTAAATGTCTTTATGGCCACCAAAATCAGATATAAATTTAATATTTCCTCTATATATTAATATTTAATATGTCCTTCTAGACATAAAAGACCCAAATTGCTCCCAAAAAACCCTTCAAACTTAGGGCATGCTTAATGTCTCCATTAAGCATAAGGTGTAATTATTTAATCACATTTAATCACATGTATTTTCCTGCTCGTTGGCTCTAAATATCATGGAGAATGTGTAGCATGTTAATTTGAGTAAGGAGGTTCTATGTGATATGTGTTTGATTCCTTACTGGTGCAGAGTGGATAGAGAAAACACAGTGATAGTGCCCAACCCAACTTCTATGCACAACAAAGGTTCAAAACCCCAACCAAAGGCTTGGCTTCAATACCCCAACCAATAAACTCTGCAATGAATCAACTTTTATGGTTTCAACTATATTGATATCATCATCCTTCCATCATATCATCTTTAAGGGTGTCACCAAGAATTCAAAATATGGAGGGCCACATGCTTCATCAATAAGAAATGCTTTTAGGACTCAAGGAGAATTTGGTCACAACACAAAGTCAAATGAAGCAACAAGAAGACAAACATCACAATGACAAAAGTTTTGAAGTTGGGGGCTGAGTGTTCTTGAGAGTGCAACATTAAATTACAAAAATAAAATTGAAGCAAAAAGTAAAGAATAATAAGTTTTCACCAAAATATCATGGCTCATACCATATCTTGCAAAAGATAGGTAGTGTTGTCTACAAGCTTGAATTGCCACCAACAAACCAAGTTATCTCCATTGATTCATGTTTCTTGTTTGAGGAATGTAATTTAGAATAACGTCCATAGATAAACAATATTAGTATAACTTAATGAAGAAGTAAGAATCATATTAGAGCCAAAGTTCATTCTCTAAACATGTACACGTCTAAGCTAACAAACTAGAACATAATGAGTATCTTATTTAGCATAAGAATCTACTAGTTGAAGATGCCACATGGGAAGATGAAGAGTTCATTCAAAAGAGTCCACACTTGTTTAGCATTGAGGACAATGCTTCTTTGAATTGGGGGTGTGGGAGGGAGGTGGGGAAGGGGGGTGGGAGATGCTATACCCTTAATCCTAAAGTACACATATGGTTATGAGTAGTTGGGGTGTGGCTACCTTAACTCCTAATTAAGTCATTTGATTATTTTTATATTTCTATTTAGTCATTTTATCAGCTATTATAATCATTTACATCGCATTTCATATTCTCTTCCTCTTTTGTGTATGTTATTCATTAAAAAATATACTATCTGATATCAACATCTCTAAGCAAATTATACTATCATAACCAAATATACATCTAAACTAGAAATCATCCTTCCATTAAACTACCATGATCTTTACATAAAACTTTAAACTTCTAGGGGAAGAGTACCAATAGTTGTTATAGCTAACTTTGTGCAACCTAAACACCTAAATGGTATATTGGATGCGACAATTCATTTTTGGGTTGTCTTTGTATGTAAATTAAGTGCTTATAACTATTGTTTTGACTTTTGGGTAGTATAGACAAATACTTTGGATCTGCTATGTGTGCAAGGGTCAAAAAATGGTCACGCCAAGGTTATGTCTAAAACAATTCCCTATTGCTCCATTACTTGTGCACTTTGACAACCAAAAACATTGCACAATTGATCCATACTTGCACACAAATGCCCCAATAATTGTTGACTATTGGTACAAATAAAGTTGTATAATTAATCTAATTACTAACTTTTTTTCTCATAAAATAGGAGGCTATTAGCCTACTAGCTGATTCTTTTTAAGTAGACTTTTTATTAGCAAAACCTAATAAATGATAAATAAAAATGAAGATAAATGATAACTGATATTCCTCCCCTATGTTTTAGTAGACTTTTTAATAGCAAAGTCCAATAGACCAAAAGATGAATGATAACTGATACTCCCCCATGTTTTCTAAACATTGAAATGCCCTAATGTTGATCTCTTTTGTTAATATGGTCATAGAAAGGTTACCTGATCAGAAAGGAAAAGCGAAGGATGCTTTTCTTTGAATTCCTATTCATGTACAATTATTAATGTTCACTATAGAAAACCCATATATACTTCTTTGTAGAATTAAAAGATACATTTCATTTAATAATAACAACTTTAAAGTTACAATTATTAGTATAATATTATCAAAAAATATTAATTTAAGTACAACATTTAAATCAATAATTATTATCATGACCTTTAGAAAGTGCTCACGTAAAGTGTATGAGAAAGTCATTATTTTTTGTGAGTGCAATTGTTCAAGCCATTGTCACACTTGCAAATGTATGTGTCATGATATTTATCATTGTAGCTGGCAGTATTATTGGCTTTCAGATTGGTTGGCCTAGATATGAGCTAGCTAATGGCTATTTTCCATATGGACTCAATGGTGTGCTTGGTGGGGCAGCAACAATTTTCTTTTCTTATATTGGTTTTGATACAGTTGCTAGTACTGCTGAAGAGGTCAAGAACCCACAACGTGATTTACCTCTAGGCATTGGCATAGCATTTTCCATATGTGGTGGACTATACATGCTTGTGTTTGCTATTATTTTTGGCATTGTACCGTACTATTTAATGGACCCAGATACTCTAATCTCATCTGCATTTTCAGGTCATGGCTTACATTGGGCAATGTATATTGTTACTGCTGGTACAGTGGCCGCACTTTCATCTACATTGATGGGTTCCATTCTTCCTCAACCCAGAATATTGATGGCAATGGCTAGAGATGGATTGCCTTCATTTTTCTCTGAAATCAACAGAACTACTTTAGTTCGCATCAATAGCACTTTACTAACTAGGTGTGCTGCTACTATTATGTCATTTTCAATGGATGTTTCTCAATTGGCAGGCATGGTCAGTGTTGGTACACTACTTGCTTTTACAATTGTGGCAGTTTCTATTCTTATACTGAGATATGTGCCACCAGATGGGGTGCCTATTTCACCTAATTTCATCCAATGATAGGGACTAACACATCTTTCCAAGGTCTTACATCAATTTTGGATAGGGACATACACATCTATCCAACATCAGTTATGAACAAGGAGATAAACATTTGTTCACAACAATTATTCTTGCGGACAAATACTTCCGATCACTTGCACCATCACATGAATGGGAACAATCACATCCATTCACTAACAACCAAGAAATGTGATTGGGGACATAGACATCCAACC
Organism: Chamaecyparis obtusa; assembly: GCA_027943335.1. Taxonomy (NCBI): domain Eukaryota; kingdom Viridiplantae; phylum Streptophyta; class Pinopsida; order Cupressales; family Cupressaceae; genus Chamaecyparis; species Chamaecyparis obtusa. Next base: position 500,446 of record BSBK01004303.1, on the reverse strand, counting down.
ACAAATACAGAGTTTGAGAACCAAGTCCTCGTTGTTGCATATGTAGCCACCATTGTAGATTAGTGCCACTCTGATCACAAATGATATGAGACGGTTGCTACTTCCATTTAGAAACCAATCTTGGCTTTAGTCTTTTTAGTACAAATAATTTTGTCACTAATGCAATTCATGACCCTGTCGCTAGTGACTAACAAGAGGTCACTGAATCTCCTCCAACCTCTAGTGCCTTCATCCTCTGGTGTGTTGGCTACTTAGCAGATTTGGATTTTGAGTCTCATTTTGTCACTTGCGAGGAAAGAGCATATTCTCCCTCATAATGTTAACTTTTCACAAAGAGTGTCAGGTACCACCGATCATACACTCCAAATACAATTGAAACAATTTTTGTTTTGATATAATTTTTTTTGACACATTTTAAATTTTGACACACACTATTAATATTATTGCAATTCATTAAGATGGATCCTATAATTCAATTTGACTTGCTTCAAAAAGAAAAAGAAAAACTGACCACTATGGGAGACACTAATTTCCTAATATGAGCCCATACCTTGACATCTATTCCACCACATCCATGTCCATTGAAGAGGGTAAGAATAGAATCACGCTACATAGGCTAGATTCCTCTACACAGCCTCTGACCTTTGACAAGGATAGTGCTAAAAAGGATCACGATCGATATCTGATCAATACAATCACCATTGCCCAAGGTGGAGCTCATGTCCAAGTGATCTGTGACTTTGAAAGTCAACCCCTATCTGGATCATCTTGGAAGCTTCCTGAAAGGTTCATGAAGAGAGTGTGGTATTTATCATTGAGAAAGCTCAGAAGAGAGCATCAATGTTGAAGACATCCATAAAATTTGAAGTTTTAGCCTTCAATTCAAAGTATAAATCAGTGACTCAAAATGTCAGTAAGTCTTCCACCTACCGACAATGACAACTTTATTTGCCTTGATGAATTCTTCATATCACTAAAGACTCCTCTCGCAGTTGAAGGAGTAATTACTATCACAATCACACCCTAGTTTGTGTCGAATGGCCATGGAAAATTCTTCTTGTATCTTTTTATCACATAGACCAGGTAAAATCTACATCACTCATATTGATAAAACATTTTCTTCTAGTTTTGCCTATCAATTCATAAAATCTTGATCATCCCTATTGTTAAAACATTTTCTTCTCTTTTTGCCCATCAATTCATAAAATCTTGATCACCCAGTTTGTTAAAACAATTTCTTCTTGTTTTGCCCATCAATTCATTAAATCTTGATCACCCATTTTGTTAAAACATTTTCTTCTGGTTTTTCCCATTAATTCATTAAATCCTGATCACCCATACTGTTAAGACATTTTCTTCTTGTTTTGCCCATGAACTCATAAAATCTTGATCACCCATTTTGTTAAAACATTTTCTTCTTGTTTTTCCAATTAATTCATAAAATCTTGGTCACCCATTTTGTTAAAACATTTCTTCTTGTTTTTCCCATGAATTCACAAAATCACACTGATAGGCCCTTTGCATGTTTTCTCTCAGTTGACCGATTGCACCTCAAGTTGTATATCTTATAGATGGCTCTTAAAACACCCACATAGATTTCAATATATATTAATATTTCTTTCAATCTGTTATGCCAGCTACAAATGTTCTCAAGAATATGGGAAATGGAAGAAATGTGAATGATACATCTGTCATATATTCAACAGACAGTAATGGAAACAATTCATTTGGAGGCAGTCTGAGCCTCGAAGAAAGAAAATCATTTTTCCAATATGATGGGACTAAAGAAATATCTTGTGGGTTTCTAAGTCCTCAAGACAATGGATTCAAAGTCTCTAGTAAAGATCGCCAAGCTATGGATTCTTGCAGGGGTGTAGTTGTAGTTTCTACCATTTTTGGAGCATATGATAAACTCAGGCAGCCAAGACATGTTAAGAAAATCACAACCCAAAGTGTTTGTTTTTTCATGTTTGTAGATAAAGAAACCCTTGAATCCCTAGCCCACAGTGACATAAGGCCAAATGAATTCCACAAAATTGGGTTATGGAGGATTATGTTGGTTACAAGCTTGCCTTACAATACTTTTGTGATGAATGGAATCATACCAAAGCATCCACAAGCAAAGCCTCACACCCAAATTTACATATGGATACCATAAATAGAATAAGTCCATACAAAAACCGATTACAAAAAAGAATGCGCAGTCAAGAAAAGACTTTCCAATCTAAGAGAAAATGAAGCAACTTGGGCCAATCCAAACCAGATATATGGCTTCACGCTATTAATAAGCCACTGAAATTAAATGATACAGGCCAATTGTATAACCTTACCTCTAAAATTTGAAACCATCAATACAAGAGCACAAGACCAAATTGCTCCCGCCCGCTCCCGCCCGCGCCAAAAATAAAACCAGAAGTGTTTAAATGAAATGCACTTCTTCTTTTTTTTCACTTTTTATGCCCCGTGTTGGTCAAAATTTTGACCAACACGTGCATATAAGGAAAAAAAAAGAAAATTTTAAAACCATTTTGCACTTTGGTCAAAAATTTTGGTCGAAATTTGGGTTCAAATCTACTAGTGTTAAGTTTCAAGAGTAAAGAAAAAGATTAAATATAGTGAACATTGATTCACCCCCCCCGCTCTTAGTGTTCCCATTCCTAATAGTTACTTATCGAAATGAATGCAAAAGAGAGTGCTTATATAGATATTTCAAGGCAGGGTTCCTCAGTAAATGTAAGGGCCCCTAATTTAAATTTCACCTTGAATTATGGTCCAATCACAATAGCCAACTAAGTAGAGAAAATATAAAATGAATTTTGAATAAAAACCCTTCTGCATTCAAATCCGAAGGCCCCTTTTTAATTTCGGGCCCCGCTATGATCTAAATTTGGATCGGGGACCAAAATCTGACAAATGTCAAGGTCGACCTTGACCCTGACCCAAGGTTTCAGGCCAGTCAACATAGAAATCAAAGAATTTTTTGGGTCGGCCAGAGACTTAGAATGATGGGAAAACATGACAATGCTGGAAAAGGGCACAGAGGCCTAGAAGAGATGTGATGAAGGCTAGGAGGACTAGTACATAGGTCCTACCTAGAAAATAGAGCCATGAAGAAGGAAATTAAGGAGAATCCTCAGGATCCTAACCCTAATTTCACCTAGAAATGAAGAATCAAGTGCAAATGCATCCTAAATGGAAATCTATCATGAAAATGCATTAAATGAGGGTGCTAAACCTACCAAGATAGAAATGCTTCTATTTTAAGATGATACATTTAGCCCCCACTTTAGCTTAAATATGACACTACGTGAATATGCAAGCTAAAGTAAGAAAACATCATAATAAAAAAAAGGATATAACCAAGTCCTCAATGTAGAGATTTTGCAAAAAATTGTTAGTACCCGTAACATGCAACACACAAGGTTAATGAAAATCCATAAATCACCTAAGACTTACTAAAATGAAATTTAGAAATGCATAGAGTCCCTTATGCCCCCCTTGTTTCGGCTTTCTACTTCTAAAAGGTGAAACAGGGTGATAAGGATAGCCTTATACACTGGATATGCAATTTGTTGAAAAGGGCCTTTTCCTAAACTAGTTAGAAGGATTCCTACCCTTCTTAAAATGATTCAAGGAGTTAGGTATCTGAATCATGATTCTAATGCCGTAGACGGCACTGAAAACATAGCTACAAAACTCAAGTTATGATGAAAAGAGTGAATGTCTATCTAAATGCATATGAAGGGAAAATCAAATTTAACATAAATAAACCCTAACAATCCCTAACAAAAAACCTAATTTTGATCTATAAATAAGGGAAGAGAGCACATACCTACTCATTCTTACCATTTGCAGAGTTTAGGAGAGAAAGCAGGATGTCGAGCAAAGAAGAACTTCGAGCAACACGAATGGAGCTCCTGAGACAGTGCTTGGCTACTAGACAACCACTTCTTGAGGTAAGTTTGTTGTTGTTGATTTTTGTAATCTCAAATTCCTATTTTTATAGGCAAGGTCGACCCTGACCCAGTTATGTTGACCTTGACCCTTTAAGGTCGACATGAAATGGGAAGGTCTACACCTATTCTGGAATGAGGTCGACCTTGACCCAGAAAGGTCGACCTTGACCCAGGAAGGTCAACCTTGACCTAGTAAATTTGGATTTATAGTTTTGTGATTCTATAGTTCTGATATGATGTTGGTTTGTGCTTACAGGACCTGGTTTGTCTCTGTGAGAACCCCTTTGGAGGGCCACTACTGATCATCAGAGAGAACCTATCTGAGTTGAGTGGGGATTAGATACAATTGTTCAAAGATATAGAAATGTATTGGGTAACAATCCTACCATAGATGAGATTCCACTGAGCCATGATATCAGCTCTTATAGAGAGGTGGGATGAGGACACATGTTCCTTTCATCTTCCCTTAGGAGAGATCACAGTGACACTGGAGGATGTATACAAGATCCTGCGACTTCTATTTCAATGTGAGCCTGTCAGACTGAGAGTACAATGGGGTCCTGAGGATATCCATGAAAATGCAGAGTATTTCTTAGGACGGGTTCCATAGATGTGAACCTGAGCAAATTAGATCACCCTAGCAGCCATACTAGTCGGTCTGACACCCTTGGTATGAAGGGTTATGTTGTGTATACTTTCTTTAGTTGTAGTACTCAACACAAAGGGTATAATCTTTTCAGGACCTTTTACCCATCTTGTACGCATGATGGAGAGTGATAGGACTATCTTTGTGTGGGGCCACAACATGTTAGCCCATCTATTCATGTCGGGTTCACCAAAATGTAATGTGTAAAATATAGATAGGGTTTAGAATAGTGGGGGTTTGCACATAAAAGAGACCCTAAACCAATATTTAACATAAACATGAAATTCTAAGGATAAGGAATATAAATCTGGAAATGCTTGCAAAGAATAATGAAATCGGATAAAATGAAATACATACCTCATAATATAGAAGATCTAGAAATAACTATTTTCTGGTGTCTGTACTGATTTTCTGGAAATTCTACGACTAGATCTAGAACATAAACATAGAGATGGAGAAAATCCATAAATCTTTTCTTTTTCTGAGCTAGGTCGACCTTGACTTGCACTGCTCTGATGGAAATTCTGTTCACGGATCCCAGAAGTTTGCCGAAAAGGGTATCCAGATCTTCTCTGCAACTCTCGAAATAGTGACTGTAGATATCTCAAAATGGTGTTTTGGGGTGTCTATATAGGTTTTTACCTTAATCAAACCTCTGTTTTGGTGTTTTCCACCTCCATGAATAGCCGCATGTAATAGAATGTGTGTGTGTGTGTGTGTGTGTTGCTCGTAGGAAGAGCTTTGAATGTGCAATGCCAAGATCTAATCCTCTAGATTGAAACCCTAGCATGAATTCAAATGAGAGAGCAATGCATAAATTTGAATATGATAAAGAAAGCATACCAAGCCCCCAAGGCTAAAGTACTCCTACCAAACTCACAATCTGTAGTTTCTACCTCATGATTGTATCTTTTGAATGCTTGAATGTTGAAAATGGTAGATCAAGGAAGAAGGAATCTTTCTTTCTCCAAATGAATGTCCACAATAACTTTTCCACAAGATGCTTTCTTTCCTCAAGGCATCATGAATATCTTGTTTTCCTATCTCATCCTCTTGCAATCTTGCATCATCATCTCCTCATAACTTTTTTCTTGTTACTTGATTCCTTGTTGTTACTTGTCGAAATGAATGCAAAAGAGAGTGCTTATATAGAGATTTTAAGGAAAGGTTCCTCGGGAAATGTAAGGGCCCCTAATTCAAATTTCACCTCGAATTATGGTCCAATCACAATAGCCAACTTAGGAGGGAAAATATTAAATGAATTTTGAATAAAAACCCTTCCGCATTTAGATCCGGAGGCCCATTTTTAATTTTGGGTCCCGCTATGATCTAAATTTTGAAGCGGGGACCAAAACCCAAAAAAGGTCAAGGTAAACCTCAACCCTAACCTAGGTCAAGGTTGACCTCAACCTTGACCCAAGGTTTCAGGCCAGTCAACATAGAAATCAGAGAAGTTTTTGGGTCGACCAGAGACATAGAATGATGGGAAAATATGACAGAATGTCAGAAAAGGGCACAGAGGCCTAGAAGAGATGTGATTAAGGCTAGGTACATAGGTCCTACCTAGAAAATAGAGCCACAAAGAAGGAAATCAAGGAGAATCCTCAGGATCCTAACCCTAATTTCACCTAGAAATGAAGAATCAAGTGCAAATGCATCCTAAATGCAAATCTATCATGGAAATGCACTAAAGGAGGGCGCTAAACCTACCAAGATGGAAGTGATTCCATTTTAAGATGATATAGTTAAATTTATGTGATAAACATATTGACCATTTTGTGTGTTCTTCACATTTGACTCTTTTAATCACCGCTATTTTAAAAAGTTAGTAGATTAGAAACTAGATCTTAAGCATTATTATTCTTGTTTTTATCACATCTTTGAATTTTAAATGTAGACATCTTGAATAATTGATTTTAATTTAGTTTTATTAATTTTAGGAAAAAGGTGGCTACTTTTGATTCCTTTTGGTCTCTCATTCCATATGCTTAACCATTATAAAAAGTAGAAATGGCTTACCACTAAAGATGAACACAAGGAAAAAGTCAATGCTATAAATATAATATTTTGAGGTAAATGAATTGGGATTCTTTTATAGGGCTTTAGCTCAAGAACTAGTACCGAAATACATAAAATAGAAAAGATGATAACTTTTAATAAGCAACTCATAAATGGACGTAGTAGGTAGCCTTCATTAGTCAAAAAGATAATGCTACCAAGAACAACATCCTATGTGAACACTAGAATAAGACATCAAACAAACCAACCAATTGAAGAAACAAAAGAAAAAAATTCATAAGAGAAAACACACACATTTAGGAAAACTAAGATAAACCCTAATATGCCATAATTAAATAGCTTGAAGTTATTTTCTACCTATAAAACTCCCTATTATGAAACCTTTACCAAAGATCCCAACTGAATTTAGCATGAACACTAATGAATCCATTGACACATCCAAACTAGCAAGAAAAATACTTTTAACATTTATATTCCTACCAGGAAAACCTGCTTATAATTTTTTAATCTCAATATTATGGTCACCTATCACCTCAAGCAAACCCTTATGGTGTAAAACCACCCCATTCTTAATTACCAAAGATGAATTTTGATAAAATTTATTAAGATTTCTCACATCCATGATTAAAATGTCACATTCATGTTAGTTATCTTGGACATTCTTGCCCTTGCAAGCCCAATACCATGCACTAATGGGGATGCCTTGTCTTTCAACATGAACTTTGAGTACTCTATCATTTATACTTGGTAGGACTCACTATCAATTTCAACTAACAGTCCTTCACATGTGTCTCTAGGACAACCACCTCTCAATTAACTTCAAACTCTTCTACAATTGAATATTTTGATTGGAGCATTAGGTATTATCCTTAATACTATAATTTCCCATAATTATTTTAACCACATTTACCTTGGCTGCCTTGGAATAGGTAACTATATTTTTTAGCCTATGATTGGAATCTTTTCCCTAGTAGAGAGGGGCCTGGGACATTCTCAAACCCTACCTACCCATTAAAATAGCTCTAGTTGCTAGCCACAAAAACCACATTGGAATCACCAATACCCCACAAAAAGAGAAAATCTCCACTCCAAACCAAAAAGAATGCTAGATGGGAAGAATTTAGATGCCTTGCACTTATAACCAAAATAATCATAAAAGATCATAAAAATAAGTCAAGCTATATTCCTATCAAACATGCTACAAATGTGAAAACTGCACACCAAATACCAACAAACATACACCACATGTGAGGCTTAAATGATAATAATATCTAGTCTATATATAAATGAGACGATGACAATCTTTCAAGGGTCTTCATTTATAAGATTTGTTAGACATTTACATTCATTGACATGAGTGTCAATGAAGTTGAAATTATATAGGTCAATTTATTTATAAATCTACCACTTTATCTTTCTCTTTGTAGTACTGAACCACTCCACCTTTATCAAATTTACTTTTCTGATATATATTTTAAAATTGATCTATGTTTTCATTAGGGAAAAAAGAAAGATTTGTTTCACTCTATTTATAACAATTAGTGAATCTCACATCACTCATGTTGCAAAACTCTTTAATAAGGTAGATGAATATTGTACTTTATAATACAACATCTCATCTAGCTTCATTATTACATTTTTACCTCAAATGAAAAGAGCCTTGAAACATTAAAGCACTCGATATGTCCCAAAATATATGAATTGTCCTTGTTGAACCAAGATTGCCTTGAAAAGCTCCATCAAAAAAGAGGGCTTTCCATTTATTTTTAATATTATTCTTAGAAACAACTAACCCATTAATGAAATAAATTTAGTTTAGTGTTGGATCTAATATAACTTTAAATTTTCTCAATGCTAGGCCAATGCATCTATATCTTAAAAATTTAGAATAGTATATAATGGGCTACAAGATTAGTTATTTCATCTTCTTTGTCAATGGAACACTCTATAAGCTAACAACTATGATTATTATAAGAGAACTTTCTAGAAAAAAATGTGCATAAATCTTTATCAATGTTTCATATCGCATTCCATAATCCGTCATTAAGATAAAAGATATATGTAGATTGATACCTAGGGCCCTATAAAGAGAGAACTTTAGCAAAGTATATTTTTGTTTGGACATTTTATCCAACCAACCATCAATGAGAAACATTGCAATGACAACACAAACACATGAACACCAATTTTTTATGTGGAAAATCCAATGTGGGGAAAACCACGGTGAGAAACACACTCACTATATAAATAACTTACAAATGGTTAGGTCACATGCTAGGGAGCTCACCACTCCTAAAAAGAAATTGTAGGCTAAGACACACAATATTAGGGAGAGATATAGGGACTTGTAGAGTTGAGATGCATGATCCCAATGCAAGATACATATCTATACAAGATAGAAAAAGAACCACTATCTTCTAGTAGGTACAAAGATATGATGAAATAAAAAGATGTAAGGTCTCCTAATCAACCACTGTAACAACTCTTGCAAGCTCAAACACTTGAACCTATTCTCTTCTACATTTATGTCACACTAAATTTTTATTTGATCCACACATAATTTGCAACATTCTACACTCAACTCAATCATCCAAACATCTATATATACCAACTTGATAATCTAAAAACACAACTAGGTCAACCTCAATGAAGATAATCATTATTTACACAAATTCAGTCACCATGAACACTTATACTCAATGTGGTCCACCCCAAGAAATAAAGGGGGTCCAAATACCTCATAACACAACTTCCACAAATGATTTGAATAAAGAACACTTATTGCAACATCCTCCAAAGTTGGCACCAAACTTTATGTGTACCAAAGCATAAGGACATGTTAACTAGTTGGCCCAAAAATAATCTTGAATGCACATAAACACACCATGGAAAGATTCATATCAACCTCTTAAATCTACCTCAAAAACATATCTGAACCAATAAGTCATAAATCATATCACCAAAAATAACTGAATTGACTAGAGAACAAGACACACAACAATACTAAACTCATAGCAACATAACTTCACTTGCAAAGAAAACCAATATAAGATATCTAAAGTGGAACATTACACAAATGTTAGGAACACCAACCCACACTAAAAACATATCAATGCAAAGAAATCTCTGGACCATTCTTGGAAGTGGGCCTCACTGTCAACAAATAAAAAAATACAGCTTCAACCTTTGAGATTTTGTGGGCCTAAAAGTAGGATAGCGCAACATTCATGTATCATATATGATAACACAAAAACCACAAGTCACCAACTTCTTATGTGAAACAATGCAAATCATTTTACCATAAGGACTTCATATACCCTTTCCTGAATATACCAACTTCTCATGCTTCTAATCTTTCATAAATACCACATACCAACTTATCACCACCACCAAACATAAAAACAACATATGATCATCCACTACTAGACTTCAAATATTTTTTCCTATATATTTCAACTTCCCGATATCCCATAGAAGATTGACAATATTTGATAAAAATGATCACATTAAACACTTATCTCCCATACACAAATATGATACTTATCTTCATTAGGTACAACACTGAATACATACAACTCTTCATCAAGTTGACATCAATGACAACACCAAACACACATTGCTAAAAATATTCCTCTCTTTCATTGACAGAAACATGAAGGAAAAAAATAACAAACACAACCTGGTGAGCAACCACCACACCAATCCAAGAGATAAAAGATATACATTAAGTCTCCCCCTACAGTGATTCTCTACTCTTATACATCTAGTTTGAAGGAGGGGAAATAACCCCTAACTTTTGTCAGAGATAATAAAAAGTATCCTTTGATGGTGACTTATTTAAGATATATATAATTTGATCTTATGTGGGCACATACTCTAATCTAACTTCCTTTGCTGATACTTTCTCTCTCAATAAATGACACTAGATAGAAATGTGTTTAGTCCTTGAGTGCATCACTAGATTCTATAAAATATTGAGAACACGTATATTATCACATATAATCAAAATTGCTCCATCATACACAACCTTGATATCTTTGAGATTTTATTTCATCCACAATACCTATGTGCAACAAGATTCTACTACAATATACTTTACCTCTACAATAGATAAATAAACTAAATATTGCTTCTTGTTCATCCAAGAGACTATCATATCACCAAAAAAAAATGCACCACCACTTGTCCTTATTATATCATCTACACATCCTGGCCAAATAACATCAGTAAAATATTTTAAAGAAAATTCATTATCCCTCTTGTACCATAATCCAAAATCTAGAGTTCCTTTCAAATATTTGAATATTCTTTTCACTACCTTCTCATGTGAATGCTTAGGATTAGCTTGATATCTTGCAACCAAGCAGATTGCATGCATAATATATGGCCTTCAAGTAGTTAAATATACCAATCATAGATATGTAAAGCTTTTAATAAACATTCTAATATTTGGGATCCTTGCTTAAATGATTGCCAATAGTTATGGGAGTCCCAATTGGTTTACAATCCTCTATTCCAAACTTTTTAAATATTTTCTTGATGTACTTGGTCTTAGAAATGAAAATATCATCTATCATTTGAGTAAATAGAAGACCAAGAAATAAATTCAACTCACCAATCATAGAGCCAAATATGATGTCATTAATATATACTACTATTAGAATTTGATCACCTTCAAATTTAAAATAGAGATTACTATATGTGGTACCTTTGTTAAAATTATGTTGTAGAAAATACCTATCTAATCTTGCCTACCAAGCTCTAAGAGATTTCTTGAATCCATAAAGTATATTTTTTGAGCATACAAACCCTATCCAAATCATTGGAAAACTAAAACCCATATGATTTCTCAATGTAAACTTCTTCCAGCTCTCCATTAAAAAATAAAGACTTTAGATCCATCTGATATAGTTTGAAAATCTTATAAGAAAAAAAAGAAAGAAACATTCTTATAGCTTTCAATATGGCTACCAGATAAAATGTCTCCTCAAAATCTATATCTTTAACTTGAGTATAAGTTGTATGTACCAGTCTTTCTTTGTTTCTTCAGACTTTACCATCTTCAGTCGGTTTGTTTCAAAACACCCATTTGGTTCCAATTACATTCTTGTCCACTATTCTAGGTACCAATTCCTATGTATTATGTCTTTATCTAATCCAGTGCATCCATAACTCTCATCCAACTTTCATCTCTTCTTGATTCTACATAAGTTTTTGGTTCTACCTCGAATAAAAATTAGTATTTTTTTCGTTCACTCATCTTGGCCAATATTCTCCTTGTCAACACACAATTGTCTTTGTCTCTAATTATCTAATCCTCTTATTGATGTCTCTATACACGCATTTTTTAGGTCTTCAATGTTTTTTTGGGTTCATTTTCATCTTACTCTTATTCTTCTTCATTTTTTGGAGCATTATTTTCTTCTACAAGAGCAAAAATAACAACTTCAAATGATAACTCGGGCTCTCGAGTAACCTAATTCCATTATTCACTAACCTAGACTTTTTTTTTCAACAATCTTCTATAGACTCATTATAGAATCGCTATGCATTTATCTTTGTAGAATATCCCAAGAATATGCCTTCATCTATTACATCAAACTTTCCAAGATTATTTTCATCTCCCATGATGTAGCATTTGCTCCCAAAATCCTTAAGTGCTTCCTAGTAGCTACATTTCCAAACCACAGATCATAAGGTATTTTAGTATGATTCACTCTTACGTGTACCCTATTAAGAAGGTAAACAATAGTATTCACAACATCTCTCCAATACATGTTAGGTAAATTAACATCTTTCAACATGGTTCTAGCCATTTCTACTATAGTCCTATTCTTTCTTTCAACCACTCCATTTTGTGATAGAGTTCTAGGAGCAAACAGTTGTCTTTTGATTCCATGTTCTTCACAAAATCTATCTAACTCATATGATGTAAACTCACCATCTCTATCAAACCTTAACCACTTGATATTAGCATCTATCTAATTCTCAACAAAATTCTTAAATGTCTTGAAAGCCTTTGATTTTTCTCTTAAGAATGTGACCCATGTCATTCTAGAATAATCATCAATAAGTAATAAGAATTACCTTTTATTTTTTAGTCTCTTGTTCTTGCGGGTTCACACAAATCTATATGTATCAACCCAAAAGGTCTTGTAGTTAAGTGTTCCTCATTCTTGAACTTGTATTTGGTTTCCTTTACCTTCTAACATTATCTGCATATTTTATTAGTAGGCTTGATAATTTTTTGTAGATCTCTCACCACCTTAGAAGAGTTTATCTTCACCATATTGTCAAAGTTAATATGTCCCATCCCTTTGTGCCACAACCAACATTCGTTACTATTTTCCAATGAAAATTTTCTTCTCTTATTTTCCTTAAGATAATTGATGTAGTCATGACTGAATTTTTCCCAATGGAGATGGTCTAGCCATGCAACAAGAGTCAACACAATGGAAACAACCAACTTAGAAACAAGAATAGACAGTCAAGATGCTTCAACAAATCTTGCATTAGCACAAAATCAAGTATTTACATCACATTGTCCTACAACATGTAGATTACCAACTTTCAACATACATGCTTGGTTACAACAAAATTCTAGACGTAAACCCTAGTGCTAAACCCCAAAGGTTATCTTTCTTATCAGCCCCTAAACAAAGATCATAAGCCTCAATATATAGAGCCTTCGCAACACACATGTCAGCCAAATCATTTACTTTTTCCAAGACTAACAAAATGTAACGTGTAGAAATATAGGTCAGGACCCAAATCATAAGATCTCATTTCCCATATATAGAAATGATGTGCAATCCAAGAGATATGTTAGCCAAAGGTCCACGGTCATCAAGATATGAGTCACCAAGCTTCGATGATTAGGAAAATTCTTCATGAGATCAAAAACTCCATTTGACTGCTAGAACATGAAGAACACACAAAACTGACCATGGGTATTTAATTTCTTCAAAGTAAAGTATTGTATTGATGTGTGAACCTAAACATAATTAAAAAATGATATCCAAAACCAATTCTGACGTTTGGAACAACCAATGATCCAAGACAAGGGAATACCACTAAAGACTTAGAAAACTAGAAAATAAGAACAAATTGAAAGGAAATATTTTTTGGGGTGATGCAAGATTGCCAACAACCCAAGTATGCTCCTACATCAGACACCCCTAGTGAGAATAAGATGTTCCATAAGAGGAACTTATGACCATCTTGCAGGATTCAGGACATAAATCTCATGCTCATTTCTAATCCAAATATCCTCTTTAACTACAATTTTCTTCCCCTAAACTTTTTCTCTTTCTTTTTCTATATCCATCCTCTTACTTTGTTTTGTACCCTCTCTATTATGTCTCATATCATCATCAAGTAGTAAATAACTCTTACCATCACCTCACATCCTTCGCACAACCAATTTACCTCTACTACAAGACTTCATATGATCCAAAGCCTTATGTTGCAATACCTTACCCTTCCTATTATGTAATACTAATCGGTCTTTAGATCAGTCTCCAATATTAATCTTTAGGTTCATATCAACCTCTGTATTTTTCTTTTCCAAATAGTAATTCTTTATTATTCTTGTGTTCCTTGTAGTTATCCCTTTTGCCTCCTCAAGGGAACCAAAGTAAACTTATGTCCATCCTTCTCTATTGTGACCAATTTATTTATGAAATCATGACTAGCTCCGTTATCAAATTGCCAAGGTTTTCCCAATAGAACATGAAAAGAACTCATACATACCACATCACATAATACCTCATCTTCATAAGGCCCAATGATTAAAATCACCACACACCACTCCTTCACCTCCACCATATGATCATTTGAAAACTAACTTATCTCATAAGGATAAGGATGTTTAAACCTCTTCAAGCCAAGCTTTTGCACCATCTCTTCTGATACCAAATTATCAGTACTACCACTATCTATAAAAACCTTACAACATATACCTTATGATTTGCAAAAAATCCTAAACAAATTCCTCCTTTGTAAAGGTTCAAATTCCTTCTTACTCAACATGATTCTCATAAACATAAGAGATTCTCCCATCTTAGGTTCTACCATATTCTCCACAAGTTGATCAGTAGCATGCTCATCATGTGATACATGATTTTTTTACCCAAGCTTTTACTATATCCTTTAGAACATTGAAAGGCTCTATGTCCTATGCCACCACATTTAAAGAAAGTACCTTTGAATTCTCTACTACCACTTCCTCTCCTAAGTTTATTCTGATCAGGTTCTACCTTAATGGTCTTCTTCTCTTTTCCATTTCTACTCACTTGCTTCTCCTTCCCTCTAGGGTTACTCATTTTCCTTTTCAACTTATCTTCTGCCTTTAATTCTTACTGATAAGCATCCTCAACTATAGAAATATGCAACATAATCAACTCATCCTAAATATTAAATCTCAGTCCATTAATATATCTAGCCACCTTCTCCTTAGTTATCTCTCAGTATCCACATCTAATTGTCATCTTTCAAAATTCTATAGTGTATTCCTTCACACTCATGTACTGCTTCAAGTTCTACAATTTCTTGAACAATTCCAATTCATAATCTTTAAGAATGAATTTGGCCTTCAATCTAGCAACCATCACCCTCCATCTAGTGATTTCCATTTCATTGTTATCCTCTCTATCTTTTTGCAATTCCTTCCACCATAAGGAAGCATAATGCTTCAACTTAGTCTGTGCTAACCTAACCCTCTGTGATCTTTGATATCTTTAAGCTCAAAATAGTCTTCTAGTTCACCAATCCAATCTAACAAATCCTTGAGATGTAATGAACCAGAGAAATTAGAAACCTCCATCCTATGAATTTTACTTGTTCCATAACCCTTAACAATATTTCTTATTTTGTAGGGATCTTATCATCTATGGTCTCAAGATCTTCAGAAGCTTCCCCATAGTCATCCTCAATCTTAGGAATCCTTCTCAATCCATTCAATGCATTATGAAACTCATTTCACATCTCATCCTTAAACGCCCTCATCATTTTCTCTAACCATCTAGGGTTCATTATTCTAGGTGCCATCTTTCCAATCCTCTGATGCAACAGCCTCAACTTTAGTGATCTGATTACAAGGTTCTAATTTCCTCTCACTTGGCAATCTATCAAACACACTTTCAACCTTCCTCCAACTTAGCAATTATTTCACCCTTGATATGTCTTCAACAAAGATCTAAACCTACAAAAATCTCCTATGTGATCCCCTTATGCAAGCCCTCTGCAATTGTGGACCCAAATCCACACTCTACCATCCCACAATCAACATATCTAGGACTTTGCAACCTCAAGAACTTAGATATGCTTACACAGGAACATCAACCTTGCTCTAATACCATTTGACATAGTCATGAATGGAGTTTCCCCAATGGAGATGGTCAAACCATGTAGAAATAGTCAACACAATGGAAGCAATATCGACTGCATCATATGGTCTCAGAGAAAGATTAATGTTTGTGTGTTAGAAAATCTGAGTTCCTGATCTTTTGAAGCCATATATGTGTTGGTTGTGGGGTGGTTGAGTGTCGATATGGCCTGTAATTGTAGAGGACTTGTGCAAGGGGATCGCAAAGGATATTTTTCTAGTTGAGAACTTTTTTGAAGGAATACTAAGGGTGAATAGATTGACGACTTGGAGGCAAGATGCAAGTGTGTCTAATAGATCACTGAGTGAGAGGAAATTAGCACCTTGTAATTATATCATCGAAGATGAGGTAATTGCACCTGAGGATTGGAAAGATGTCACCTATGAGAATGAACCCTAGAAGACTAGATAAAATGATGGAGGAATTTAAGAATGAGATTTGAACTGATATCTATAATGCATTGAATGGATTGTGAAGTAATCTTGAGATAAAGGATGAATATGAGGAATTTGTTGAAGATCTTGAGATTGCAGATGCTGAGATCCCTATAGAAGAAGAAAGATTGTTAAGGGTTATGGCACAAGTAAGTAAATGTCATAGGATGGAGGTTTCTAATTTATTTGGTTCATTGCATCCTAAGGATTTGATAGATTAGATTAGTGAACTAGAATACTATTTTGAGCTTGAAGATATCATAGATCTATAGATTGTTAGGCTAGTGCACACTAAGTTGAAAGGTCGTGTTGCCTTATGGTGGAAGGAATTGCCGAATGATAGCGAGGAGCGTGGTGAAATGAAAATAACTAGATGGAGGGTGATGGTTTCTAGATTGAAGGCCAAATTCATTCTTAAAGATTATGAATTGGATTTGTTCAATAAATTATAGAACTTGAAGATGGAGATGAGTGTGAAGGAATACATCAAATAATTTTACAAGATAAAAATCAGATTTGGACACCAAGAGATAACTAAGCAGAAGGTGGTTAGATATATTAATGGACTGAGATTTAATATTTAGGATGATTTGAGTATGTTGTGGGTTTCTATAGTTGAGGATTCTTATGAGTATGCATTAAAGGCATAAGATAAGTTGAAAAGGAAATTGAGTAACCCTAGAGGGAAAGAGAAGCAAGTGAGTAGAAATGGAAAAGAGAAGTAGACCATTGAGGTAGAACTTGATTAGAAGACACTTAGATGAGGAAGTGGTAGAAGATAATTCAAAGGTACTTGCATTAAATGTGGTGGCATAGGACATAGAGCCTTTTAATGTTCTAAAGGATCTAGTAAAAGATTGGATTAGTAAAATCTTGTAGCACGTGAGGAGAAGACTACTGATGAACTTGTGGAGAATATGGAAGAACCTGAGATGGGATAATCTCTTATGTTTAGGAGAATCATGTTGAGTAAGAAGGAATTTGAAACTTTACAAAGGAGGAATTTGTTTAGGACTATTGTCAAATCAGGAGGTAAATGTTGTAAGGTTTTTATGGATAGTGGTAGTACTGATAATTTGGTATCAAAAGAGATTGTAAAAAATCTTGTCTTGAAGAGGTTTAAACATCATTTTCCTTATGAGATAAGTTGGATATCAGATGATCATATGGTGGATGTGAAGGAGAAGTGTCTGGTGAATTTTAACATTGGGCCTTATAAAGATGATGTATTATGTGATGTGGTATATATGAGTGCGTGTTGTGTTCTATTGGGGAGACCTTGGCAATTTTATAGGGGATCTATTCATGATTGTAGAAATAACTTAGTCACAATAGAGAAGGATGGACAAAATTTTACTTTGGTCCCCTTGAGGGAGGTAGAAGGGAGAAGTGCAAGGAACCTAAGCATAGTAAAGAATAAATGTTCAAAAAGATAGAATAAAGAGGTTGATATGGACTTGCAAATTAATCTTAGAGACAAATCTAAGGAATGGTTGGTATCAGATAATAGGAAGGGTGAGGTATTACAATAGAAGGCTTAGGATCAGATGAAGTCTTCTAGTCAAGGTGAATTAGTTTTGCGAAGGATAAGAGGTGATGGTAAGATTTCTTTACTACCCGATGTTGATATGAGACATAACAGAGAGGGTACAAAAAAGAGTAAGAGGATAGATCTGGAAAAAAGAAAATTTTCCCCAATGGAGATGGTCCAACCATGAAACAAGAGTCAACACAACAAAAATAACCAACTCAGAAACAAGAATAGATAGTCAAGATGCTACAACAGATCTTGAATTAACATAGAATCAAGTATTTACATTACATTAGCCTGCAACATGTAGATTACAAACTTTTGGTATACATGTTTGATTACAACATAATTCTAGACCTAAACCCTAGTACTAACCCCCAAAGGTTATCTTGTTTATCACCCTGTAGAAAAAGATCATAAGCCTCAATATATAGAGTCTTTGCAACACACATGTCAGCTAGATCAATTACATTTTCCAAGACTAAGAAAACATAACATGTAGAAATATAGGTCAAGACCCAAATCATAAGATCTCATTGCTAATATGTAGAAATGATGCAAGAGCATCCTAGGATTCTTGGTAATCCTATATCAACCAAAAATATGTTTGTCTTTGAAGGTAGATTGTTAGTTTTATCTTGGTTTGGTGGAGTTCTTGCTTGGTTTGGGAGACTGGTTGCTCGGTCTCTAAAGAATGCTTGGTGACTAAAGGCATCGGTTCACTGGCACTCGGCAATAACTATGTTCCTCGATCATGCTTGGCATGGTTGGTCGACTGGTTCTCGGTTATTTCTTTTGTTGCTTGGTGTTCTTGCTTACCGACTGGTTTATTTGGATAAATCAGCTTGGCCGACTGGTGCATTTAATTTGGGTCACACTCCTCATGTTATGGATGGACCATTGGACGTGTGGGGACCTAGATCTGGCATGTTACATTCTTCTATGTGGATCTGATGACCATTTGGGGCCATCTTTGAGAGTTTATTTATTTTGTAAGGCTATGTGAGAGTCAACTGATGTTTTAGCATTTTATATTTGTTTGTAAGGGTTTATTGTTTCATCAGCCAACTTGTGGCTAGGAATCAATATTTATAGGATGCTTGGATAGTTGTTTAGGGCATCAATTTTTGGGAGAAGAAAGGTTAGTAGCCTACGAGCTTAGGAGCAGGAAGATTTCTTGGAAGTTGGAGTATAAGTTTAGATCTTTCCTGGGTGCCTACCAGTGTGTTGTGTGTTACAGACCTAGGCTACCTGAATGCTGATATTGGGGAAAAGATTTGGATCCTATGAGATCTTGTAGATTGTTACTTGTTTTATAATTGGTTGTAACCGGGAAGGCCTTACAGCCTGGCACATTGCATGTAATCAGTGTTTTCATGAATATAGACTTTTGTTTCATTGCAGATCTATTGTTGTTACTGTGTATTTTCATTGCATATTGGTTTGGCT
Organism: Chamaecyparis obtusa; assembly: GCA_027943335.1. Classification (NCBI taxonomy): domain Eukaryota; kingdom Viridiplantae; phylum Streptophyta; class Pinopsida; order Cupressales; family Cupressaceae; genus Chamaecyparis; species Chamaecyparis obtusa. The sequence continues at coordinate 481,025 of BSBK01004303.1, read as the reverse complement.
GCAAGGTCGGTCAGTCCTTAATTGGATCCACCGAGCTTGACTTCATTAAGTGGTATCAGAGCGAAGTTTGTTCCTGTTGGAGTGAAGTCTGTTCCTATTGGAGTTGAGTAGATCTTGTGTATCTAGATCTTGATTTGAAGATGCCTCTGAGGAGAAATCAAGAGATCCCTGAAGAAGAAGAAGAAGAAGCTACTAGAGAATTCTATCTTGATGATTTTAGGGCTTTGTTGAAACAAGTGCAAGACCTATAAGAAGAATTGAGAAAGAAGAAGCCTACCTTGAAAGAGGATAGTGATGATGAATCTAAGGAAGATCATTTTGAAGAAGCTATGGAAGAAGCTAGATATTCTGAAGAGAATCAAATTCTGAAAGCTATGTCTAAGATTGGAAAGAGACCTAAGATTGAAGTTTTTGCATTTGTTGGAAGCCTTAGGCCAGAAGAATTGATTGATTAGATCAATGAGATTGATGAATACTTTGAGTATGAAGAAATAGAAGATCCTGATAGGGTTAGATTTGCAAAGACTAAGTTGAAAGGTCATGGAAATATCTAGTGGAGAGAAGTTCAATTAGAAAGAGGTAGAAGAGGAAAAGAGAAGATCACTAAGTGGAATTGAATGGTTGAAAAGTTGAAGAAGCAATTCATTCCAGTGGATTATGAATTGGACATGTTTAAGAAGATGCAAGCCTTGAAGCATACTAACAAATCGGTACAGGAGTATACCGAGGAGTTTTATAGAATCCTAATTAGAACTAGTCATTCTAAAGATGATAAAGAGAAGGTTGCTAGGTATTTCTATGGCTTGAGACCTAGTATTCAAGAAGAATTACTTACTATGCGGATGACAAAAATTGGTGATGCTTATCAGATGGCATTAAAGATTGAAGAGAAGCTGAATAGGAAGTATGAAAAAAAATAGAACAATAGGAACCGAGGTGGTAAAACTGGTGAGATAGTTGATGAGGGTAATGTGACAAAGAATCCTAAGTCTGATGTAGGATCTGGCAGTGGTCAAGTTACTAAGAATGCTGGATAGAGAGGAAGGTGGAAGAATGAGTTCACCGGCACTTGTTATAAATGTGGTGAAGCTGGTCATAGAAGTTGGTAGTCCTAAGAAAAGAGTTGCATTAGCTGCTGAAGAAGACATTGAGAATGTTCTAGAGAAAGGTGAGACACTTATCACTAGGAGATTAGTTGCATGTGTTCATGAACCAGTGTAAGTGCAAGAATAAGGTATGTAATGTCATAGTTGATGGTGGCAGTTCTGAAAATTTGTTTAGAACCAGATGTAAGTGCAAGAATAAGGTATGTAATGTCATAGTTGATGGTGGTAGTTCTAAAAATTTTGTTTGAGATGAAATGGTTAGTAAGTTGAATTTGGAAAGAAGGAAACATCATAATCCTTATCAGATTAGTTGGATACAAGATGTTTGTAAGGTTAGAGTTGAAGAACAATACTTGGTTAAGTTTTAGATTGGATCTTACCATGATGAGATATTATGTGATATATTGCTTATGGATGCTTGTCATCTATTGCTCGGTAGACCCTGGCAGTTTGACAGAAATGTTTTGTTTGATGGTCGTGCTAACACCTATGTGGTTAGGCATGAAGGAGCTCGGCATAAGCTGATACCTTTATAGGAGATAGGGGTGAAAGGATGTGGAGTTATTAGGTGTTGTCCTTATGACAAACCTCAGGAGAAGAAGGTTGATGAACCTATTCCTGTTAAGTCTAGTTTGAAGGAGAAGGAGACTGATATCTCTAAAGAGTTTTTTGAGATTAAAAAGTAGATGGTCTTGTTGGTAGAGATGGTTCAGCAGATGGTGACATTTGTGACATAGAGAGATGCAGATGATACTGAGTTGATTGAAGAGTCTGGAGAGGATAAACCTTACTGAGGCACTGAGGTGGTTGGTAATGGTCAGAGTCGGTTACTATCAATTGCCGACTAGAGGAGTAAACAAAGTGGAAGACAAAAGGACTTTTTGCATGAGACAGTGAATGGAGTGAAGACTACTTGGGATGAAGGACAAGAAGAGATATGGGTGATGAACAAATTTGGCATACCTATTATGATTCCCTTGAGGCATTCCTGATTTCCTTATAAGAAAATCTTTCTTACCTGGGGTGTCTGATGCAGGAGCATCCTAGGATTCTTGGTAATCCTGTATCAACCAAAAATATGTTTGTCTTTGAAGGTAGATTTTTAGTTTTGATCTTGGTTTGGTGGAGTTCTTGCTCAGTTTGGGAGACTGGTTGCTCAGTTTATGTGGTTACTGGGGTGCTTGGTCTCTAAAGAATGCTCGGTGATTGAAGGTGTTGGTTCATTGGTGCTCAAAAATAACTTTGTTCCTCGATTATGCCTAGCATGGTCGATCGACTGGTGCTCGGTTATTTCTTCTATTTCTCAGTGTTCTTGCTTACCGACTGGTTTGTTTGGATAAATCAGCTTGGCCGACTGGTGCATTTAATTTGGGTCACGCTCCTCATGTTATGGATTGACTGTTGGACATGTGGGGACCTAGATATGGCATGTTGCATTCTTCTATGTGGATCTGATGACCATTTGGGGCCATCTTTGAGAGTTTATTTATTTTGTAAGGCTATGTGAGAGCCGACTAATGTTTTAGCATTTTATATTTGTTTGTAAGGGTTTATTGTTTCATCAATGGACTTGTGGCTGGGAATCAGTATTTATAGGATGCTTGGATAGTTGTTTAGGGCATCAATTTTTGGGAGAAGAAAGGTTAGTAGCCTACGAGCTTAGGAGCAGGAAGATTGCTTGGAAGTTGGAGTACAAGTTTAGATCTTTCCTAGGTGCCTACCAGTGTGTTGTGTGTTACAGACTTGGGCTAGCTGAATGTTGATGTTGGGGAAAAGATTTGGATCCTGTGAGATCTTGTAGATTGTTACTTTCTTTGTAATTGGTTGTAATCGGGAAGGCCTCACAGCCTGACACATTACATGTAATCGATGTTTTGATGAATATAGACTTATGTTTCATTGCAGATCTATTGTTGTTACTATGTATTTCTGCTGCATATTGGTTTGGCTACAAGTTTGGTCAGTCCTTAATTGGATCTGTCGAGCTTGACTGCATTAAGAAATGATGTGTGATCCAAGAGATATGTCATCCAAAGATCCATGATCACCAAGATATGATTCACCAAGCTTCGTTGATTGGGAAAATGCTTCACGAGATTGGAAAACTCCATCTAACTATTAGAACATGAATAAAACACATAACTAGCCCCAAGTCTTTAATTTCTTCACAGAAAAGTATCAGATTGAGGTGTGAACCCAAACATAATTAAAAAAAGATATTCGTAACCAATCCTGACATTTGCAAGAAGCAATGATCCAAAACAAAGGAACGCCACTAAAAACTCATAAAATTAGAAAACATGAACAAAATAAAAGGAATTTTTTTTGGAGTGATGCAAGATTTCCAATGACCCAAGGATTATCTTGCATCAACAGTAGACATTTCCATTTGTCCTTATGCTTTTTGCAACCAATCTTATGGAATCTTTAATGATTTCACATCTATATCCATGGAAGATATAAAGATAAGATTATATCCCTTAATACACCTCTAATTTACACTCAATGCATTCTATCTTAGCCCTTTAACATAGTAAACATCACCAATTTTATGCTTTCCATCAATAGATATAACTCTGCTACCACATATAGGAGCAACACCTTCCCCAAAAATGAGATTGATCCTCCATCATACTTCTCAAGATCAAGGAACTTTATTCTGGCAACCATTCATATGATTTGAACATTCAGAATCAATTATCTAGGGTCTCAAGTTTTTTCTTGCATGCAAGGTAGTCTTCACAACTCTTCATGAGATTTCACTATTTTCTATAGCACTATGATTGTAATGCACTGCTAAGGAAACCAAGAGGATGACAACTAATCTACCAAAATAACTTAGAATTTTTTTAAAACACATTTACATCTTAAACTTAACAATTATGATTTGATTTACATACTATGAATGCAAAATTAATATAGAATAACATTTTACAATTGCATTTATTAAGAAAATAAAAGGAAGATAACCTTTATCTCTAGCCTATGTCCTCTAATGTTCTCCAATGTCTCTACTAAAGCACCATATTTACAATACCATCTAATCAACTAACATCACAATGAATTACATTCCTTAATTATGAACATTATCATTATCATTATCTTTAGATTCATTTTAAACACCAATACCAAATGTTCCTAATTCCTTTTTCCAACATAGTAATAGTATCTTAGAATCTCAAATCATGAGTAACATAAAACTTCATCTAACTATATCAATTTATTAAATGATCATGTCTTACTACAAATATAATATAAATTCCATCAATCCTAAACACAATTGTATAGTATATGATTACATTTACATCATCATGAATATAAATACATCATTCTCTTCATGAAGTATCTAAATACATCAACAATATTGTTAACCACTCTACATGAGATGAAGCATAATAAAAATGAAGCTCCCCAAGCAGCAAGAATAGGGTTAAAACAATCACGCATGTGAACAAGTCCATCAAACATTGATGGAGAAAGAATCACTAGCATCCCACCATGTGGAACCCTAAGGTCCACTCCATTGAGTTGAGCAAATAGAAACAAGGTCCCACACACACAAGCAAGCGAAGCAAGAAAATGGATGAAAATCAACTCTAAAGACACAAAGGCAAGAAAAAACACACAAAAATAAATACAAGGAAACCAACTACCATAGGCAACCTCAAAATATAAAAAGGGGGGAACCTAGGATACATGTATGGAGAGTGTCATCACATTTAGAGCCACTCCCCCAAAATGCACCAAAATAACCTACCCCTAGTGCTCAAAGCAATAAAATAGGAGAGTCATCAAATCATGAAAATATCAAACATATCATTATGATTCCATAGCAACAAATAGGTCCAAATAAAATTGATTTAGGAACTCTTACAACACCTCTCATATAGGTAAGTTTTAAAACCCAATTAGGAAACACATATGATTGCGTTTCATACCATAGTAACATGATGCATATGAAACATGAAATCAACCTCACAAGAAAAAGTAATATGTCATCATGAATCCATTCCAAAAGATATGAATCACATAATTAGAAAAAATCACATAATCAAAAAAAGGATTGTCTGCAAGTCTTATGCACAAAGGTAGCAGTAACTTCAAGTGAAAGTATAATTTTATGATTTCTTGATTGAAAAATGAATAGGAAAAATAAATTATCTTTAAAACAACTCAATACAAGCCATACAAACCCAAACAAATATTTTACTAAGCACAAAACTCAACCCAAGCCTCTGGTGTGCACCGGGACACCCCACTGACTAAAAAACTAACCAAACAAATAAAAAACTAGTGGGCATATGTCACTTTTTTCTGCACATATACATCCTATTATGCATTTGTCACTTTTTGTTGCATGTTTATGATCTAAAATTGTGTATTTATAACAATAATTAGGATTGTCGACCAGGGTCAAGTTAAATGTTCTACACAATATTTATTGGGATCTAGAATCAATGCAATACTCTAATGGTTATTTCCAACTCCACTTAGTTTTCATTTGGTGGAAGAATGTAAAATTATTACAATAAGTATTAGTTTGGTGCAAACTTAAGGTATCTGGTGAAGAATTTCACAAATGTTGTATTATGGTATGAAATATATTTTCAATAATGCAATTCCAAAAAATTAGAAAAATAAGTATCTCACTAAGATGAATATTGTCATGTGTTTTTCATATGGAATGGATAATCTCTTACCTTCAAACTATCTAATATTGTTTCATGATCAACATTACTAATTTTCCATAATTGTTATTTTTTAAAATTTTAATGATGCTTTTGTAACTTAAACTTTTTTTTGCTACAACTAAGTACAAATACATGAGTATGGTTGTGTTCAAACTATTCAATACATGTATGCCAAATTCATTCTAATCATAGATATTTTCAACCATGTTCTATCAATAAAAAATGATCTTGTAGGTTATATGAATCCATCACCATATGTCATATCTTGTGTTAGATTTTATTTTGCATATACATATCATTCTAGCCAATAGTATGATCTCTTCTCATTTCCATTTGGCGCAATGACTAAATGAATATGCCATAGTTATACAAGGTCTCAAATATATTCACATTCAAATGAGCTCTCCATGCCATTGAATCAATATGAATGAGACTTAGATAATAGTCTTAGTTTTAATATAATCTGTGTATATACCCACTCACTCAACTCATAATTATCCCAATCACATTTAATACAACTTTAAAAAAAAAAAGAAAATATTCATGTCCAAATAGTCCACATATATGCATCTAAGCATTAAAATAAATGCATCTTTTATGATTGGTTGATTCTCTAAAAATTAAATTTGTCTCCCTATACCATCATAAACCAACCAAAAGAACCTGCGCACTTCTGAATCAAGTTACATTCCTTATGACAATGTGTAGTTTCACCACTTAATAAAAGTATGTGAAACACTGAATGTAACACCACCTATAATCCTTAGTTGTTCTAAATTATAGCTCTCTATACACATGCACTCTTGTTTCTCATGTCCAACTTCAAAAAAAAACCCAACTATGAGGTATACCTATATTTCCTTACATTCTACTCAACCAATAGAACATAGGAGAATTATTGAACTGACTAATGCAATATATAAACAAGTGAGATGTTACATCATTCTAATATCTTTTTTCCTATAAGCTCTAAAAAGTTGTAAAAAAAATGTTGCACAAACTCTAATGAATGAGATCGATCATCACTCATGTAAAAATGGTACTCTCTGACTACCATCATGTTATCTTCTATACCCTTAGAGGCATGTCTATATGTCATGTAAACAAAAATAGAATTTTGAATAGAATTGTAATAGTGGCTTTAGATTTTATTTTGTGGATTTTGAAATATAGGAAAAGTGATCCTAGACTAATAAATCCATTAACCAAGGATTAAATACTTTTTTTGATAAAACATTTGAAATGAATCAATGGGATTAGATACCATCATAAGGAAGATCCAAGTTTTTCTATATTCACCCTCGATATTGGTTATAATGTGTTTGGAATTGATTTTGTGTGTGTGCATGTGTGTGTATGTAATGAACTAGGCTACATAAGGCTATATTGAACAAGATTCATAAAATACATTAAGTAAAAGGAAAAAGTACATTAGATAGATACAAATCTAGAAGCGAGATGCAAAAAGGAACATGGATCTAAGAAAAAGAGTACAAAGTGTCATACGTGGGTGTTGGGTGCCTTATTTTGTATGTGTGTGAATCTACAGTAGGTGACCAAAAATGCACTCAGGAGGTCCTGTGGACACATATCCCAAAAATCCATCTTAGAATAATAGGGAGGGGAACCTAACTCCTTATTCCAAGGTTTTTTGTCTGCTCAAAGTCTGTCACAACCTATAACAATATTTTTTGTACTCCTATACCACTTTCATTGTCAAATCTAAAATTGTGCACATGAAAAATGATGAAAAATGGTTGTGTTGTATAGTGGCTTGCCTAAGTTGAAAGAGTGATTATAAAGTATGTGTATCCTTGGGAAGACAAAGGAAAAATAGTAATGGAAATTTTGAAATAAAATGATTATATCAAAGGATGAAACTCTCTCAAGGGTTTTTGTGTAAAGGTGGTGATATAATGCTCTTTCAACAAGTCATGCAAGTGTTAACACAATAACATGATAATAATAAATCAAAAACATGAAATCATAGTTGAATATAGAATTTTGTAATTTTTTTCTCCTTGTAATAAAATTTTCTCTTGAAAGAACTTTGGAATGATAGAAGATGTGCTTCGATTTTTGATAAAAATCTAACATAAAATGGTGAAGTACAAATATCAAGAATAAATTACAAATTGTAAATGTCGATACTTGCAATGACCACAATTTTGGGATATTTTGATGGGAATATGTAACTGGGTACTGATGATTTAGTTTAATGGTCTTTTTATATGGTTTCTACAAACTTTTTCTAAGACTTTTATGTGCTTAGTATGATTATGATGCCTAAGGCTTGACTATTTTGGTATGCTAAAAGATACATATGGCACACTATTATGTTTATTAATATATTATGATAATGTGATTATATGAATAGTTATATGAGAAAATGTGATGAGAATAGATAAAAATGTGTTGAATGCAGTGATTGTGTACTAACCATCTATTAAAGCACTTGGGCATTGCAAACTAGATTACTTCATGAAGTTGAAAAATATCAAATGTCCTACAACCATGCAATAGAGAAGGGTTGAACTAGTCCAATGGAGTGAAACCACCTTGCTAATCTATCAGAGGATTTAACAATGATAGAGACTCGTTCAAAGAGAAGTTTGTTGTTTACAACAATTTTTTAATGTTTATGTTATAGTACAAGGAAAGGGAAGTTATATTTTAAATTGTTGATGTTATACAATCCTAGTAGGACTCTCTTGTGGTTGTCAAATCTTTATGACAATAAATCTTCTTCTCTAGATTAAGGAGCCAATCATTAGATAGTTGAATAATCTAGTTGATAGATAGCTTTATATATTGAAGCTTCATGTACTACAAATGGTTAATGTCATTCTAAATATATTCATATCTTCAAGTGAATATATTATCTTTTGTAATTGTTATGCATACATGAATATACAAATCTCTAATTTAGATCTTATGTTGATTGTAACTAGATTTTCCTAAGGGGGGGCACTTCAAGTACACATCCCAGTCTTTCTTTTATGTTGTTAGAATAGGAAATTTAGTTTTCGGTTGATGACTTACTATTTTTTTAACATCATTGTTGGATTATGTCATATTCCCATAGCTTGAACAATTTTCAATAAGTTAGTATTGGTATTCTCTTTGTTTAGTTTAGGGATTATTATTTTTTTAATTCTATGTTATTCATTATTATGTGTGTTTTAAAGTTAACTAATTCATTTATCAGCATTACCCATTGCTGATTATAGTATTTTTTAGTAATTTCATGGTCTTCCTTGCAATTAATTTTTGATAGACTAGACGACGATTTGAATAATATCATGATGCACATATAGTGTTGGCCCATTTAAAGCCTACACCCATGGGTTGATAATTATGTGTATCCTAATTTCCATGAGAGTTTTCATAGTCAGATAAACTAACTCTAAGTTTAGGAGTTGTATATCTAGGATCACAAGTGTGTATAGGAAACTCCACATGCACCCTACCCTTCTCAAATTGCCTCCCTAAAAGGGGGACATGAGTGTTAAGATTTTTTATATTAGATCCAATCATAATTTTAATATTTGATGATGATTAAGTTATTTGATTAGTAGTGAATATTTAAGGTATAATATGGTACAAATAGGCTTAAGATGACATAGGAGAAAGCACACTAAAGTAGGTTCCAAGTAGAGTGTAAATTTGTTATGAAATACAATTTATAACACTAGAATTGCAACATGTCATTTTCTACAAAATTGACTATAAAGACAATAGTTCCTGTTGAGAAAAAAATTGTGCACACCCTAAATTATTGAATTTGTTGTAGTATGTTGTCATTGATGTCAACCTATGATGTATTTGTATAAAAAATAGAAGATTATTATATTATGTTGTCATTAATTTCAACCCATGATGCATTTTGTATGACAAATGGGAGAATATTGTAGATATGGAGCAATGTGTATGATAAAGGTATGGAGCAGTGTGTGCATTATCATTGATGATAATCTATGGAAGATATGGGGCAATTTGTATGTTATAGACCTCTGGTAGATATGTAAAAGTGTGTGTGTTTTATTTACCTAAGGTGGATATAGGATAATGTGTATGGAGTAATATGTGTATAGAAGTGTGTATCTTATAGATATGGAGCAATGCATGCATTGTCAAAGATTATTGATGTTGTGTGATAGTATGTTCTTAGTGATATCAACCTATGTTTATATGACTAAAAATGTTGATCAACTGTTCATGGTCAGATGCCAAAATTAGTTGATCAAATTTTCATGGTTGGATGTTAAGTGTGTTGAACAAATGTTTATGGTTGGATTTCAAGTATGTTTATCAAATGTTCATGGTTGAATGTCAAATATGTTGATGAGATGTTCATCGTTGGATGTCAAATATGTGCATGGTTGGATGTCGAATATGACCATGGTTGGACGTCAAATATGTGTTGATTAACTATTCTATCTAATATTCATGACAAATATATGTTGATTAAGCAAGCTAATCTGAAGTTCTTGGTTGGATGTCAATTAGAACAACTCAAATAGTTTGTGCCAGTTTTGGCATCATCGTCTTAGTGAATTTTTCCACATTTCTATACATTTGAAGTTATGGTCTCATGGTTTGGGAGTTAAGTTCATAGAACTAAAAATATGATATATCCAAAGTTTCAAGTCACAATTCATTTTAAAGGGAAAGATATATATGACTGTATTCTAGATTTTTTCTTGCAAGTGTAGAGGATTTCAAAGGAGAAGCTATAATGCTCCACACTTATCTGAAATTTAATGTTTACTCTTTTATTTTGGGTAACTTGATCATATTTTTATGTTTATTTCTTCTTCTCAAGTTTTAGATGTTTTGGTGCACCACAAGTATTACTATAATTTGTATATTTCAAGACTATTTGACTAGTTTGTATATGGTGTTATCTTTTTTTAATATTGTTGCATTTGTGCCATCTTATTTACATGTGATAGCATGAAAGGATGGTGCTAGAATAATTTTGAATGTCATATGATGTTTCTTTTTGCATTGCATAATGATTTGTGATCTTTTCAAAACTATTTTCTTACTAGAGTGAATGTTTGGAAGGTTGAGAGGTTGTTTGGATGACTTGAAATTATTGTACCATTTCTTTGAGGCTTTCTCTAACTTGGAAAGATTTTCTAATGAGTTTTGGGTCATGTATATCTCTTGCCTCAATTTGCACTTACTTCTAGCTTCCACCACCAAATATTTTGGAGAGGACCTCTTTGGCCAATGCACAATTATGTTCACATGTTTTATCTTGGACAACTTGGAGAAGGTTGTTGATGATTGCAAAGGATATAAATGAAATATCAAATCAACAAGAAGTATTGGTAGTTTTTATAGTTGTGAAGTGTGCAAAAAAAATACCCAATGCATATTGGAAGTAGTAAGATAAAGGTATCTACATTCAAATTATCTCAAAAGTATGCCAAATACAATGAGAAAAAGGTTAATGGTATGATTGTGTTTTGGTGGATGCTTCATGATATTATAAGGTTGTAGCTTCTTTCTACATGTGTCATCATTCTCAAGGAGTGGTGAGCTTCCTTTGGTGTAGCCATAAAACTATATCTTCAAGGAGTTATTATTTCCTTGGGTTGCATCCCTAAAATAAAGGTGTAATCCTACTTTAGATTTTGAGATGCAAACTTTAATACTATAGTAGTGAAGATTTGTGGGTGTCATCCCCACCCCACTTTTACCTCTCAAGGGTTTATGGGTAACCAAAATTTTTGTGTTATGTTTCAATTTCATGGATGAAGATTAGATCGTTAGATCTATTTTAGTATTGAGTTTGATGTTTATGATAACAACTATTGGAAACTACAATTGAAATAATTATTATATTTTCATTGGTGTCAAACCTTAACTAGTAAGATAATTTCTATCTAGTAGAGTACCATATCTTTTGATTTATGAAGAGGATTGGAAAAGAGGAGATAACAAGAGGACCTAAAAAAAGGTTGAGTTATGTGATACTTCAATGGGTACTTGATTAGTTGGCACATTGACAAGGTAATGTGTTTTTTATCTTTAACACCAAGTGAAGAAGAAAGACTGGAAACATAGGCTTAACTGAGAAAAAGTGAAAAAATCTAGTTTAAGTCGAGTGATGCTAGTATCAACTAAGCACTAGTATATGCTAAGAAAATCTAGTGTCGACTGAGCATCAGTAATTGTCAAGCGACAGATAATTAACCAAGAAAAGATAGTGTTTGTCGAGAAGGAAAGTTTTAGTGATTATCGAGATATCTAGTAATGACCGAGGAGATGAACACAGTATTGATGGAGTGTTAGTAATTTACAATTTGTGAAAGAATTGAGAATCCCAGTTGACATAGTTGAATTCTTGGGATATGTAAAAAATGTTGAAATTATTAATGAATAGTATGGAGCATTTAATGCATGGTAAACCATTTTCCTATGGATTCAAAGATAAGTTTGGATATGTATCTAGAAGGAAAAGGAGGAAAATATAATGATGGAAAGATTCGATGAATTTGGCGTAAATCTAAGATCTACGGAAGAGATTAAGCGACAAAATATTAATCTACCTAATCAAGGAGGTATAAGGATGACCTAATTGTGAGGTTAAAGTGTATGAGTGGAAGAGGTTGATGCTATTGTCTGATGAATCTAAGCAAAAGGCTAAGGTGAAGTCGTGAAGAGCTTAATAGAGTTGTGGTGATTGCTTGAAGAGAATTTTGAGCAGATCAGAGATGGAGATGGAAATGAAGGTCAGTCAGTAAATCAGCATATGAGTGAATTGGATCTGTATTTGCAAAGTGAGTTGTATATTTTAGATCAGAACCTACTGTTACTTTCTAACCATTGTATGATATTCTAAATCCTTTAATCAAGGTTGACCTAAAAATCATTGTGTAAATCCTTTAATCAAGGTGATGTACACACTAAAATGGTGCACTTCTATGAACTATTACATGCAAGGTTGCTCAAGAATGAGGCCTCACAAAGTGGCTCATAGCTCTCTATGCATGGAGTTGCAAGGGACTATGATGTATTTTCTCTCAACTAGAGCTACAAGCTTGTGACCTTGCTAGTCAACCATACAATGAGAGATTCAAGTGAAGACAAGGGCAACAATGTCAATATCTCCAAGAATCACTATGAATATGTAATGCAATGCAACTAAAATGAGAATGAAATCTAAGCTATGAAAGGAAAGTACAATGCAACTAATCTATGAAAGGAAATAGCAATGGATTACAATGCCTCCTATTTAGACTATGTGAGCTTATTCTATTGCATAAAAGGAAATCTATACTAAGAATGCCATTATCATGCAACTAAGAAAGCAAATATGCAACTAAATGATGAAAGCAACAAGTCTTCAATGTCTTCAAAAGCTCCAAATGTACCTAAAACCTGCAGCATAACATTAGCACAAAACATGGTATATGCAAATGGAGTAGAGAGCTCTCCTTTTATAAGAAATGCAAAGAAATGGACCATTAAGATTAAGAGGCAAAAAGTCTTAATCAGCGGTGGAGCTTGAAAGAGGAGCAATCCATGTGCACAAGTATCCTTCAATAGGAAAATAAGAGTTGACTTTATGTCCATATGAGACAAAAAGTGCTTTTCTCTTTTTTTATAAAATATGAATAATGCTTTATTTGTGCAACTTAGGATAAGAGGAAAGGTGGGCTTTTTATTTAATCAAAAGGGGAGGAAATATTCCTTTTAGGTAAATAAAAACTTAGGATAAATGGTTAGCCCATAGGATAAAAATTCAATATATGATCGAAATTAAGACTTGATCAAGAGATTGATATTGTTGAAAATATTGATTATTGATAAAATGATTCAGGATTGATAAATTGAATAAATGGGGCCCAAAGTCTAGGTGACCATTTTAGGGTGCATACATTTGCCCCTTTTTGACTAATGTGTGATCGATTTGGGAACACATGCAGTCAAACAATGAAGTTGAAATGTGAGATCGATCTGGAATCACAAAACAACTCAGATGTGAGGTCGATTCGGGATCACATCCGAACAAAGCATAAACAACGGCCTTTGAACATGAGGTTGATTCGGGATCACATTCAAAGTAAGAGATAAGAATCTCAAATTTGAGCAAAAGCTCACAAAAGATGTCTGAATCAGGAAAATCAAGAGAATCAGGGATGAGAATCCCATAGGTACTGCCCCCTCAGAATCAAAATCAAAATCAAGTAGAGGAGAGAAAGAAAATCGATAAGGCTGATCAAATCATAATAAAATCATAATTGAATGTATAGGTCAATAGGGTAACCTTTAGGTGGTGAAACATGCCCCAGTGAGGAAGTAGAAGAATAGAAATAGAAGACTAGAAATAGAGTGAATGAAAGACTAGAAAATATGAGAGACATGGAAGGAAGAATTTCCACCAAAAATTGAAGAATTCTGCCTCAAAAGGTCAGTCAACTGCGTAGAAGGATGAGAAAATTTGGAAACGTGACTCAGATTTTGATTTTGAGTCCGAAAAAGAAAATGATGTGATATGAAAGACCAGAAATGAAAGATATGATCAAGAAGAATTAGAAAATGAGCACAGTTGACCAACTAGTCCGTAGATGATAAAAAGGAAAACTCTCTCCATATGCAAAGTGCAAAACTAATCTAACATGACCCTAAAAATGCAAGCTACTATGAAAGTGGTTGACTTGCAAGGTCACAACGCTTATAGACATCTAATTATCATCATCGAGTGTTATTGGTAGCATCGTAAGATCATACAATGCACACTAGCATAACTATGTGGATATGAATATGATCTTTATCAGATAGAAATGTGGAAATCTCACCTAGGCATCAAAGACATATAGGTCAAGATGACTAATGTAGTGAGATCACGTAAGTTTGATATGGCAAGATAATGCTTGTATCAAGACACATGAAAATCAGGATAGCTAGAAGCATGCACTCGCAAAACAGTCAAGGATAATACCTTGTCAATCCATAGTGTCAAGTAAGACCAGCATAAATGCTCATGACAGTTAGGACCAACAAAATATACCCACAAGCAGATAAAGAAAGAAAACATGTTCTCATACCCTCAGTCTTCTAGCTATGTATCATCAAAAACTTCTCAGGGAGAGACCACTCATCAAAGAAATCCTCATAGACAGCACACAAAGAAAAATAAAGTCAACATATCTCAAGCGGGTTGATTGTTTAAGTGCGTGTGTGTTGGTCATAGAGTCAAACTCTGAGTATCACATCTGCTTAGTGAGAAATATCACATTACACTTGGACTATTGGGTAAGACATCTGATAAGTGTTAAGAAACACTTGACGCAAGGGTAGTGTTGAAAAACACTATTTTGGGGTGGTGTTGAAAAACACCTGTTTGGGGTGGTGTTGAAAAACACTTATTTGTGAAATGCCCCAAGAGACAAACGCACCTAAAGGACCAATGCTAATAGTTATGCCCCCTAGACAAAGACAAAGACCAATTCCAGACTAGGCCAAATAAGGTCAAGGCATGAGGGAAAGGCTCAGTGTCGAGGACGCATGCTAAGAAATAGGAGTGCAAAGGCCTCAAGTAGCACCTGTTTCCAGATTTTCACCACTTGGAATCTTTTTTCATTTTTTCATTTTTTTGGATTTTTTGCTACCAAGGTGCCTGTTTCCAGGTTTTCACCAAGGCACTTTTTTCTATTTTAAAAATTTTTTGAATTTTTGAATTTTTTTGTATTTTTTCAGGACTTTTTATACATTTTAGGATTTTTTTCAGCATCATATATCAATTTTTTTGGTATTTTTTTCAGGATCATTCAGATATATACAAAGGATGCCCCCAGACAAAATGGGCATCAAGGATAGAACTTCTTGAGGTGCACAATGTTGATGGGATCAGGGACTTGTTCTCCATCAGGATCTGACAGTAAATACGCACCGGTACCAAAAGCAGCTGTGATGACATATGGTCCAAGCCAGTTAGGTTCAAATTTGCCCTTTTGCTCTCTGTTCTATTGGTTCTTAGGGTTCTCTCGCAAAACAAGATCACCTATTTGAAATTCTCTTGGGCGAACCTTCTTGTTGAATGCTTTGGACATACGTTTCTGATACACTCTCATATGATCAAAGGAAGCCTTACGCTTCTCATCTAGAAGTTCTAACTCCTGTAACCTCATGGCGCAATAATCCTCATCTGTAATCAAACCTTTGAGTGAGACTCTAAGTGATGGTATCTCAACTTCTAAAGGCAATACTGCTTCAGTGCCATAGGTGAGAGAAAAAGGAGTGGCTCCTGTAGGTGTGCGAATGCTTGTTCTATAAGCCCATAGTGCTGGATTGATTTGTAAGTGTCAATCCCTACCATTCTTGTGTACTGTCCTATGAAGAATCTTAAGAATGGTTTTGTTAGAAGCTTCTGCCTGTCCGTTTCCCTGTGGAAAATAGATGGAGGACCAATGTTGCTTGATTTTAAACTTTTTGCATAGGTGTTTTAGGTCCTTATTCTTAAATTGACCTCCATTGTCAGTAATGATCTCAGAAGGCACTCCAAATCGGCAAATAATATGATTCAATATGAACAAAGAAATGGTCCTTCCTGAAGCAACAGAAAGTGGCACAGCTTCTACCCATTTTGTGAAGTAGTCAGTGGCAGTAATAATGAACTTGTGTCCACCTGATGAGTTGGGATGAATCTGCCCAACTAGATCAAAGGCCCAGCGCTGAAATGGCCAATGAGAAACAGAAGGGATCAGCTCCCTACCTGGAGCATGAATCAGGTTGCCATGTTTCTGACATTTTTCACATGACTTAGCAAAGGTGACTGCGTCGATCTGCATTGTGCGCCATTAATATCCCACCCTAAGCAACCTTTGGGCCATGGCAAGACCATTAGAATGTCCACCACAAATGCCCTCGTGGATGTCAGCTAACGCTTGGTTGGATTCCTCCTTTTCCAATCACCTAAGGAGCGTCCCATCTAAACCCCTCCTATATAAATCACCAGAGATGAGGGTGTGGTGAGAGGTGTTACGGATGAGGTTTCATCATTCAGAGCGGTTGAATGTGTCAAGGATGATGCCATCATGAAGATATGAATAGATAGCACCATATCGGGAAGACTTGTGTGTGACAATGGTACAAATGACATGGCTTTCAGACAAGTCAAAGATGGGATGGTGTAGCTCTTCCACCAGGAATTAAAATCTGGATTCATGTGTCTCCAACTGAAGAAGTGAAGCTAATGTGGCCATGGCATCTGCAGCTTTGTTCTCTGTCCTAGGGATCTGTTGAAACGTTACAAAGGTGAAGTAGCGTCTCAAAGAATCAACCATCTTTTTGTAGGGTATCAATTTGTCATCCTTGGTTTGATACTCTTCATTGACCTGGTTGATGATTAACTGGGAATCCCCAAAGACATGTAACTCTTTGATGTTCCATTCTATAGCCATTCTCAAGCCATTAGTTAAAGCTTCATATTCTGCAATATTATTGGTACATGGGAATAAAATTTTATAAGACTTTGGAATATTGTACCCATGTGGAGAAACAAATAACACTCCAGCACCTGATCCATTTTGCATGCGGGAGCCATCAAAGAACATTGTCCAAGTGCGAGTAGTCGTATACAAGATGTGTTCATCTAGGAATTCCACTTGGACTGGCATACTATCCTGAATTGAGAAATCAGCTAATTGGTCAGCAATAGCTTGCCCTTTTATTGTCTTCCTTTCAACGTACTCTATGTCAAATTCAGTGAGGACCATCATCCATTTAGCGATTCTACCCGTGAGGGCAGCCTTACTAAGCAAGTATTTAAGAGGATCAATTTTGGCAACCAAATGTATGGTATGAGCAAGCATGTAGTGGCGCAACTTTTGAGAAGCAAACACCACCGCGAGACAAGACTTCTCAATATTATTGTAATTGATCTCATAGGAGACTAGAGTACGGCTGATATAGTATATGGCCCGTTCTTTCCCAGTATCATCTGATTGAGCCAATAATGCCCCCAGGGAAGTGTCTGTAGCTGAAATATATAGGATCAATGGTTTCCCTGGAATAGGAGGCATTAGGATCGGAGGATTAGCCAAGTATTGTTTGATCTGATCTAGGCTCTTTTGACAATCTTCGTTCCAAACACAAGAAGCACCCTTGTGCAATGTCTTGTTGAAGGGTTGTGCTCTATCTGCAAGCTGAGAGATAAACCTCCTAATCGATTGAAGACGTCCCTGAAGACTTCTCATTTGACTGATATTTCGAGGAGGTGGCATATCTAGAATTGCTTGGATCTTTTCGGGGTCGACCTTGATACCTTTTGCTGATATTATGAATCCTAAAATTTTGCCTAAGGTGACGCCAAATGCGCACTTTTTTGGATTCAATCTGAGTTGAAACTGTTCCATTCGATCTAGAATTACTTCCAGATCATCGAGGTGTGTGTCCCATTTTTTTGATTTTGCCAGGGTATCATCCACATAATCTTCCATGTTTTTGTGCATCATATCATGAAAGATAGTGGTCATAGCTCTTTGGTAGGTTTCTCCCACATTCTTTAATCCAAATGGCATGACATTCTAGAAATAGATTCCCCATGCACATGTGAATACCATTTTCTCTTAGTCTTCAGGAGCTATTTTGATTTGATTATACCTAGAAAAACCATCCATTAGAGAGTATATCTCATAGCCCGCTGTCATGTCCACTATCATGTCAATGTTTGGAAGTGGAAAATCATCCTTAGGGCATGCTTTGTTTAAGTCTCTAAAATCTATACATACACGAATGGACCCATCATGTTTGGAAACTGGCACTATTTTTGAGATCCATTCTGCATAATCGATGGCTCTAATGAAACCAGCTCTCAAAAGTTTTTCTAATTCCCCTTTGACAAGTAGAGCTACATGTGGATGCATTTTTTTGAGTCTCTATTTTACTGACTTGACCCCTAGAGCTATGGATAAGTGATGCATTATGAGATTTGTGTCAAGCCCTGGCATGTCTGAATAGGTCCATGCAAAATTAATTTTCTTTTTCTGTAAAAATTGTACATATGCCTTGGTCTCTTCTTCTGATAAAGAGCAAGATGGACTATCTGAGGATTTTCTTCTGTGTTCAAATTGACTGGCTTTGTTGGCTCAATCAATACTGATGATCTATCCTAGAAATAACTCAGCAAGTTATTAAGTACCCCATCCTTAGGTGCCTCAAAGAGGTTTTCACCCTCGGATACGTCATTTCTTTTTACTATTTTTGGTTCTGACACCGCCACAAAGTGGTTTTCACCATCAGACCTATTTTTCTTTTTTTCTTTTATTTTGAGACTGAGGTACTTAATATCAGGCTCTGTCATGCTGGTTGTTGGTTCACTGGTGGAAGAAGCCACGGGTTCAAGAGCATTCAGATAGCAGGCAATTTTGTAATCATTCTGAAAGGTGAGGAATGTAGGCTCTTGATGGCGCTGAGACCAGTCAATTAGGTCAAAGTGAACAAGGGGTACGTCAATGACTAGTTCAATGTTGTTTATGCGAAAAGTGTCATCTCTGGTGACCATATAATCAGAGTTCATCAAGTCTTCTCCTAAGATACCTGAATTAGGACTCATCCTATCAAATGAATCATCGTCCACTAAGGCGATTTGAGGAGTGCAATCCTCTAGTCCTACACTAGGATCGTCAGTTGCATCGGGTTGGGTACTATAAGCATGGACAATATCTACGTCTAGATCAACTGTTGCATCTGAAAGTGAGTCCCATTCATATTCATGGGAGTCTGTCTCTGAGTCATCATTTAGGCCTCGTGATGTAGAAGCCTCAAGGTTAGGAAGGGTTTCCCCCTCTCTAGTGCTAGTATTGGTACTATCTGTCGCAGCTAGGACAATAACACATTCTTTTGTCAATCTAGCAGTCACACAGTCACTACCCATCGCAGCTGGGATAGTAGGACTGTCAAGTATCAAATCTATGAAATCTCCCCAAAGGAGATTTGTTGAGGGCACCCAATCATCAGACACATCTTGTTGATTGGAAAGATCAGGGGTATAATCTGAGTCACTGTCACTGTCCGTCACAGCTGGGACAGGGACACCTTTCTTCTTCTTATTCTCAAAACCTAAGCCAACCGTGGACTTATTCTTTCATCCAAAAAGAGCATGATCAAGAGGCTCAGCTTTAGCGTCTAGCTTATGACTAAGGGGACCATATCCTGGATATCCCATATTTTTAACCAGTGTATACCCTTTCCCATAAGCTTCAGGTGAAGGAGCAAAATTCTCATTATGTTTGTATTTTCCCTCGTGATAGATCCAGTCCCTTACGGCAACTTCCTCTTTTTCTTCCTGAATGGGAACTGAAGACTCAAAAAATTTCCCAAATAATGTCATTACTGATGATGAAGACTTTAGATTTGGGGATGGTCTCCCATAAGACCTAGGAGAGATTGGCATGTTTGTAAAAGAATCCATTTTATAATCTCCCATCCCAAGATCTATGGTCTTGAATTTCTGCTTGCATTGTTCAAGTGAACTACTAGGACTATCAGCTTCCCTATTCAAAGGTACATGTGATCCAACAGAAATGTTATTAACTGATAAAGCACTATCTCCAGGGATGCAAATTTCTACACCGTTATGGGGAAACTTAACACACTGGTGATATGTTGATGGGACTGCTTGCATTTCGTGAATCCATGGCCTACCTAGCAAAATGTTGTAGGCTAAGGGTCCAACATCAATAATTTAAAATAGGATATCTTTCTCTACTAGACCAATGTGAATAGGTAAAACGGCTAATCCCTTAGAACTTCTTTCTGCTTTGTCATATGCTTTGATTGTGATTCTTTTCCTTATGTCAATGACGTTCTCAGAATATCCTAGAGCTAGCAACAAACTCAGGGTACAAATATTGAGCCCCGCACCCCCATCTATCAGTACACACCTAACACGGGTTTTATGAATCATGACTTCGATGTGTAAGGCCAAATTATGTGGGTGACTGATGGATTTTTCATCTTCTTCGGAGAAGGTGAGGTAATGAGGGCTAGCCAAATGGTTGACCATGTTCTGGAATTGATCAATATCTAAGTTGTTAGGGAAGTTGGCTGCTCGCAAAGCATCCTCAAGGATGCGCTTGTGCTTAGGAGACAATTCTAAAATCTCAAAAATGGATATCTGCGCGGGTGTGCATTGTAGCTAGTCAATAAGATTATAATTGGAATCAGGACCAATGGCAGATTTGGGAGGAGCACCTTTGGACATGGGCTGCTTAGACTTGCTAGTGCTAGGACCTCTAATGATAATGGGCACTTGGGCCTGCCACCTAGTGACAGCATTGAGGGACTGGGGCGTTCTTTGTGAGTGAGGACCTCTTATCACCACAGCGGGTCTTTCATCAGTCATAGGAGTTGAGTCCACATTATGTCCATAGGAATCTTCCCTTCTCATCATGTTGACACTATCATCCACAACTTCAAGCATGTTAATAACGTTCTCCGCGTTTGTGTAGGTGTAGTTGATAGCCGCCTTGCCATTCTTATTGTTAGAATTATCTCCTTTCTCATATTTAGGCAAGGGCTCTTTAAAGGCTTTATGATCTGCATTAGTGGTTAACCCATCCACGTGTAATTGTCTTTTCTCAATAAGGTCTTGGACAAGATGTTTGAGTTTAAAACAATTTTCTATGTCATGTCCAATCCCATTATGAAAAATGCAAAAGGCCTTCGCATCCCACCAATGAGGTAAAGGATCCAGTATACGATGTTTTGTAGGATCCTGTGGGTGCGCCAAATTATGAGCAACTAATGTCTTGAAAACATCTGCATAAGATTCTCCCAATTTAGTAAATTATCTTTTCTCCATTTTAGACCTCCTTTGATACTTAGGTTTATCTTGTTGTGTTGAAGACATTTGCAGCTTCATAGCTTGAACTGCATGAGAGAGGTTAAGAACTCTTTCATTTTTTACTTGAGATGAGTCAACAACTCCATCGTTGACCACTTGCTTGTTTTTGTTCCAATAGGAGTTCTTTTTGTCCTTGTTACCATTAGTATTGTTATTTTGGCTATTGTTGTTATTTATTGGTTTAGCCAAAATTATTTGTTCTTTCAGGACATCCTCAATGCGACATGCCACCTCTACCATAGTATCAAAGGAATTAAATGGGATTTTCTTGACTTCATATCTTAGTTCTGGTATTAGGTTGCTCACAATGATATCAATTCTCTCCTTTTTAGGAATTGTCCTTGGGTATTTTGAACACAATCGCCTCCATCGTTGTAAAAATGTGACAAAAGATTCCCCTTGATTTTGCTTGAGTTTGCACAAATCAAGCATTGTGACCGACCTTGATAGGTTGTAAGCAAAATGCTGAACAAACCTTTGGACAAGTTCTTTAAATGTCTTTACTGGAGGGGAAAGATTAGTGAACCACTTCATAGCTTGACCTTTTAAACTCCTTGGGAATAATCTCATCAAGTAGGAGTCTTCATGGTGAAAGGAAAAGCTCATTATGTAGAACTGTCGAACATGGTCGTGAGGGTCACCAGTGCCATCATATTTGTCGTATGTTGGGAACTCAACTTTCTTAGGGAATTCTACCATCACCACACTTTTGTCAATGGGGTTAGGACATATGGAGTCCAAATGAAACGTGCTCTTGGGAGCCTTCATCCTGTCTATATCTTTTTACATTTGTAAGATCACCTCATCAGTTGAAGAGCTTTGTTTCTTGATCTTTTGGTGAACATCAAAATTATATGGAACTTTAGCGCCTTTGTTGATAAGACTTTCCAAGAATTGGTCTTTATTTTGTTCCACATATTGCTCCACATATGCTTGAAAGGATGGTTCTTGTTGCATATTCATGAAGTCCATATGATCAAATTTATCATAACTTTCTCCATGTTGTGAGCCATGATGTGCTCATTGGGAGGGTTGCTTTGAATGTCTATGAGATAACTGTCTCCTATG
The DNA here is from genome assembly GCA_027943335.1 of Chamaecyparis obtusa. Classification (NCBI taxonomy): domain Eukaryota; kingdom Viridiplantae; phylum Streptophyta; class Pinopsida; order Cupressales; family Cupressaceae; genus Chamaecyparis; species Chamaecyparis obtusa. Next base: position 458,295 of record BSBK01004303.1, on the reverse strand, counting down.
ATGGTCATATCTTGAAGCCCTTCTTCCTCTAGGACTCGGGGATCGTGAGGGTGTCCTTGATCTTCTTCTAGGGCTAGGGGAAGGGGTAGATGGGGGTGAGTTGGTCCCACTATTAGCTTCCCTCCTTTTAAATCAGCTTTGGAGTTGTTGTGCATAGAGTTTATCTTCTTCTTCTTGGGTGACTCTTTTTTGTATATCCAACAATGCACGTTCTTCTTCCTCTAATTTTTTGAATTTTTCTTTTTTAGCAGCCTGTTCATCTAAGTAGGCTTGCTTCTCTCTCTCAATGCTTCTCAATCTTGTATTTGCATATCAAGAGGTGTCTTTAAGTGGGGAGGTTTGTCTCAAATGCTTTATTGCATTAGCTGCATTTATGTGGTGATCACTAGATTCATTGTTCTGGTCTTCGTGTTGTGACTCTGAATCTGAGTGAGCTTGCTTATGATATCTTTCAGTTCGTTGATGAGCATCAAAATACCTCACATTATTGGGAGGTGACCCAGGTGGACTAGCATGAGAAGAACCACCATACTCTCTTCTATGTCGTTGGAAGATATCCTCGAGAGTTTGATTCATGGCTTCCCTTTGTTGTCGGGTAAAAGTGTAACTCATGTCCATGCTTGATGAAAGTGGTATGAAAGAGGTGCTCACTTCACTAGGATTAGCTCCCAGATTAAAACAAACCTCAGATTCACTCTTAGGAGATTGATCAAAAAGGGGACCTTTTCCCTTAGGTTGTCGACGAGTCTTGATAGGTGGTAACTGGCTAAAGGCAATAGGGGGTTGCTTCCCTTGATTAACTTGGTACCTTGTCGTAACTGACATGAAAGAAAGATACTCTCAATGAAAAGGTGACCTCTCAAAGTGTCAACACCAAACTAGGATAATTAAAGTCCTCTATTGTCCAAAGAGAAATGAAAAGAAAAAAAGGGCTTTACCAACACTGTCAAAGAGGTGCTTCAAATCAAAGGGTGACTACCCTTGCACTTTTAAATCAGGAGGTTGGACTAGGCCAAAAGATAATTGAAATTGAGATTTAAATGAAAGCGATTTAGACAATAAGAGTACTAAAATTTTTCAAGAATGTAACTAACAATCTTAAAGATGAACCTTGACACCAAGAATGGCCTTCTAACTTGACAATTATTCCAAAGTGATTTCGTAAATCAAATGTTGCTATCCCGGAGGACTAAAAACTAGAAATTTGGAGTCAAGACAGGTCTCAAACATCAAGGTGAGAAGCCTACTCTAAGACCTAGCCTGATTAACAGCAACTGAAACTAACCAAAATTTAAGCACGGCAGAATTTAACCAGGTGATATACTCCAGGCTACTGGGGTGATAAACCTATAACCGCGTGATACTTCGCCCGAAGCCAGGCGATACTTCTTAGTACTGGCGGGCGATATACTCCAGGCAGGTCGGGCGATAGTCCGTCAGGGGTGAACTATCGCACGATATTTCTCTTCAAAGCGGGCGATATTTCTAGAAAGCGCAAAGTATCGCGCAATACTTCACTTTACAGTGTGCGATACTGTTGCAGAGTTGTTTAACTCTTGACCAGAATTATGTAAAATTTGCATTTTTGGGTCTGTTTGGTCAAAAATTTCAGTCTGATGGTTGATGTTTTCGATTTCAGTCACAATATCAGCAGAATTTCGGCAGGTTTGTGTGTGTGTAAAAATTGTACCTGATCTGTAGACACAACACTCAGTAAAACATTAGAAGTTAGCTATAATCAAATCATGCAAAATTGAAAGCTATCTAACCAAGCGATTTACTACCTTCTAGTAGGTGCGAGATTAATGTTCTCAGATTATTATTGAGATCAGTGACCTAGACGACACCTAAATGAAGGATTTGAATGCAAAAGATGGATATGAAATAAATGCAATTGAGCTATTTTTTTTAATTTTTCTATGCAATAAGAATGAAAAAAACTGATATGAAATTATGCTAATATGAAATTGATATGCTATGCTAATCTAACAATGATATGAAATATGAATGCAAAAATAAGATTGATCTCACAAAGATGTCGATTCGCAAGAACTTTGATTCTTCAATTCCAATTCTCCAGCGTGATTGTGCAAAATATGAGATTCTGTGGATGCAAATTTGAGAGATGATTGAGAGATTATTAAGAGATGAGCCTTGTTTTTATAGAAATCCAAGGCTTTGGAGGTGCATCGATAAAAGCCATAAATCACTCAAATAACTCAACTTGATTTTTGAGTTATTTTTAAATAAAAGATAATTAACTCACAAAAACATGCAAAAGCTAAGCTTTAACTCAAAATAGAGTTTAGCTTTAATTGATAATTGACAGTTGTCTGCTTTTATGATTGTGCATGTTTTATTTATGAATTAATTTAATAATAAAGTGATTTATTTCCAACTTAACTGCTTTTAAAAATAAAACAATTGATTTATGGGTTAATCAATTATTTAATCAAACTTTTATTAAAAACTATATTATTAAATAATGACAACTTGCTTTAATTAATTAAATAAGAATTTAATCAATTATTCATAAGATATTGGATTTATTGTCAAAATTAAATAATACAATTAATAATAGATATAATTAAATTTAATTACACAATTAAGTGGCAAATATTAAATCTAATTAATTAAATATGAAAATATTCAATTAATCAAACTTTAGGATAAATGTGATTTATTGCCAAATAATTATAAAATTAAAGATAATTAAGATAATTAGGAATATTACTAGGAATATTCTCCGATGCAAAATTTAAGATAATCAATTATGATTCGATGATGTTTAGATGTGCCTTAGGTTAGGACTTCGATGTCGATTTTGTTCGATTTGTAGATGTAGGAGATTAATGAACTTATAGCCCATTTTTGGGGTATTACATTTTGCCCCTCTTTGAATTATTGTGCGAAGCGCAGTGGTTCAAAGATATAGTCTGTGTTTGATAAAGATATGAAACTGATTCAAAAGATAAACCGATCTCAAGATAGAAATCGATTGAAAGATATTGAGATAGGAGTTGATTGATATTGAATTGATATGGAGATAATAGGTCCTAAATGACCAAAGATAATGTTCACTATAGAAGCAAATGAGCCTATGATTGCGAAAAAGTGTCAAAATGCCTGATTCTGAACCTTAGGATTGATAAGAAGTGAGTGACCCGTTCTAGACTCGATTGTCTTAGCAGAACTAGCAGGTATCACATCCGAATCCTTCAGTTGCCGAAGAACCAAGGAAAGAACACTATGATCCGATGGTTGCAAAAATTGATACAGTTTACAAGATTGAGAGAATACCAGATTTATATGGATCGATGAATCTGATATGCCCCAAGTGAGATAGATTTGCCCCGAGTGATGAGGACTTTTGATGAATCAACGACTAGACGTGATTGTTTGTCTTGATCAGTGATGAAAGATATGATAAATTTGATTGATAGAATTTTGATTTATAGACTTTGAATTGATGTGCAATACCATGCCCCCTTCAAGATTAAAATTGAAATCTGACAAGAAAAGTTAGCGTTATAGTTTAGAAGCATGTTAATTGATTTGAGAAGTGTGGTGAAACACATTTAAGAACACATTCTGCATCGTTGGAAGGTCCCAAAAGACCAAATTTGACTAGGTTTGACCATGAGTTGATCATGGTTGACCAAGTTGAAATTTCGATAGTGTGATGTAAGATAATCAGTTAAGTTGAATACTAGATTTCTGTGATGATTGAAGGTTGATTATGCAAGCAATTAATAATATGAATGATCTCAGATTTGAATTTTGATCCCGAAAAAGGATTCTACTTGCTATTTCATTGGAGGAACCTTCGTGTGAGATTCAGCTCTTGTTAGACTGGAAGATGCGATTTGAAGAATCGTTTAAGCATTGGATTTCGTTTAATCATTGTGAGATCATGCAAACATGCAAAATGAAATGCAACCTAAGACCTAGGACCTAGTCACTAATCATATGTCGATTTGTTATCATCATTGAACTTTTAGGTAACTGGATAAATCAATACAATGCCCACTAGCCATGAAACCATAGACATATGAATATCGATTTGTATGCACAAGAATCAATACAACACCCACTGGACAACAACCATGGATATATGAATATTGACTTTATTTTCAAAATGTTGGATTAAATATAAGCATCAAGGCACAAACGCCAGGATGACCTGAATATCATGTCCATTTTGATATAGCAATTTGTACAAGCATCAAAACATAAACGTTGTGATGACCTGAGTACGCCTTGCATTGCAAACACATCAAACAGTCAAGAGATCATTCTAAATCCAATGTGAATTACCCGTAGTGACCCTTTATCGTTCACATCCTTAGGCAAGATTGTGTTCCAGAGTAGGAGAAAGAACTTACTCAAAAAGATAATAGTTAGATCAAATGTCCTTGAATTTTTTTTGGGTATCAATGGTCAAGGTACGCATGGCCATCCAATTCGAGATAGAGGCTCTTACAGTCGGACACCATTTCAATCCAAAATTTCCAAAGTTGTTAGATTTTCACATACAAGCAGAAGACAAAGAAAAGATTATGCCCCCAGTCATCACTCTCTAAATCCTGTAAAGGACATCATCAAAGAGCTCGAAGGGACACAATATGCAAAAATCTCAATGCAAATCAGTAAGCATACAAGGAGATAAAAGCATGAAAAGCACAAATTGTTTTCAGTTGAGTTTTGATGTTTGATTGTTGTAGATGCAAAATCCTTTCTGGAGACGAGACTGACTGACTGACTCAACAGGAAGCTTCAAAGGACTCTAACTGGATATGACACGTCTAAGATACATGGGAGACCATAGGATATGACATTGATTGCCCCCAAGTGTTAAACATTGATAGGATACAGATGCTTGAGCTGATTGGTGTACAGACCGACTTATTGAAACCAGGATATGCAGAAACAAACCGGGAGATATGTACAAACTAAAGCAAGACTGAAAGCTGGGAAAGACCAAGATTGTGCTGATAGATGGAGCATTTTGGAACAAGTGGCGCCCGTTTGCTAGGTTTTCACCATCTTGGTAGAGATTCTATTTTTGCTACCAAGGCGCCTGTTTCCAAGTTTTCACCAAGGCACTTTTTTTTTTTCTTTTTTCTTTTTTTTTCTTTTTTTCAATTTTTTTGAATTTTTGATATTTTCAATTTTTTTTGTACTTTTGATATTTTTTTTATTTTTTTGTACTTTTGATACTTTTTGATTTTTTTTGTGAATCATCAAGGTGCCTATTGCTAGGTTTTCACCAAGATGTTCATTTTTTCAGGACTTTTTCTGATTTTTATGATTTTTTTCAGGACATTTACCAAGCACTAAATGCCTTAGGTGTAGAATTTCTTCAGATGGATAATGTTGATTGGTTCTCAGAGCTATTCTTTTTCAGTCATTGAGAGTTGATAGGCACCAGAGCCAAAAGTAGCAGTGATAACAAAGGGACCCAACCAATTGGGTTCGAACTTCCCCTTGCGTTCTCGCGGATGTGATTGATTTTTAGGATTTTCTCTCAACACTAGATCGCCAACCTGAAATTCTCTATGTCTGACTTTCTTGTTGTAACTTCTAGACATTCTTTTCTGATATACTCTGAGATGATCATACGCTGCTTGTCTGCGCTCATCTAGTAGTTCAAGTTCTTGTAACCTCGACACTCTGTAGTCTTCATCAGTGACAAGTCCATGCATTCTGATCCTGAGTGATGGGATTTCAACCTCAATAGGTAGTACTGCTTCAGACCCATAAACTAAAGTGAATGGTGTAGCCCCAGTAGGTGTTCTGATACTTGTTTTGTAGGCCCATTCTAATACTTGTTCTGATACTAGTTCTGATACTGATTCTGATACTTGTTCTGATACTTGTGCTGATATTTGGTATACTTGATAGCATCTTTTTCCATTGCAAACTCCCAAGCAAGATCATATCGTGCAGTCCCAATGTCTAGCAATGTGGAGAACAAGAGGGATTGACAAGCTGGTGGAAGAGATGGAAGACAAGAGAATGAAGGAGAATGAAGGAAAGAAATCCTCAAGGGAAAACTCCTCAAGAATACCCAAGCTAGGGAAAAAATTGTCATGTAAAGCACATTTGGACAAGCAATGAAAGGCTAGCATAGGATAAGTCACAAAAGCATGATGCAAGAGCAGGAAAGGATGCAGTCCAAAAGAGTAGACATGTCAAGAGGCTTCATAGCACTGTGTTTTACTCTTTCTTTCTTAGATCAAGGCCAAAGGGGAAAAGGATAGCGACAGGTGAAAATGAATGAAGGAAAATAAATATGAAGGCTAAATAGGAAGGGATTGAAAGCAAGATCACCGTAAGATAGCTCACAAAATAGCCAAATATTCGTGTATAGATCAACATTGTCAAGATCAAAGAGAGAAGATGGAATGGATGAAATATGTAGAAGAACTACACATGATGCCTGATTGCCAGGTTTTCATCATGGTATTTATCCAAGGTGCCACAAGGGAGTGGTTTTCACCATAGGATGAATTTATTTCTCTTTACTTTTGCTACCAAGGCACCTGTTTCCAAGTTTTCACCAAGGCACATTTTCAATTTATTTTATTTTTTATTTCTTTTTTTGGAAGAAGGCAAGCTTTTTAGATAATGCTCCTTGAAAAGATAAACCATGATATGCCAAGGATTCAAAATGATATGCTCAAAGATGCTGATAGGGAAAGGAACATGGAAGAGAAAAATGGAGGATAGGGTTTTATGTAAAGCGAGTGAGGTTGGAAGATAGGAGGAATAGGAAAATGAGGAAAAAGGATAGAAGGTAGAAGGTTAATGAATGGAAGGATTGTGAAAGGGTAGATGGAAAGGAAGGCAAGATCAACGTAAACACACACCTTGAAGGGTGGCGAGAGGGTGGAGGAAACGTGAATGAAAGAATACGTGAAGGAATATGGCGAATAGATAGCAGAGGGTGAGGTTTGGGCGCATGAAATGGAGGAATATTTTTGGAAGGAGATGAAGTGGAAGCCTTTGGAAGCTTGAATGTCAATTTCACTTTTTGCTCAACACCAGACTCTTTCAAGAGAGACTTTGGAATCCATATAGCCTTAGGATTTTTATTTCCTTTTGATGATCTAGAGAGAATATCTTGAATGATGGATTTTGGAACCCATACTTGTCTTGTAGTTTTTTTCTTAGATATTTCTTTTGACTTTATGCTTCCATGTCTATGAGAGGAGACATGGTGATATTCTTTTTTTGATGGATTCTTGTATTGCTTCTTTTTCTTGTATTGAACATTCAAGTTACTTCCAAAAGACTTGGGATTTGTGGAAGAGGGAGGATACGACTAGTCTAGATGGGTGGGTGGATGAAAAGGATTCAAGGGTATGCATCTATGTTGATCTTGAGGAAAGATGGGAGATGGAGGTATGTAAGGACCCAAGATGGATGGAAAATTAGGAGAGTTAGGAGGGGAAAGTGAAGGGACATAAGGACCCAAGATGGAAGGAATGCGTGAAGATCTTTGTAGTGGTGGAAGAGGTCCAAGGATGGAAGTGGAAGACGCAAAAGGATAATCAATAAGTTCATCAGCATCTATATGACAACCAAGGATATCAACATCTTTAGAGTGAGCATTAGGATCTTCAATAGAATCATGGACATCTTGAATATGAGCACCTTCTTTGATAGGGTTGTTCAAAGCTTGCAAAGACTTAGGAAGAGTAGAAAGTGAAAGTGAACATGGAGTGGTAGAACAAGAAGATGGAAGACTTTGATCTTGACAAGGATCTTTGGATAGCACAAGTGCATAATTTTTCTTTTGATTTTCAATAGGCTTGACATTGGAAGGAACACCATTTTTACCAACCTTAATGGAAGTATCATCTTTGGAAAGCGCAAGCGTAGTAAGGTTATTTTGATTGTCAATAAGCTCAACAGTGTAAGTAGTAGCTTGATCTTGCTTAGGCGAAGACTTAAGACATGGTGGAATGCATGAAAAAGGGGGTACAGGATCAAAAGAACCCTGAGGCGGATAAGAGACATCAGAAAAAGGAGTGGATGAAATGGAGGGTTCTTGATCTTGATCTTTCTTTATGTTCTTCTCTTTATCATTTTTAGAGTCCTCTTGACATGGAGCCACTTCTAAGGACAAGGAAGCATGTTGGGATTGTATGGATGACTTTGGAAGAGATGGTGGAGGACTAGCTGAAGTAGGGATTATAGCATATGAAGGCTTAGGCTCTTTAGATTTATCATTATTGAAAGTCTTTGCAGCCAAGTGAAGGTTAGCTTGAGTTTCTTTAAGAGGTAGCCCTGGGGGATAACTATAGGGAACCACATGAAAAGTATCAGGGCTTGTGTCAGATGAAGATTCTGTGAAAGATTTGAAAGACTCAGAAGCTTTAGGAAATGTACGAGTATTGGAGGAAGTAGGGGATGGAAGGGAACCATCACAAGACAAAGGTCCAACATTAACATGATCTTGCTTGAGAGTGTAATCTTTATTTTCAGCCTGAGAGTTCTTAGAGGAGAGATCCTTATAGTATGCATGTTTATAATCAGCGTGGTAAACTTTCTCTTCCTCAAGTGAAACAGATGGATCATCTAGGTATTGTGCATAGAAATCATCAAAGTCTCTTTCATAATCAGAATCATATGGATCACCATCACGATCTATCCAATGTGACGGCCCCTTTGTAGTAAGCAGGAATGAACGATGAGGAGGACTCTTAGGAACAGAGGTGTCATAGGTATCATTACATTTTCTGTCATCATAGTCATCATAGTCTTCAAAGCTAGATGTGTCACTCTCCGTGGAAGAGGTATCATATTGCTCAATTTTTTTTCGGGGGCATGGTGACATGTACAAGTCTTTATCAAATGGAAAAGAGTATAGAGGTTCCTTTTCTTTCCCAAGTTTGTCAAGCTGGACTTGCATAGCATGTATCTGTTTCATTATAGTGGCGATCAGAGCTTCTTCCTCTTGTTTACTGATTCTTTGAGACATGTGTATTGATTCTCAATAGCTATTGCTCTATTCCTGACACAATGATATTTTTGACAGATTTTGGAACTAGGCTGGAAACATTGGATATCTCACAAATTGACAATTTCTGACAACTCTCTCAAATTTTTCCAAACAACACTCTGCAGACTCGTACGACAGTTGGGTATAAATGAAACGACAGTTGTGAAACTCGTACAACAGTTGGGTAGATATGAAATGACAGTTGACAAAACTCGTACGATAGTTGCTAACAATTTTTGGCTTCTTGAATTTTGTTGGTTTGAAAACTCGTACGACACTGGGTTCTTAATCATACGACATATGGGCTTTACTGAAATGACATTTGACAAAAAGTCATATGACTTTTGACTTCTTGAAATGACTTTTGACTCCAGAAAGAACTTTACGTCAATTTTTGCAAAATTTAAGGTTTTCAATTTTGGATTGTTTGCAAATTGTACTATCCAGATTTTGAAGGTTATACCAGATTTGATCATTTTTAATAGCCAAGTAGATAAATAAGCATGCAAAACAGCAAGCAAGTGATTCCAAGCACGTCTGAAAATAATGAACAAGGGCAAAAGCAACCTTGCACATGAACAATCAAGTGACCAAATTGTGCTAATCCCTGAGAGTACTAATTGTGTATGTTCTGAAAAGTTTTGCAATAACGCACATATACCTGAAAGTGAAAAATTGGCCTCTCTAGGGTTTTTAGTAATGGTTTGACTCTGCAACTTTTATGATTCAAAGGGGTGAACTCCAATCCCGGTGCTCCAGGGTTTTGACACAGTCTGAGAACTTAATCTTCAAGAGCTGCTAGGGAGATCTGACAACCCAACAATGAACCATACCCGTGGAGATTTCTTCCACAAGGACATTTATATAGTGGCTGTCACTACCATGGCGAAAATAGCTATTACCGCTTGAGGTTCCATCAATGCAGTTTTCCCTGTGAAGGGATTGTCCGCTACGGTTAACCCTCTCTAAAGATGACTCACAATAGTATACCACAAGGGGACTTGGCTCCAGATTCAAGGTTTTGACACCTCTTCACTTTTAACCCAAACAAAGCAAGCAGATTAATCCGACACGCTAAGACAAAGTTTTGTTCCACCAAGGTCTGTGATATCAACTCCACGTGATCTATCAACCTCTCCGGGGAGAGAATGTATCAATCAATAAGAGAAGACACACTAACCAATTTTGATTCACCAAAGCTCATGATATCAACCCTACGTGATCTATCAACCTCTCCGGAGAGAGAATGTGTCGATCAATAAGAGAAGATGCACTAACTAAGTTGAATGTGAAACGCACTAAGTATCCTCCCTACCTACAAGGATTCTTTCATCAAGAAAGATTTCTCTAGGAATCCAATCTCTCAAGAATCACGAATAGTGTTCATAGGGCCTAATTACTATGTGAGCACAGATGTATGTTCCGAAAGTAAATCTACCAAAAGTACCCAAAAAGTAGAAAGAGGAACACTTAACGCTTAAAGCGAATATGAGATGAGTCCACAAGGTGGAACACTTAACACCTCACACAAGCTGAAAATGAGTCCCCAACTTAGAAAACAAGTGAGTTCCTAAAAGCACAAAAGGGTTGCCAAGTGGAACATTTAACGCTTCTGTCCTGTTGACCCCTCCCCTTTATGGCGCTGAGATTGCAACCACGGGGTGGAAATGAGGGGCTGGTGGATTAGCGAGTCCAATAACCCAAGATAGCAATCAAGATCAATCACAAGTATTCTAAGACTACTTAATGAATCCTTAAGGGTTCACAACCTAGTATCAATTATGCAAGTGTGTAGAAATAGATCAAAAGCATGAAAAGATGCACACAAGCTTGACACATAAGAGATTTATTTTAAGTCCCAAATCAAAATATTATTAGATGAAGGAGAATACCTGAGATCCTCACAACGCGCTTAGTAGATTTTACTTGATTTTTAGCAATTTTTGTTGAGCTTTTCCATGCAAGCAAGTGACGAACTCTCCAACAAGCAAACAAGCAAACAAGCAAATAAGATATGCAAAATATATTCAACTTATGAAAACCATAGGGTTAGCTCTAAAAATCAATTATTATGAGTAACAATAACCAGCAATTAACCCAAATGACAACTTATATCATTCATTGAACCATGTAAAAAAAATAAGTGCATACCCATCACAAAACTTTTTTTTTTTGCTGCATTTGACCTAGTCAACAAGATCTAATTTTTTTGATATGATTTTGGCCACAAAAATAGAAATTCAGAATAGAGACCCCTACTAAAAAATAGAGAACTTTCCAAAAATGCAAAATTTTTAGAAAAATCTCTTCATTTGTGCCCTAGAGACCCATTTTATCAAAATAGATCAGTTTTTAAAAATTGACTATTTGAGCTATTAAATTGCATCCAAATTTAAAACACAAATAATAGACCCCTTATATAATTTGAAGATCTTTCTGAAAATATAAAAATTTCAGAAAATATGCTGATTTGCGTCAGATATTAATTTTTTATGAAAAATTGAAAAATAATTATTAAAAATTAAAAATAATTCATAAAATTCTAAATTTTTTTTCGAAGCTTCCTTGATATGTCTCCAACCTGCAAAAAAAATTTCAGACCAAAACTCCAAACCGTTTGAGAGATAAAATTAAATCTTTGAAACTTTGGGGTTTTAGCTCCCAAAAAAATCAAAACTAGCATGCAAAGGTGGGTTGCCCCACGGTGGGCGCCAGAAATATGTGTGTGAAAATTGTACTTGATCTGTAGACACAACACTCAGTAAAATATTAGAAGTTAGCTATAATCAAATCATGCAAAATTGAAAGCTATCTAACCAAGCGATTTACTGCCTTCTAGTAGGTGCGAGATTAATGTTCTCAGATTATTATCGAGATCAGTGACCTAGACGACACCTAAATGAAGGATTTGAATGCAAAAGATGGATATGAAATAAATGCAATTGAGCTATTTTTTTTAATTTTTCTATGCAATAAGAATGAAAAAAACTGATATGAAATTATGCTAATATGAAATTGATATGCTATGCTAATCTAACAATGATATGAAATATGAATGCAAAAATAAGATTGATCTCACAAAGATGTCGATTCGCAAGAGCTTTGATTCTTCAATTCTAATTCTCCAGCGTGATTGTGCAAAATATGACATTCTGTGGATGCAAATTTGAGAGATGATTGAGAGATTATTGAGAGATGAGCCTTGCTTTTATAGAAATCCAAGGCTTTGGAGGTGCATGGATAAAAGCCATAAATCACTCAAATAACTCAACCTGATTTTTGAGTTATTTTTAAATAAAAGATAATTAACTCACAAAAATATGCAAAAGCTAAGCTTTAACTCAAAATAGAGTTTAGCTTTAATTGATAATTGACAGTTGTCTGCTTTTATGATTGTGCATGTTTTATTTATGAATTAATTTAATAATAAAGTGATTTATTTCCAACTTAACTGCTTTTAAAAATAAAACAATTGATTTATGGGTTAATCAATTATTTAATCAAACTTTTATTAAAAACTATATTATTAAATAATGACAACTTGCTTTAATTAATTAAATAAGAATTTAATCAATTATTCATAAGATATTGGATTTATTGTCAAAATTAAATAATATAATTAATAATAGATATAATTAAATTTAATTACACAATTAAGTGGCAAATATTAAATCTAATTAATTAAATATGAAAATATTCAATTAATCAAACTTTAGGATAAATGTGATTTATTGCCAAATAATTATAAAATTAAAGATAATTAAGATAATTAGGAATATTACTAGGAATATTCCCCGATGCAAAATTTAAGATAATCAATTATGATTCGATGATGTTTAGATGTGCCTTAGGTTAGGACTTCGATGTCGATTTTGTTCGATTTGTAGATGTAGGAGATTAATGAACTTATAGCCCATTTTTGGGGTATTACAGTTTGCAAACAGTAAGGGATCAAAACATGGTCTCAAACACTTGAAACAAGGGCAAAAGCAACCTTGCCAAGGTAAACACTTGTGATATCAGAATTGAAAAAGCACCCTATGAATGCTACCGATTATTTGTATGTAAAAATATTTACACTGGTATTACACAACCGAAGACAATTCAAGCAAATCTATCTTAAAAAGTCAAGGCTCAATACTTACCAACTTAGCCCACAACTTGATGCCCCGTCACCTCACACCAAGTGGTTACCCACAAGAGATGTTGGCTTTGTCATGGAAATGTCAAATGACACAACCAAAGGGACACATATGGTGAGTATCTTAAGGTGATCCGGGTAAACCACTTGGATCAATCCTTGCACTAAGAAGATAAGCGGCTAAAATAAGGTGGCTTCTATCTAATGATTTTTAATAAGAATTTTCATTCACAACACCCCTCTTACTCCTCATAAAAGACTAGGACCTCACGGCCTCAAGAGTACCTTAAGCATTCTTGTTCAATGTTTTCCCCATGGTCGCAATCCCATGAGCTACTCACACCAAACGAAGACAAGTGTTATGTCTACCAAAGTTTTTGGTGTTCTTGATAGCCTTGAGATTATAGTCAGTTGGAATCACTTGCCACCAAGGAAAATGATGACAAGGTTGTCCCCACTTGAGTCGTTCCTCTTAATTGCTCAAGAGCAGGCCCGCTAATAGATCCTAAACTAAACAAAGAATAGATCAACTCTTGAGGTTCAAGGTTTTTTGTTCACCACAAGGGTGAAGAGCATACTCCCCTATCTCAAGAATCTCTCCCAAACACACCAAGCAAAGAGGTTCAATTACTCCCTTACTTCCAAAACCTTAAGATAGGTCAAGATTTTCTGGTTCACCTAAAGGTGAAGAGCATACTTCTCCTACCACCTCAAGATCCCATTCACAAGGTATTAAGATTCCTAATCCAATTAGTGAATGCCACAATTGAAAGGAAAGCAAATAAGCAATCAAGAAAAAAAAAATTTGTTTTTACGCTTGGGCAGCCCTGCAAAAACTGTTAGTAGCCCTCTTTGACATGTGTTTTTAGCAATTTTCAAGCAAAGGAGAGCACCTACAAACACAACTTGTTAGACCCACAAGGTTAGCAAAATCCAAATCCAAATGTAAACATGCAATAAACTGCTAGATTTAAGCTAAAAGATGCAGGTTAGACCTATCTAAACACAGCAAAACAAAACAGCAAGCTAAAATAATCAAATTCAGATGAGAAAACTAGAAATGCAAGTCTCTGTCAGACCAGACGATATTTCTCAGTCTTCACCAGTATCGCGCGACATAGTTTCCTACAGTCGCGTGATATACCTCAGTCTGGGTGATACTTCTCACTATGGGTGGACGATACTTCGCCCGATGACAGGTGATATTTCTCAGTACTAGCAGGTGATTCTTCTTTCGCACGAAGTGTCACACCACTATACAAAGGTATATCGTGTCATATTTCTAAGAAGTATCGCGCGATACTTTGAGACAGAAACTAGCGAATGAAAACTAAGCCAAAAATTGAAGAAAATTTTGACGAAAAATGCAGAATTAAAGGGACAAAGCTAATCTACTCTGCCCCACGGTGGGTGCCAGAAATGTACACACTAAAATGGTGCACTTCTATGAACCATTACATGCAAGGTTGCTCAAGAATGAGGCCTCGCAAAGTGGCTCATAGCTCTCTATGCATGGAGTTGCAAGGGACTATGATGTATTTGCTCTCAGCAAGAGCTACAAGCTTGTGACCTTGCTAGTCAACCATACAATGAGAGATTCAAGTGAAGACAAGGGCAACAATGTCAATATCTCCAAGAATCACTATGAATATGTAATGCAATGCAACTAAAATGAGAATGCAATCTAAGCTATGAAAGGAAAGTACAATGCAACTAATCTATGAAAGGAAATAGCAATGGATTACAATGCCTCCTATTTAGACTATGTGAGCTTATTCTATTTCATAAAAGGAAATCTATACTAAGAATGCCATTATCATGCAATTAAGAAAGCAAATATGAAACTAAATGATGAAAGCAACAAGTCTTCAATGTCTTCAAAAGCTCCAAATGTACCTAAAACCTGCAGCATAACATTAGCACAAAACATGGTATATGCAAATGGAGGAGAGAGCTCTCCTTTTATAAGAAATGCAAAGAAATGGACCATTGAGATTAAGAGGCAAAAAGTCTTAATCAGCGGTGGAGCTTGAAAGAGGAGCAATCCATGTGCACAAGTATCCTCCAATAGGAAAATAAGAGTTGACTTTATGTCCATATGAGACAAAAAGTGTTTTTCTTTTTTTTTATAAAATATTAATAATGCTTTATTTGTGCAACTTAGGATAAGAGGAAAGGTGGGCTTTTTATTTAATCAAAGGGGGAGGAAATATTCCTTTTAGGTAAATAAAAACTTAGGATAAATGGTTAGCCCATAGGATAAAAATTCAATATATGATCGAAATTAAGACTTGATCAAGAGATTGATATTGTTGAAAATATTGATTATTGATAAAATGATTCAGGATTGATAAATTGAATAAATGGGGCCCAAAGTCTAGGTGACCATTTTAGGGTGCATACAGGTGACATTTTGATGGAATGTTCTTAAGCCCTCTAACCAAGCCACTCTTAACAGGGTGATTAAATCCTTTAACAGGGTCACACCTAACAGTGTGTATTGTAAATCTTTAACCAGGTTGGCTTCTCACAGAGCTCACTTCATAAGAGTGAAAATCAGTAGCATGTTACAAATAGTTTTTCCCAAATTGGTTTTTCATGTTAAATCCCAGTGTTATACTTGTATGAATGTTATTTGATGTGAATGTTGTTGAAAGTTTTATATTTTACAAGTTAATCACTTTTGGATAGTAGAATGCAAGTTTTATGTAAACTGATATATGTTATAGAGGTTGAGTGAATTGCTGATTAGATCTGAGTTTTTTGAAAATCTAGAAAGTTGAATTGGTACATCTGGACCTGAGGATAACTGATTCAATCCCCCTCTTAGTTATTATAAAATCATTCTAACAATTGGTATCAGATTTATTGGTGCTTGTAGAGAAAAATTTTAAAGGTACTTGAAGCTAATGATCAAGATGTTCAAAAAGGAGGTACCAAAGATGAACAAGGAGAACTTCCCTGCATGGTAGAGTTTGATGAAATTGCACCTAGTTGGTATTGGTGATTCGACAAAATACTATGTAGAAAATGAATATGTAAAACCTGTTGCACCTTTGACTACTGAAGAGATGAAAGCAAAACAAGAACACAATCAAGAAATGTTGGAGATTGCATCTTCCCTAAGCTATCCTGATTTGAGGACATCAAGGACAATACTAATGCAAAGAAAATGTGGGACACTCTAGTAGTTGTCTATGGTGGGGACACAAATGTATTAAGAGCCAAATCTGAAAGCTTGAGAGGTAAGTTTGATGAAATGAAAATGCAAGAAGGTGAAAATGTTGCTTAGTATTGTGGTAGAATTAAGGAGGTAGTGAATGTTATTGGAGGAACTAATGGAAACATTGATGATGAAACTGTTATCAATAAAGTATTGATAACTTTACTTCCTATCTATTCTATTAGAGTTTCTGCAATGCAAGAATCAAGATGTAATCCTGGTAATGTCCTAACTTTGGAAAGTCTTTTTGTCAAGCTTATTGCTCTTGAGTTGTCAAATTTTGATAATTTCACTATTCACAATATTGAATATGCATTCAAGTCTCAAATGGTTCTTCATAAGTCTAAGGGAAAAGAAAGATGTGTGGGTAGTGACAGTAACTGCGACAGTGATAATGACAATTCTGATGATGATCTAGATGATCTTGAGGAACTTATGGCTAGAAGGATACAAAGAGGAAAAGGAAAATACAAAGGTAAACTTCCTATAATCTATTTTTCATGAAACAAAGTTGGCCATATTATAGCAAGATGTCCTGACAGGACTGACAAAGGATGAAAGAAGAAAAGGCAAGTACAAAGACAAAAGAAATGGCATAGATCACCAAAGGTACAAAGACTACAAAGACAAAGGTAATAAATCTTGCTATATTGCTGAAGAGGAAACTGATAGTAAAACTAGTGAATCTTATGATTGTGATATAGAAGTTTTTTATTTTGCTATGAAAGATGATTCTAATGAAGATGAGAAAACTGCACTTATTTCATATGTGAGTAAAGGTGATAAATATATTATTGATAGTGGTTGTTCACATCACATGACTGGTGATAAAAGTAAGTTTGAAACCCTAAATCGTTACAAAGGTAGAAGTGTTAAGTTTGGTAATGATGCACCATGTGTTGTGAAAGGAAAAGGATCAATAAGATTAACTGATAAGATCACATGTGATAATTCTTATTGGGTTGAAGGTCTTAACTATAATCTATTGAGTGTGGCACAGTTGAATAGTATTGGTTACCGAGTTGAATTTCATCATAGAAAGGCTAAAATATTTGATGTCGCTAGTGAACTAATTGGAAGTAGAGAACAGACAAGAGGTAATTTGTTCTATCCAAACTTATCTGAAGAAACATGTTTGTTTTCACAATTTGATGATGCATAGTTATGGAATAAGAGGTTGTGTCATGTAAACTTTGACAATTTGGTAAATATCAGTAAGATGAAGAAAGTTAGAGGTTTTCCAAGATTGAAGAAACCTAATAATGTGATGTGTAAACAATATCAATTGGGAAAAATGACAAAGTCTAGTTTTAAGAGCAAGACATATACTTCTGACAATATTTTGGAATTGGTTCATACTGAGCTTTGTGGACCTATGGGTGTGCAAAGTTACTGTGGTGATAAGTATTTTATTTTGTTTGTTGATGAGTATTATAGAATGATGATTGTAATGTTTTTAAAAGAGAAATATGATGCATTTGAGTTGTTTAAGTGAAATTTGGAAAAAGTTAAAAAATAAACATGTAAAATCTTGAAATACTTGAGATCTGATAGATGTGGAGAGTTTATATCAAATGAGTTCAATATATTCTGCAATGATAGAGGAATAAAGAGATAAATGTATGTACCTAGGAAACCTCCACATAATTGTATAGCAAAAAGAAGAAAAAAATCAATTATGGATTGTGCTAGAACACTGATGATAGAGAAGAATGTTGCACAAAAGTACTAGAGAGAAGTTGTAAGTATAGTTGTTTATACCTTGAACTGAGTAAAAATCAATAAAGGTACAAATGCTACACCTTTCAAGTCATGGTATGGATATGCACCTAATGTGAAATATTTTAAATTCTTTGGAAGTAAATGTTATATACTAAAAGACAATAAGAATGGAAAACTTAATGCAAAAAGTGATGAAGGCATATTCTTAGGATATTCCACTAAGAGAAAAGCTTACAAGTGTTTTAATTCTAACACTAATAGAATTGTGGAAATTGAAAATGTTAGAGTTGATAAATATGTAGAAAATAATGAAGTCGAGTGCAAGCAAGAACCTGAAGATTACGGATTGTTTGTATACATGGAAGAAGGAGAATCTAGTAATGCACCTAAACTAGATGCCAAGAAATGGCATGAACCTACCGAGACACAACAAGAAAATGGCAAGCATCAGGAGGATGTTACCAAGCAATCAAAAGAAGAGACAGAGAATCTACAAGATGAACCTGAAGATCAAGATCAAGTAAAAAGGAAATCTAAACCTACATTGGCACAATATGTAAGAAGACATCATAAGCCTGAACAAATCAATGGAGATAAAGAATCTGGAGTTATAACAAGAAGTAAGTTGAAATATCATACATGCTTACTGTGTGAATTTAAGCCTAAGATAGTGAAAGATTCTTTAGAAAATCAAGATTGGATACAAGCCATGAATGAAGAAATAGAGCAGATGGAGAAAAACAAACCCTAGACACTAGTGTCAAGACTAGAAGACAAGAATGTTATTGGAACAAAATGGGTATTTAGATATAAGCTAAATGAACATGGAGAAGTCACTAGGAAAAAAGCCATATTGGTATGCAAAGGATATGCACAAGAAGAAGGCATTTACTATGGGCAGACATTTTCCCTAGTTGCAAGATTGGAAGGAGTAAGGACTTTACTTGCATATGCAGCATATAAAGGATTCAAAGTATATCAAATGGATGTTAAATCTGCATTTCTGAATTGGATATTGGAAGAAGAAGTGTAAATTGAATAGCCAGAAGGATTTGTTGACCCAACAAGAAGAATATGGTTTGTAAACTACACAAGGCATTGTATGGATTAAAGCAAGCCCCTAGAGCATGGTATGAGAGACTGCATAATTATCTGATAAAGATTGGATTTTTAAGGACAAATGACAACAGCAATCTATATTCAAAGACTGAAAAAGGTAAAGGGATTTTGTTAGCAGAATTTTTTGTTGATGATATCATATTTGAAGGACAAGATGCCCTATGTCAAACCTTTTCAAATGAGATGCAAACTAAATTTGAAATGTCTATCTTTGGTTGACAGTCCCAAATCGGTGTTGAGAGGGGAGGTGTGAATCAACACCTCCAAAACCTTTTTCTCTTTAAATTCGGTGAAGTAAACTTATAGCTAAAAGGAAAATAGATTTAAGCATATAATAACAATAAGAAAACATTCACATAGTGACACCATATTTATCATGTGGAAACCTGGTTAGGGTGAAAACCACAATGTGAGGAGACCTCACAAATTTTGTACTCTTATGGAGTACGCCCTGGTAGGAGCCTTCCCGGTTAAAGGATCAAAATGCACTGTTAGATGTAACCTGGTTAAGGGATTTATTACAATGAGGTCGGTTAGTGCCTACTTGGTTAAAGGACTTTAGAACACCTTTCAAGATGCCACCCGTTAGGGGATTCGATATAAGGGACTTATTAGAGTCCACCCAGATACTAGGATTTTACAATTGTAATTGCTAGAGAATAATAGAAGGATTGACCTTTTACAAATGGCTTTGCATAGCCAGATAAGATCTCTATTTGTGCTCAATTGAGAAGTATCACTCGTCATTGCAGGTGTGTTCTCCTCTACTATTGTGCTTCTCTGCACAATCTTCTTTCTCACTTCTTCTTTCTTCTTTTCACCCCTGGCTTATTTTCAGCATATAAGTTCACTCTTTTACTCAACAAAATGAAGGCAACTTCTCATCTCCATAGGAAGAAGAATATATAGAGCCCTAGCCCTAATTGCACTCCTTATGGATGACCTAATTACAAATCCTTATCAGATTTATTACTCAGTGAAGTACTAGTTTACTGAGGAAACATCTGATGCATACCCTTGCTTTATATGTTTTAAAAAGAAAATAGTAGTTGTGTGTCAAGCAACTTTCCTTCTAAAGAGATAACACTTTGTTTTAAAGCCATTGATTCCAGATTTAAGACCTCGAGGTGTGGCTCAAACCGATCACTAGTATAACTCAAAGACTTCTGGATTTAGAGCAGAAAATATCGGTCAAAGAGTTAGCTGGAACAGATAGTTTAACTATGACTTCCTCTATTCATACCAGAGTCATTAATATATCGGTTGAGATCTTCATGCTGTGAATAGGTAAGAGTCTTTGACCTATTTTTGTCCCTTCCTTGGCTTACCAATTGCACCTTCCTTAGTTGTATTGTTGACACCAGTTTTCTCTTCATGTTTTATCTATATTTGTCTACACTGGTTGTAGCCCAGTCCTAGGTTGATGCTAGAATCCTCTTTTCCTTAACTGTGTACATTACCCGGTTGGTAAGACTTTGTATAGTGACTGATGGTATTTGCTTACAGTCACATCGATCTTGTATATTGGCACCATCAGCCAAACCATCCTTCTTTCATACAGATCTCCTTAGATCTTTAGACTTTGTAGAGATGACAAGTCTCTATACTCTTTTTCAATCAATGACGACACTTGTACCGGTAGTAGGCTTACTGATTACCATCACTTGATGCCAACAATTTCCCCCTTTGGCATTGATGGAAAAACCTTGATGGGAAATCATAATATCACCAAGTTACTGTGCTTGTATCTCAATCTATATACCACTGCTACTACTACAATCATTTGGTTATTGCTAAACTCTCCCCCTTTTTGACAATAATGCCAAAGGCTAGTCAGAAAGACTACCTTTATCTAATTTTCTCCCCCTATGAGCAGCATTCCTTTTCATCAGTCCAGAAAAGATGAGGTGTAACCCTCTATTGAAGCACAATGAACTGATGATTGTATACACCTAAAAATGGTCATCTAGACTATTAGCCCCTTTTGCTAAAATCTTAAATTACTTGTTCTTGATCAAATCTTAGTTCTATCATTTATTCGATTATTTTCTATGGGCTAACCATTTTATCCTAAGTCTTTATTTATTTAAAAAGAATATTTCCTCCTCTTTTAAATAAATAAAATCTCCCACTTGTCCTCTTATCCTAAGTTGCACAAATAAAGCATTATTCTTATTTATAAAAAGAGAAAAAGCACTTTTTGTCTCATATGGACACAAAAGTCAACTCCTATTTTCTCATTGGAGGATATTTGTGCACATGGATTGCTCCTCTTTCAAGCTCCACCCTTGATTAAATATTTTGCCTCTTAATCTCCATGGTCCATTCCTTCTCATTTCCTTTAAAAGAAGAGCTCTCTTCTTCATTCTAGATCCCCAACTTTTTATGCTAACTTTATGCTGCAGGATTTCTAGGTCACTTTGGAGCTTTTGAAGATTTGGAACATTCTTAGCATCTACATCTCATTCTTGCATTCTAAATCTCATTCTTGCATTCTTAGCTTAGCTTCATATTTATGCTTTCTTAGATTAGCTTCATTTCTATGCTCTAGATTAGCTCACATAGATTAATTAGCTTGGGTTGTAACACTTGCATATTTCCTTTCATAGCTTAGCTTGCATTTCCATTTCTAGCATAGTTGCATTGCATTTTCATTCTTGATTCTTGAGGATATTGGCATTCTTGCCCTTGTCTTCATTGAATCTCTCATTGCATGGTTTACTAGCAAGGTTATAGGCTAAATAGCTCTAGCTGAGAGCATTCTTAAAAGCCCTTGCACTCCATGCCTAGGGAGCTATGGATCGATTTGTGAGGGCTCATTCTTGAGTTTTCTTGCATGTAATGATCCATAGAAGTGTGACACATTTATAGCACACATTTTTTGGCGCCCACCGTGGGGTAGAGTAGACTAGCTTTGTCCCTTCTTTTTTCCATTTCTGTCATTTTTCATCAATTTTTCGGCAAGTTTTTAGCGTAATTTTTGTTCTCTGGTTTTCTATCTCAGAATATCATGTGATACTTCTTAGTATATCGCGTGATACTTCTCAGTATATTGCATGATATACCTTATAATACCCATGCGACACTTCGCGTCTCAGAAGAATCGCACGCCTGTATTAAGGTGTATCGCCTGGTGTCGGGCGAAGTATCGCCTGGTATAAGGTGAAATATCACGCAGACTAAAAGTATCACCTGGTGTCGGGTGAAGTATCACATGATACTGTGTCTGTACCTAGCAGTGACCTATTTTTGAGTTATTTTATCCATCTTGCAAGTTTCAGGTTCTCTGCTATCCAACCATGATGGTTTCATTTTCAGATTTTATCATTTGATCAGTTATTTTTGCACATTATCTGATTTTTTTCATGTACTAATCATTGTTAGATTTTGGATTTTGATTCTCCTAACTCTTGTTGGCCTAACAAGTTGTGGTTGTAGGTGCTTCTTGCTTGAAATTTGCTAAAATCGCATGTCAAAGAGGGCTACTAATGGTTTTTGCAGGGCTGCCCTAAGCATAAAAACTAAATCAAATGCTTGTTTAATTGCTTTCTTTATTAAGTGTGGCATATACTAGTTGTTTCCTTTCATAGGCACTTAATACCTTGTTGTAGAAATTTTGAGGTGGTAGGAGAGTATGCTCTTCACCCTTGTGGTGAAACAGAAATCTTGACCCATCTTGGGATTTTGAAAGCAAGGGGGTAATTGAATCTTTTCTTGGTGTGTTTGGGAGAGATTCTTGAGATAGGGGAGTATGCTCTTCACCCTTGTGGTGAACCAAAAACCTTGAACCTCAAGAATTAATCTACTCTTTGTTTAGCTTAGGATCCTTTAGTGGGCCTGCTCTTGAGCAATCAAGAGGAACGACCCAAGTGGGGACAACCTTGTCATCATTTTCCTTGGTGGCGAGTGATTCCAACTCACTATAATCTCAAGGCTATCAAGGACACAAAACCTTGGTAGACATAGTAATTATCTTCGCTTGATGTGAGTAACTTGTGGGATTGTGACCATGAGGAAAGCATTAAGCAAGAATGCTTAAGATACTCTTGAGGCCGCGAGGTCCTAGTCCTTTATGAGGAGCAAGAGGGGTGCTATGAACAGAAACCCTTACTATGAACCATTAGATAGAGGCCACCCTATTTTAGCCGCTTAGCTTCTTGGTGCAAGGATTGATCTAAGTGGACTTACCCGGATCACCCCAAGACACTCACCATATGTGTTCTTTTGGTTGTGTTTTTGACACTTCCATGACAATGCCAATATCTCTTGTGGGCAACCACTTGGTGTGAGGCAAGGGAGCATCAAGTTGTGGGCCATGTTGCTAAGTAATGAGCCTTGTCCTTCTAGGTAGTAATTGCTTGAATTGTCTTCGATTGTGCTATGCCTGTGTAAACGTTCTCAACATTCAAACAAATGGTAGCATTCATAAGGTTCCCTATTTTGATATCACAAGTGCTTGTCTTGGCAAGGTTGTTTTTGCCCTTGTTTCAAGTGTTCTATGACATGTTTGATCCCATACTGTTTGCAAACCTGTCTTTTATCTATTGTTACTGCTTGTCAAACTGAGAAATTGCACTGTTCAATCTACAAATTTGGTCCAAGCGCTTCAAAATTGAGTTTTTCATGTTCACTGGTCAAGAGTCATATGATATTGAAGTATCCTTGCATACCCTCAACCAAGAATCCTGAGTTATTCTATTGTCCTATTACTGTTGCAATTTGGAGTTGCTAAACTTGCACTTTAACCTGTCGTAGAGTGTCTTTTCTGTTCTTACCTGAAACTGGTTTGTTACCTACATGCTTAGATTTGTTCTAGACTGAAACAAATGAGCTAAAACTATTGGGTTTGAGTTTAACGAATGCTACTCTTGATCACTTGTCACATCACGGTTACCTCTCTAGCTACTTGCTTATTGAGCTTCTTGCTCATTGCTCGGCTTTAGTCAATTGATTGCTGTAAGTGCTTGAGCACTTTTGACGAGCCATCTCTCTATTGTTCTACTTTGACAAGTGATCTTTATTATCTTTTCTTATCTCAAATCTAAGAAACTTTGTCTCATTCTATTAGTCAACCAACATCTCTTTTCATGCCGGTTACAACTCGGTCTCAATTTGAGCAGGAGAGTCATCCTCCGTTCAATTATACACAATTACCTTCTCCAACTAGACATTCAAAAGCACCCATTAGCAACAACAGTTCTAGTTCTGACCAATCTAAGAATTCTAAGGCTACACCGTGGTATAAAGGAGGTTTCCTCTTTTCCGCATTCAAGACCCCCAAAAACACAGACAGTGTCTCACTCACTTTGACTGAACAAGAAAAGTTTCAACTCTTGCAAGAACACTTTGAGCATAAGGATAATCAAGCGTGCTTAGACAAAGAACACAATCAAAAAAGGATGGATGCTACTAGGTTCATGGCTTATAGAGGGACATTTCATGAGCAACCTAAGACTAGTAATCATGAGCATAGACCTCTTTTTAACAATGGCAACAATGACAACAACACGCCACCAAGATCTCCTCGAAGGCCAACTTTTGCTATGTCTTCTTCACCACCTAGACCTCCTCCCTCTCAACATGAGGCAGAGGCTAATGATGAGATTTCTAGTGAGGATCTTATGAGATGTGAACAAGATGTGGATTTCCAACGAATGATGCATAAGCTTTTAGAGCGTAATGGTGATCAATATTTTCAATATATGACTTCTAGAGGATACAAGCTTCCTCCCGGCTATGATGTCAGACAAATTGTCCAACAAAGAGTACCAACTAAATTGGAAGTCCTTTGAGAAGAATTAAGTCAGACAAATCAATGCCTTACCCAAATGGCATTAGAAAGAGAGCCTCCAAAGGTCTCTTTTGTAGAATCAATTTGTGCTCTTCCTTTTGATAAAGATCTATACATGGTCCCATTTCCTAAGGATATTGAGGTTCCTAAATATGACAAGTATGATGGAAATGGTGACCCTCATGACCATGTGTGTCATTTTTATGCTCTTAGTATGGACTTTCTTCATGAAGACACATATCTTCTATGCGTATTCCCTTGAAGCTTAAGAGGCCAAGCTTTGGAATGGTTTGCGAAATTGAAACCACCGCTTAAGACTTTTGATGAGTTAGCTCAGCGATTTACCCAGCAGTACTCTTACAACATCCAACAACCTGTCACTGTGATAGATCTCAGTAATCTAAGACAACATCAAGGTGAGCCATTTTCAACTTACTTACAATGTTGGAGGTCATTGTATTCTCGATATCCTCGTCAGCTACCCGAAAGAGAAAAGATTGACATTTTCGTCAACACACTTGTGCCTGAGCTATTTTATGATCTAAGGAAGCAACTGTTCTCCTCCTTCCATGACATGGTTGAAAGTGCATATCGGATTGAGGATGTAGCTATAAGAAAAGGGGATATTGTTATTAATAAAGATGCTAAAGGCAATGGTAAAGACAAGAACAAACCTTGGAATAAGAACAAGTATGTTGTTAATGATGGGGTTGTGGATGCTCCTAAAGT
Organism: Chamaecyparis obtusa; assembly: GCA_027943335.1. Classification (NCBI taxonomy): domain Eukaryota; kingdom Viridiplantae; phylum Streptophyta; class Pinopsida; order Cupressales; family Cupressaceae; genus Chamaecyparis; species Chamaecyparis obtusa. The sequence continues at coordinate 432,560 of BSBK01004303.1, read as the reverse complement.
TAAAGAGCCTGCTTTCAATCTTTCCAATGCTATCTATGCAGCAAAACAACAAGAAGCTGCCAATGCTCACAGTGCTCCTAAACCTCAATATGCAGATAAGCCTAAGAAGTCATTTTGAAAGCGAGTCTATACCAAGTTGGCAGAACCTTACGATGTGATCCTTAAGACTTTAGTTGACAATGGATATCTTACGCTTCCTGATAAACCTGGTAACTGGGATCCGATAAATAAGCCTGATTGGTGGAGAGAGGATCATTACTGCCATTATCACAGAAACAAGGGACATCCAACAGATAATTGTTTTAGGCTTAAGGATGATATTCAGGATCTTATTGAGAACGGCACAATCTCCACTGATGGCTTAACTAAAAAATTTGATCACACAGCTTTCAAAGATCCTCTACTTAAGCATGATAAGGGGGAAACCTCTCAAACACATAAGAAGAATCATGATGCAAAGATCAATTACACGTATCCTTCTAATACGCTTGTGATTAACATGGTAGAGCCCATTGAGAGTGTTCTAATGATGAGGTCTCAAGATGATAATAACACCAATCATGGTAAGCCAAAGTTAGTCTTGCAAACATGTGGTAGTTCATCTTCCTGAAGTGAGACACTGAATGCTGTTACTAGGGGGCAAGCCAAGATTATCCTTAAAACTGCGCAAGATCCCCAGCAAGCTTTTCCTTCCAAACAAGTGGCTCCTTCAATCACCCCTAGCTATGATCTTGTCCAACATTTGCAAAAGACACCAGCACATATATCTATCCTTGAGTTGCTTCGGTTATCCTCTTCGCATAGAGAGATTCTTGATGAGGCTCTACGTACAACACGTGTTCCCAATGACATTGATCTAGATCAATTTTAGGCTATGGTCAACCACATTTCATCTCCTCTATCTCTCTCCTTTTCTGTAGAAGATGACATATCTATTGCTCACCCACATAATCTAGCTTTACACATTGAAGTTCTAGTCTACAATACCTGAGTCCGTCGAGTCCTAATAGACAATGGTGCAGGGTTAAATATTGTTTCTTTCAATGTCATACAACAGTTGGGTTTGTCAGAATTGGCTGTGGATTCCAAGAAGAAGATTACTATAAAAGCTTATGATGAAGTGGAAAGATCTTCCAAAGGTCTTGTCACGTTGCCTATCCGAGTGGGCCCTATCACAAAAGATATTAACTTCCAAGTATTGGACATTCCACTCGCATATAACATTCTTTTGGGTCATCCTTGGATCCATGACATGCAGGCTATTCCTTCCACTTATCATCAGTGCGTCAAATTTCCATACAATGGCACTGAAATTGTGATTCCTGGAGACCATACTATTGCTATTAATGCTCTTGCTGCTATTGAAAAATTTGTTCCTCACAATGAACCTACTGATGATCCTAGTACGTCTCTAGTTGCTATTGAGAAATCATTTAAGATGATGAGCCTTGGTATGGGTGAATATAAACTGGATTCCTTTGCTTCTATGCCTATTTCTCCTAGGTCATATGGGAAACCTTCCACTTCTGCTATGGTGATCCTTGAAGCCGAAAGCGAAGAACAAGCTGTTCATGAGTGGATCTATAGAGAAGATGCCCGAAATACTCCCATGCTCAATAATTCAGACACAGATATAGATGAGTCACTAATACACACTATGGCTCATATGGGAGATGATCTTCCCTCTACTTCACTTCTTTGGGGAGAAGAATGTATATCTACTGATGATATGGCTGAGGCCTCTATGTCTAGAACCTATGTGCCTAAAGAATCATTGCACTATGATCGACAACATCGCAACATTGCACGACTACTACAAAGAGGTGATCTCTCACATAATGACATGAGTATCTCTACTTCTCAGCATCTTAAGCCTCTTCCAGAAGATCCTCCCATGACAGATATGGATGTTGATGTGGTTCATACCTCTCGTAACCCACCTGACATGGTTGATGGGTCTTGTGTGGGGTCTGATGAGTTTGTTCCTCGTATTGCCTTAGTGGACCATGCTGGTTCTTTTATGACAAGTCTAGATCTAGCTACTTTTGGAGCTTACCCTATAGGCTCAACCTCTCTTGTTACCAGAGATGACATCCTTCACATAAATACTATTGAACCAGTCACTTCATTTCATCTCACATCAACACCTGTTACTTCTTCCACCAAAGAACTAGCAACAAAAAAGATTGAATCAGCAATCAAACATCATGGTCATCAAGTCAAAAGAAAAGAGCAATGGTCGGATGGCAAAAACCACATTGTGGTGGTATCCGCACCTAAGAAAAGTAAAAATAAAAATCTTCTCAAAAATAATGATTCTCAAATAAAAGATGACAAGCTGATTCTCTACAAAAAAATGATGCACTACCTCAAGCATGATCTCATATCTATTATACTTCAGCCCATTCCTAGAGCTAAGAACAAAGTTAGTAATGCCTTGGTTACTTCGGCATCCATTTTACAAATGAAAAAGCATAAATCTCACTTCAAGTTCCTGGTGGACAAATTACGCTATCCTGCTCACAAATCTTACAATCCTACCATCTTTTCATATCTTCCACCTCATATTCCTCTTGCAAATCCACAACGCCATTCTTTCTGCCATCCCGTACACTTTGCCTTTGTCTCTGGTGACTTCTATAGGAAGGGTCTAGACGAAACTCTCCTTAAGTGTCTAGAAATAGAGGAGTCAGAAAAAGTGCTAGCTAAAATCCACGATGGCATATGTGGATCACATTCTAACGATCCTCCGCTAGCTTAGACATTGCTTAGGGCTGGTTATTATTGGTCGAACTGGTTGAGACCTCCTATCGTCACAGTTGCAGCATTTGGGCCTGGGGCCTATCAGTTCTCTACATCAGAGGAAGTAGATTCTTGATGCCCATTTCTGTCTGGGGCATCCTTTGTACATATTTTATGATCCTGAAAAAATACCAAAAAAATTCATATATGATGCTGAAAAAATCCTAAAAAGCATAAAATGTACTGAAAAAATGAGCATCCTAGTGAAAACCTAGCAATAGGCGCTTTGATGTCTCACCAAAAAAATCAAAAAATTCAAAAAAAATTGAAAAAGTGCCTTGGTGAAAACCTGGAAACAGGCGCCTTGGTAGCAAAAATACAAAAAAAATTTATAAAAAGTCTTGAAAAAATTGCAATAAATCTATCAAGTGGTGAAAACCTAGAAATAGGCACTGCTTGAGACCCTCTGCACCTATGTTTATCAGTCTTGCGTAGTGCTCCTTCACTCCACTTCTCTCTTTGCCTCTCTTAGCCTAGAATTGACTCTTGTCTTAGTCTAGGGGGCATCTGTTGTTTTCAGCTTATCTTGGGTCTCTTTGTGCATCTGGGTTTCTTAGGCACCTCGCAAATGGTTTTTTTCAACACCACCCCAACTGTGTTTTTCAACACTACCCTAGCGTCGAGTGTTTCTCAACACTTATCAGATGTCCTACCTGTAGTCTAGATGATGCAATATTTCTCACTGGCAGATGCGATACTCAAAGTTTGACTCTATGACCTACACACACGCACTTAAACATTTGACTCGCTGAGACTTGCTTGGCTTTATTTCTTTGTGTGCTGTCTATGACGATTTCTTTGCTGAGTGTTCTCCCCCTATGATCATTTTCGATGATGCATAGCTAGAAGACTAAGGGAATGAGAACATGTTTTATTGCTTTTTCTGCTTGTGGATATATTTTGTTGGTCCTACTTGTCATTAGCATTTATGCTTGTTCCACTTGACATTGGGATCTGCACGGTATTATCCTTGATTGTTTTGCAAGTGCATGCTTATAGTCATCTTGACTTTCTTGTGTCTTGATGCGAGCATACTCTTACTATATCAAACTTAGGTGATCTCACTGCACTAGTCATCTTGACCTGCATGTCTTTGATGCCTAGGTGGGATTTCCACATTTCTATCTGATATAGATCATATTCAGATCCACATAGTTATGCTAGTGTGTATTGTATGATCTTGCGACGCTACCAATAACGCTCGATGATGAATATTAGATGTCTATTAGCATTGTGACCTTGCAAGTAAACCACTTTTCATGTAGCTTGCATTCTTAAGTTCATGTTAGTTTAGTTTTGCATCTTGCATATGGAGAGAGCTCTCCTTTCATCTTTCATGGACTTGTTAATCAACTGCGCTCACCTTTCACTTCTTCCTGATCATTTCTTTCACTTCTTATCTTTCATATCCCATCATTTTCTCTTCATTTTGAGATCAAAACCGAAATCCATGTTCACCATTCTCCTTCTTCCGCGCAGTTGGCTAACCTTTTGAGGCCTGATCCTTCGATCTTCGCTGGGGCATTCTTCACCTCTTCATCCCCATCTCTTTCCAACTTACAGTCTTTCATTCACTTTCAAATCCCAAGTTCAAATCCCCTCTTCATGGTGTTTACGGGTTGAGGGACCGATAGGTTCGTGCCCCGTGTCCCATGTGTGGGGCATATCTTCACTGCTTGATAGTTATTCTATTCTCTTTCTTTGATTATGATTTCTAGTGATTTGATCATGTTGCTCTTGCTTCTGCATTCCCTCTACCTGGATTTCACTTTCGATCCCGAGGGGGTAGACACATCATATCTTATTGGCTATCTCTTTCCTAAGTGTTCAGTACTATCGCTACTAGGCTGACCATGCAGGATTTTCTATCTCTCTGTACTTCATTCTTTGGAGTTAGATCACTATTTGCTTGCCTTCTTGGCTATCTCTTACTTTCTTGGCTGATCTGAGTTGCTTTGTGATCCCAAATTGATCTCACATTTCAACTTCATTCTTTGACTACATGTGTTCCCAGATCGATCACACATTAGTCAAAGAGGGGCAAATGTATACACCTAAAAATGGTCATCTAGACTATTAGCCCCTTTTGCTAAAATCTTAAATTACTTGTTCTTGATCAAATCCTAGTTCTATCATTTATTCGATTATTTTCTATGGGCTAACCATTTTATCCTAAGTCTTTATTTATTTAAAAAGAATATTTCCTCCTCTTTTAAATAAATAAAATCCCCCACTTTTCCTCTTATCCTAAGTTGCACAAATAAAGCATTATTCTTATTTATAAAAAGAGAAAAAGCACTTTTTGTCTCATATGGACACAAAAGTCAACTCCTATTTTCTCATTGGAGGATATTTGTGCACATGGATTGCTCCTCTTTCAAGCTCCACCCTTGATTAAATATTTTGCCTCTTAATCTCCATGGTCCATTCCTTCTCATTTCCTTTAAAAGAAGAGCTCTCTTCTTCATTCTAGATCCCCAACTTTTTATGCTAACTTTATGCTGCAGGATTTCTAGGTCACTTTGGAGCTTTTGAAGATTTGGAACATTCTTAGCATCTACATCTCATTCTTGCATTCTACATCTCATTCTTGCATTCTTAGCTTAGCTTCATATTTATGCTTTCTTAGATTAGCTTCATTTCTATGCTCTAGATTAGCTCACATAGATTAATTAGCTTGGGTTGTAACACTTGCATATTTCCTTTCATAGCTTAGCTTGCATTTCCATTTCTAGCATAGTTGCATTGCATTTTCATTCTTGATTCTTGAGGATATTGGCATTCTTGCCCTTGTCTTCATTGAATCTCTCATTGCATGGTTTACTAACAAGGTTATAGGCTAAATAGCTCTAGCTGAGAGCATTCTTAAAAGCCCTTGCACTCCATGCCTAGGGAGCTATGGATCAATTTGTGAGGGCTCATTCTTGAGTTTCCTTGCATGTAATGATCCATAGAAGTGTGACACATTTATAGCACACAATGATCACCTTTCCAAGTTTACTGAAGATCATGAAGGGGTATCACCCCTAGTTTACCTCTAAGATACTCAAAAGTACTCTTCGATAATGGCTTGGTGAAGATATCATAAATTTGTTCCTTGGTGGGAACATACTCCAATCTCACCTCCTTGTCTTGTACCAACTCTCTTAGGTAATGATACTTGATGGCAATGTGCTTTGTCTTGGAGTGCATGACAGGGTTCTTTGATATGTTAATTGCACTGGTGCTATCACAATAGATAGCTATCGATTTAGGTATCTATTCTTGGATTCCTTCTAGCAATTGTTTGATCCAGATTACCTGTATACAATTGATTTTTGCAACAACATATTTGGCCTTTGCAGTAGATTGTGAAACACAATTATGTTTCTTACTTTTCCAAGAAACAATTCTTTCACTGAGAAAGAATGCACCACCACTAGTGCTCTTTCTGTCATCAATGTTGTCAGTCCAATCTACATCAGTGTACACTTTTACTTCAAATCCTCCCTTGTGTGGAAACCATAATCCATAATCCTCAATTCCCCTTAGATATCTGAAGATTCTCTTCACTGCTATCAAATGTGTCTCTTTGGGATTTGCAGATAATCGAGTCACTATGCCAATCGCATGTGCAATGTCTGGTCTACTGTGAACAGCATATTGTAATTTTCCTATCATGGATTGATACATTATTTCATTTACCTCTTTTGCATCATCCTCCTTTGATAACTTGAGGTTAGTTATCATTGGAGTTCCAACCGGTTTAGATTCTTCAAGTCCAAAGGTCTTAAGAATTTTTTTTATATACTTGGACTGAGAGATAAAAATACCTTCTTTCAGCTGATGGACCTAGAGTCCAATGAAGAAATTTATTGCACCTATCATAGACATCTTGAATTCTTTCTTCATCTCTTCAACAAAGGCTTTGCTCATTCTTTAATCACCTCCAAAGATGATGCCATCCCTAAAGATCTCATCAACCAGATTTCCATCTTTTCTAATCTTTAGATACATGTTGTTGTCCCCAGTTCTTGTGAATCCTATGGTCATAATATATGAATGTAGCATTTCATACCATGATCTTGGAGCTTGCTTAAGTCCATAAAAAGTCATTTTCAACTTACAGACCATACCATCATCATGAGCAGATGTGAAGCCTTCCGGTTGTTCAATGTAGACTTCTTCTAGAATTTCATTCAAGAATGTTGACTTGACATCCATCTAATACACTTTAAACTTCTTGTGTGCAACATAAGCAAGAATAATTCTCACTCCTTCCAGTCTTGCTACCAGTGCAAAGGTTTCTCCATAGTCCAGTCTAGCTTCCTGGGCATATCCTTTGCAGACCAGTCTTGCCTTATTTCTTATTACTTTCCCATCCTCATTCAGCTTGTTCTGGTAGACCCACTTGGTCCCTATGACATTCTTTTCCTTTGGTCTTGGCACAAGCTCCCATGTGTCATTTTTCTCAATTTTCTCAATTTCTTCCTCCATGGCCTTGACCCATTTTTCATCTTTTAGATCTTCCCTAGTGGATTTAGGCTCTATATAGGAAAGTAGATAGATATTCTCTCTGTCCTTTTTCTTGGTCAATACATTAGCATGTTTGTCACCAATAATGTTGTCAATGGAGTGATATGTGACATACCTTTGAAGAACCGGTCTTTATTCCCAGTTTGGCTCTTCTGGTTGAGCATTTTCTCCATCATAGTTTTGGGCATCATCTTGTTCACCATCCTGAGTTAACCTGTTGGCTTTAGGTATAGTCTCCCACTCTGGATGTCTATTCATGTGTATTTCTCCTTCATCTTTGGTTGTTGCTTCATTGAACTCAAAGGCATTTCCTTCATTTAGGCCTCCAAGACTATCATGATCATCATTTTCGGTCTTCTTATCTAGTTATGAAGATTCATCAACCTTTACATTGATGCTTTCAATTATCTTACATGTTCTAATGTTCAAACATCGATAGGCCTTACTTTTGGTAGAGTAACCCAAAAAAGTTACTTCATCTCTCTTAGGATCAAACTTCCCAGAGTACATATCTCTTTTGATGTAACATTTACTTCTAAAGATTTTGAATTAACCTACACTAGGAGTATGCTTGAACCATAGTTCATAAGGAGTCTTACCGATTCCTTTTTTGACTTGAACTCAGTTCAATGTCTAGACAGTTGTACTGACAGCTTCTCTCCAGAAGTGATGAGGGAGATCCTTCTAAATCAACAAGGTTCTTGCACAGTCAATCAGTGTCCTATTTCTTCTTTCTGCTACTCCATTTTGTTGAAGAGTCCTTGGTGCAGAAAACTATCTCTTTATTCCATGTTCCTCACAGTAATGAGTGAACTCCTGAGAGGTGTACTCACCTCCTCTATTTGAGCTTAGGAACTTCAAGCTTTTACCAGTTTCCTTTACCACTCTAGCCTTGTAGATTTTAAACATGTGAAAGGCCTCTGATTTCTCTCTAAGAAAGAGTGTCCACATCATTCTTGAGAAGTCATCTACAAAGATCATGAAGTACTGGTCTCCATGATAGCTCTTTGTCTTAATTGGTTCACACAGGTCTGTGTGCACAAGGTGTAGAACATTTTCAGCAGTAAACATCTTACTATTGAAACTTGTTCTGGTCAGTTTTCCTAACTGATAGTCTTACAAATCCTACTGATGGGTTTTGTAATCTCAAGGAGTCCTCTAACCGATTTCCTTTTGCTCACTTTGATGATATTATCAAAATTTATGTGGCAGAGTCTCTTGTTCCATAGCCATCTATTGTCTTCCTTGGAGACAAGATAGATTTTACTTGATTCTCCTCTGACTGAAACTATCAAACAAGCTCCTTCTATTGAGTCTAGGTAGAATAGATTGCCTTTTCTCTATCTATAGGTTGCAACATGGGTTCCAGACTAATTTTTGACTATACAAGAACCTTGTCCAAATTCCAACTAGAATCTTTTGTTCAGCTATGCAAAACTCATTAAGTTGTACTTGAGTCATTCAACCTAGTACACATCTTCATAGATAGCATTTTTGTAGAGAGCAATAGAACCTTTACCTTTGATGGCATAGGGGGCATTGTTTCCAAAGGTAATTGATCTGCTATCATTGAGCTCTAAGTTGATAAACTTGTTCTTGTCACTGGTCATGTGGTGATTGTCGTCGCTATCAATGATCCAATCATCAAGCTGATGAGATCTGGATATGAGTGCTACTTCATCTATCACTGGGCTCTCCTCCTTTATTGCAACAAATGCAATTTCAAGATCCTCAGAGTCTTCAAACTCATTGTCTATGACTCCTTCCTCTGCAAGATAGCATCCCTTCTTTTCTTTGCTCTTGAACCGGTCTCTTTTATCTTTATGGTCATTATTAGGACACCTTGCAGCAATATGGCCTATCTTGTTGCAAGAGAAGCATTTCAAAGGGAGCTTTCCCTTGTACTTCCCTTTTCCTCTAGGGAATCTCCCAGTGATGAGTGCTTCAAACTCATCTTGCTCCATCTCCTCTGAGAGAAGATTCTCAACAAGATTGTTAATCTTACCGGTAGAACAATTTCTAATTTCTCTTCCCTTTTTGGTGGAAGAGATATTGACAGAGTACTTAAAATTTGCTTCCTAAATGGGTAAGCTATTATCAAAGTTACTTAATTCAAAGGCAGCCAGCTTATCGATTAGGGAGTCTAGGGTGACTTGATCTTTGGTCGCTGATCTGAGCTTTTGAATGGAAAAGATCTTGATGGCATACTGAGGTCTGAGAGTTCTCATTATTTTGCTAACCACCTCCTCTTCACTGAGTTTTCCTCCAGTGCTTATGATGGATTTGATCACCTCTTTAATCTAGTTGCTATATTTCTCGATGTCTTCTCCTTCATTCATCCTCATGTCATCATATTTTCCTCTGAGGCTTTTGACCTTGGCTCTTTGAACATTTGGATCTCCTCCATAAACTATTTGCAACTTGCCCCACATCTTGAAGGTAGAATCAAGATGTTCTATCTCAGCATAGACATGATCAAGTAGTGTGTTAGCTATCATATCCATAGAAGCCATGTGCTTGGTTTTGATCTTCAGTTCATCAAGTGTCAAAGTGCCAGTGGGTTCACTGTAATCAGTGGTAACATGATTCCAGTACTGATCTCTGGTGGTCTTCATGTACAGCTTCATTCTGTTGCACCACATAGTAAAGTTTTCCTTTGAAAACTTTGGTCCTTCCTTTCTCATCATCTTGACTTTTTTTCTTTATGTTGTTAAGCGGTAAACAAAACAAGACTTGGCTCTGATACCAATTGATAGTCCCAAATTGGTGCTAAGAGGGGAGGGGTGAATCAGCACCTCCAAAAGCTTTTTCTCTTTAAATCTGGTGAAGTAAACTTATAGCTGAAAGGCAAACAGATTTAAGCATATAATAATAGTAAGAAAACATTCACACAGTGACATTATCATGTGGAAACCTAGTTAGGGTGAAAACCACAGTGTGAGGAGACCTCACAAATTTTATACTCTTATGGAGTATGCCCTATTATGAGCCTTCCCGGCTAAAGGATCAAAACGCACTGTTAGATGTGACCTAGTTAAGGGATTTGTTACAATGAGGTCAGTTAGTGCCTTCCTGGTTAAAGGATTTTAGAACACTTTTCAAGATGCTATCTAGTTAGGGGATTTGATACAAGGGACTTGTTAGAGTCCACCCAAATACTGGGATTTTACTATTGTGAATTCTAGAGAACAATAGAAGGATTGACCTTTTACAAATGGCTTTGCATAGCCTGATAAGATCTCTATCTGTGCTTAATTGAGAAGCATCATCAGTCGCTACAAGTGTGTTCTCCTCTACTATTGTGCTTCTCTTCACAATCTTCTTTCTCACTTCTCCTTTCTTCTTTTCACCCCTAGTTTATTTTCAGCATACAGGTTCACTCTTTTACTCGGTAGAATAAAGGCAACTTCTAATCTCCACAGGCAGAAGAATATATAGATCCCTAGCCCTACTTGTGCTCCTTATGCATGACCTAATTACAAATCCTTATCAAATTCATTACTCAGTGAAGTACCAGTTTACTGAGGAAACATCTGATGCATGCCCTTGCTTTATCTGCTTTAAAAAGAAAATAGTAGTTGCGTGTCAAGCAATTTTCCTTCTAAAGAGATAACATTTTTTTAAAGCCATTGATTCTGGCTTTAAAACCTCTAGACACGCCTCAAACTGATCACCAGTATAACTCAAAGACTTCTGGATTTAGAGTAAAAAATATCGGTCAAAGAGTTAGCTGGAACAGATAGTTTAACTATGACTTCCTCGGTTCATACTAGAGTCATTAATATATCAGTTGAGATCTTCATGTTGTGAATGGGTAAGAGTCTTTGACCTGATAATGTCTCTTCCTTGGCTTACTAGTTGCACCATCCTCGGTTGTATTGTTGACACCGATTTTCTTTTCATGATTTATCTATACTTGTCTACACCAGTTGTAGCCCAGTCCTCGATTGATGCTAGAATCATCTTTTCCTTAACTGCGTACATTGCTTGGTTGCTAAGACTTTATATAGTGACTAGTGGTATTTTCTTATAGTCACATCAGTCTTGTATATTGGCACCATCGACCAAACCATCCTTCTTTGATACAGATCTCCTTGGATCTTTAGACTTTGTAGAGATGACAAGTCTCTATACTCTTTTGCTAATCAATGACAACACTTGTATGGTAGTAAGCTTACTAGTTACCATCACTTGATGCCAACATTGGTGAGATCAAATTCTTTGTTGGTTTGCAAGTTTATCAAATAAAGAAAGGTATCTATATTACTCAATCTAAGTATGTCAAGGAGATACTAAAAATTTTTGGTATGGAAGATTCAGATGAGTAAGTACACCTATGGGTACTGGACAAAATTTATCAAAATCTGATGATATAGTTGAAGTCAATCAAACCCTATATAGATATATGATTAGAAAGTTACAATATGTTGTCCATAAAAGACCGAATATTTCCCTAGCAGTTGGGATTGTTGTAAGATTTTCTGCAAATCCTAAAGAGAGTTACATGATGGCAGTGAAAAGAATATTGAGATATCTAAAAGGAATAGAGGAGCATGGATTGTATTACAAGAAGAATGATAAGTTTGAACTGAAAGTCTACACTGATGCAGATTGGGCAAGAAATGTGGATGACACAAAGAGTACAAGTGGTGGCACATTCTTTCTAGGAAAGAGATTAGTCTCTTGGACAAGCAAGAAACATAACTATATTTTCCAATCTAGAGCAGAAGCTAAATATGTAGCAACAACAGTGAATTGTTCAAATTTAGTGTGGATCAAGAAATTGTTAAAAGGTATGAAGGAAGAAATCATTGAGCCGGTTGTTATTTTCTATGATAACACAAGTGATATTAACATATCAAAAAATCATGTTATGCACACTAAGACTAAGCATATTGCTATCAAGTATCATTACTTCAGAGAGTTAGTTCAAGACAAGGAAGTGAGGATGGAATATGTCAATACAAAAGAACAATTAACAGATATATTCACAAAATAATTACCTAAAGATTCTCATGAATACCTTAGAGGTAAGGGTAAAAGCACAATCAGGTGTCACCTTTTAGGCTAACTTATCAGCACAACTAAATTTTAGTATTTCTAACTAAAAATTGATTTTGGTCAAACATATGGTCTAACTAGATTCATTCTAGCTAAGTTAGATAAGTGCTTTAACTTTTTCAGTTGGAAATATATATTAAATGCATGTTTTATACCAGTTTGGGTCCAATTACCACTAAAATAAAATTATTTCAGAAAAGTGGCATTTCAATAACTCCTAATCTTTTTAATGATATTTTAAAAAAAATAAAAAATACCCTTTTATAGATATCAGAGTCAAGATTATCCTCATATAGATTTTATAGTGTTTTAATTAGACATAGTTTATTGTAATTAAAAAATATTGTAAGTAGGTATTTTAACAGTCACAGAGATGTTGATTCAGAGAAAGAAAAAAAAAGTAAATCATATTTAATAAATTTGAAAAATATATGGTGCACTAGAGGAGAGAGTCCTCCCCAAGAATATATATTTCTTTTTTTGATTGGGATAGATTTACTATGAAAAATATGTTGCGAGATGAAAACTATCGATTTAAGTGAGTTAGAATTTGAATTGTTATAAAAGAGAAAATATAGGTCACAAACCAATTTTTATTTCTTCATGCACTAGCTATTGTTGGCAATTTGGCTGAGTTAGATATCTAGATGTTGTCATTATGGAAACATATGATCTGTATGAAGACCGCATATGACAGAGAGCGGTTATGACAAAGCGCAGAACTAAATTGTCCAAGTGTAAGCAGTATTTTCCCAGTCTAACCAAAGATAGTTTTGATTGGTGATGTCGATAGAAGTAAGTTCAGTGCTTGCGCACTTGAACATGGATACTATGATGTATATTGAAGACTCACCTGAGAGCGCAAGTCTGTACGACATGTACGGAAGAAGTTATTGCAGTATTACCAGAGATAGTGTTGAAGCCGACAGGATAAAGAATGAAGATAGAATTAGTAAATAGTTAAGGGATTATTTTGTTTATCAAAATAATTTCTTAATCTTATAAAGGGATGACATCCTAGATGTTAACCCTTGGGCAGAATAAGTTATTATGTATTTTGTAAAGTGCTTTATGTTTCGTAAAGCCGACTATAAAAGTTATTATTCTTAATAACTTGTATAAATGTAAGACATATGTATTGTGAAGAAAAGAGAGTAACATATGTATGCGAAAGATATTGATGCAAAGTTGTAAGTTATGAAAGTCAAGCAAGCAGACTTTGTATAAGCAAGCGAAGTAGTAAAGGTTATATACCTTGCCCTTTTTGTAATCAGAAATCATTATACATTACATGTTTGGGCAATGAGCTCATCTTGTAATAATTTCTATTTTGTACTACCAACTCTTAGCAGGGTTGAGGCTTCTAACAAGGCCTAGAGTCCCTTAATCAAGACTGAGACACTATATGTATGTAACAGGCTCCTAACAAGGTCAACATCCTTAATAGGATATTTTTTATTAGTGGATCATTGTGGGTATCATCCCCACCAAGGTTTTCCCTTGGCTAGGGTTTCCTCGAGAACAAATGTGTTATGAGTTCATTTGCTTTATTATTATGCATGTTCTTTAGTTTACCCTATTTCGCAAGTATCAAGTTAATATGTTATATCCATAATTGGGCAAAAGTAAAAGTTTGTAGAATATTGATTCACCCCACCCCTCTTAGTATTCCCTATTTCTAACAGCTATATATGTCATCTATGACATATTTTGAAATTAGGGGAAAAAATGTTTATTTACATATAATTGTTTGGTGGGAACTAGACCCCTAATTTTTAGCATTTTTCAGCAACTAAAAAATCATCTTTAAAAATTAAAAAAACATATCAATCTTAATAAAAAAAATATGTTAAAAATGTTAATCATAAACTTCATCCATTTTATCATATTTAATTATTTTACATCATCTTCAAATTTCAAACATAAATGTCATTTTTATACTATTGAAGTTGAACAACTTTGATTTTGTTAGCCTTTTCCTTTCTAAAAGGGTGACAGCTTATTGTTCTTTTACCCATAAATTAGGGGTGATTCCCCTAACTAAGGCTACCTAGAATCATATAGGAGCACTACATCAAATGTACTAATCAGAATATTTGAAAAATTGATGTAGAAGAGGTCACACTTTAGGAGTTGCCTAGAGTTGTGAAAAGTAAAGCAAAGATGTTAATCAGTCATAAACAAGATGACAAAGTGAGTATATAGTGTAGAGAACTCAAATAAATATATCTACATGGTTAAGATGCAAGTGATAGATACAAGTTTCTTTGGCATTGTTTTCAAAGAGGGAGAGATACAGAATTGAGGGAGAAATTCAATGAACCTGAGGGAGAGATACAGAAAAGATATTCAGTGAACAGACAAAGAAAAATTTATCCAAGAGGGAGCTGGTACTTGGATGTGAATCAGAATGAAGCTAAGGATATTAATGAAGATCTTATACACAAAGATTTTGGATTGTATGGTAAATCATGTGGTGTTCATGTGGTGTTGCCATCAATGTCAAAGAGAGAGTGTTAGCATTCAAAATTGCAGATGATCAAAACTTAATCAAAAATATTCTGATTAATAACTCTAGCAGTCCCAATAGATGCATCAACAATAGTAAACACTAAGATATTAAGGATTTATAATCCTTCTTCTCTTTGTGCTTTAAGCTACAGGTGGCTATTACCTTTTAAGATTAAATTTTTCAAATATCACAACAGTTACATGTATACTTGATACATATCTAATCATATAACTCTCTCACAACTTTAAAGTAAATTATTGTTTTAATTGATTGATGGTGAAAATAATGTAATCAAATTATGACCAGTACCAAATCCTAGGACATCAGAGTCAGAAAATGCACATCTACAGAAAATCTCTCAATTCAAATAAACCCAAACCCCAGATAAAATGCCTTGCAAATTATCTTCTTATGCATATATTATATCATCAAATTCATACATAAAAAATGAAATCTCAGAGACCTCACTCAAGATTTACCCCTCCCTTGAAAGGCACTCAAGATTCAACCCCACTATCTACCTTGTAGAAAGATGTATCTAAAATGCCTTACAAATTTAAACACACAGAGAAATCAAAATCACACATGAAGACAACAAAAGATATACATGAAAATTCAGTATATTTTATTGATAAACTTCTTGTATCAATACATTCAAAAAATTGGATTCCTGAGAATCAAAAACACTCAATCTATAAACTCCTATTACAATAAGTATTTCACCACCCTTTGGTGTGATTTAGAACTTGCTATATACAAAGAAACCATCTTGGGATCCTTGAGAAAAGGATGCAACAATCTTCAAATGGTTTTGATAGTGACTTGCACTAGATTACAAAAGACTTAAATTTGCAAAAGAGAAGAAGGAAAAGGGCACCAAAAGTTGTTTCTCCTCATGGTGAGTTCCCTTTTAGCTACACCTTTGTCTGTCGGTATTCAGAGCAACTGCCAAAGTTGTTATGTGAATGATGACTGCCATCTGGCTAACCTACATCATTCTTCTTATGATAGTTGTTCTCCATGTGCTCATAGATCAGGTGCATTGGTGGAACTTAGTCCTCTTCTATGTCTTCAATGTCAATTGTTGCAGGCTTCTTTCTTTTGGGCTTTGTAAGAGTATCCCATGTATATACATGTTGTTCAGTTGGCCACTGAAATTCCTAAATGCTCTGGAGCTATTTTTTCTATCTTTCCCACCTAGCATCAGTAATCATCTTAACATCTATGACAAATTTGGTGAAGTCCACCTCAACTTTAAATGCTTCATTAAGAATTATATTGAAGTGATCCATATCTAACTCATTATTTTCATTAATGAATGCCTCTTTCTTAGGTAGCAAGGAATCAAAATCTAATTTCCATTGATCTAAACCCTTTATTGTGCCATCCTCATTTTTTATTGGGGAAATAAACCTATTGAACTTTGGGCCAAACATTATTATCCTTGCCTCAATTTGATTTTATTTTCCTTTAAAAAATGGCAAGGTAGCTCCCATTCGATCAATCTCTTCACCGACTTGTAGAACAATCTCAAGAATATCTGATCTAAGGGATTGCACAGCTACCAACCTCTCAAAAAGTGATGCCCTTACTGACCAGGTTGCATGATAAGTATTTAATATAGTAACAAAATTAGTTACTTCAATCAATAACTTTGGCAACTTATTATAAGCAGTGTATACTACATTTGCTTTCTCCTTCAAAACTTCAAGTCTATGCTGCAAAATTTTCAAAAAGGCATCCAATGCCACATTATTCTATTCTACACTAGCCTATTCCTCAGAAACCTCTTTTTCTTCTGGACTCTGATTTTCTAACTGTGGGGGTTGTTCAGGTGGTTGAGGGGTAACCATAGGCATGTTGATTATTTTTAGGGTGAGATCCTCCACAGACTTTTCCAATTCATTTTCCTTCATGATGTGCACCTCTCTATCCTTCACAAGTGCACTATAATCCTCAAATAAGTTCTTAAACTTATCTGAGAGTTTCTTTGTTTTGTCTTCATTCAATCTTGAAAAGTGGGTAAGCACCTGTGATATTTCAAGATCTCCTATGTTGTGGATTGACCACACAACCTTATCACCATCCATCTTCTCTTGTACATTTAGCAAAGAAGGCTTCTGGTCCTTGGGATAGAGGCTTCATATAGCTAATGCATGATTCTTAGGGCTATACCCAAATCCTTTTATTATATCCCCTACTTGGGTTTCTAAAAAAAAAATTAAATTCTCCTACTTCCTTATCTGATCTATTATGAATGCTGAAACAAGATCCCAACCAGGCACAAGTAGCATATTGCTATCTTTTACTAATTTTCTTACATCCTCTGGAATGATAGTCTCTAATTCAAGATCATAATCCTTTAATGCTTGGATAGCCTCATCAGGCACCTGGCCTTCCTCTGTAATCTATATACTTGAAGTAACCTATTGTTGCTTATGCCACACTAGAAAATTCTTGAATTCATCTGTCTTTATGAATTCATCATCCTTCAAGAAATCCTCCTATTGGAGCAATCTTTCATCTTGATAGAGAGCCAATGGAAACTCTATCTCCTCTACTACTTCTTTTTGTTTTCTTTTCTCTTCCCTGATCTTCTTCCTCAATTTATGATCATAGGCTCTATTTCCTATAATTAGAGCTCCTACTCTATCTCTTTTCTTATTTGTAGCTCTCGCTTGTGAAGGCTCTCCAATTTGCAATTTTTGCCTCTGAAGAGGAGGCTCACTAGTATCATGAGAGCTTGGAAGCTCTGTCAAATCCATAATTACATTTTCCTCTCCTCCTTGCTCAATAGGAGGTGGTTTTTTTATGGTAAGAAGCCTAAGTATTGAATAACCATCATTGTCCTCCTCACATGCTAATTCAGAATGCTTCTCCTTCTCCCTTTCTTTATCATCAATCTGGTCCTTAAGTGAATTGACCAATGTGTTGAAATTTTCCATCTTTTGATCTATTCTCTGTAAATATGGCAATGTGGGATAGAAGCCTCCAAAAGGAATTCCCTTTTTCTTTAGCCTTTCTCAAATGACAATAATTCTTGGAATTGTTCTGCTCTCCTCTACACCTCATCATCCTCTAGGATATTTTTAAAGATGTCCTCTTTAGGACATTCCTCATGTTTGTTATTTATAGGGATGGTGGGAGTATAAAACTTTCTTTCCATAAAAATGAAATTCTCTATATCTACATATATATATATATATATATATATATGGCAACATTCATCTTGTATTGGCCCAACCAATCATTTAACTTATTAAATGCATTCTTTCCAATTGTGAAGTTGCATACTCTTAAGTGCCTAGGAGTAAAGGCACCCTTCCTATGGGGGGCCAAGTGCTCCTTATTAGTTAACATAAGCTACCAAATAATCTATAGGAATGCAATCCTTGGTGGCACAAAGAATGGTAGAACATGGGGTGGCTAGGGGCATCCATAGACTCTGATTATTGTAAAAGTCTTCTCATAGTAGAAATCTCCCCAGTTATGATTTTTAGTCCACTTGTCAACAAATTGACAAGGCCTTAGTAATTGCAAAGCTTTAACTTGCAGCCTAGAAAGATTTAGTCCTAAGCTGAGAAAGATTGGTTGTACAATCCAATTCTGGAAAGCACAAAAGTCACACTTCATGGAAGTAAAGCTCCATGCCCTTATCCAAAATTGAACTGGATTAGGTTGACCATTCCACATCATTTGAGGCTTGAAGTACTCCAAGTCCATAATATTGTAGTTATAATATAAAATGAGATGCATTAATAGTGAGTAATGCATAAATCTAGGAGAAGGCTCCCTCTTCCTAATAGCTTCAAGTCCTTCATGCATTTTATTTATTACATATCCTATGTAATCATATCCTTTTCCCACATGAAGACTTTGTGAATCTAATACCAACATTAAGATATCAAATGAAATTCTTTCTACTCCACCATCCACTCCCAACACTCGGCTCAATCCATATGCAATGTACTTAATATAAAAACTCAAATCCTTGTAGAAATACAGAGCAGCCCCTACTACTAGAGCAATGTAGTTTATGTTGGCTCTTGGGACATGACTCTGGATGTCCCTAGCAACTAGGGTTGATTCCCTAATGTATCTATTCACTTGGGCCTGCAAATTGATCTATGTGGCCATTGGAATGTGAATGTTGAAATCCTTCATAAATGAATTCCTATCTAATGTGACCAGAGCCGAGCCATCTCCTTTCCTTATTATTTTTTACAAAGGGTCATATCTATCAGCCAACCCAATGAGCAAGTCTACATCTAGAAAAACTTCAGGTACTATCAACCTAGCCAACCCAGAGGTCCTAGGGTTTGAAACGGGCATTGGACTATCAACATTCTTATAAAAATACCTAAATAGACACATTCTAGACACATCACCTATCTTTGCATCTCTATAGAATCCTAAATCATCAGCAAAAACTTCATCACTAACCTTTTTATTTTGCGAGGACCCAGGCAGCAAAGTGAGAAATTTGTTTAAGTAACTTTCCTTCACTTTTTCTTTGGCTCCCTTACTGGTAGAAGCTCTGTTGGTTGTTGGCTGACTCATCTTGACTACAAATAAAAATTCCTCTAAAAATTCTAAACTCACTGAACTCTTTAATCGTTGAAAAACTCAGGAATTCTCGTAATTCTTCAGCTCTGGCTCTCCGGAATGCTTGGTAAATTTAGAATGAGTGACAGTTAACTGTATTTATTCTAAAGAATTGATTGCATTAAATCGTTTGAGACTCAAGCTCTGCAATTCATGTCACTTTCTACCATTACTTTGCACATTCTGAACTTCAATTCACTAGCCGTGAGCCAAGAAAGTGACAGGTAATCAAAATTTGATTTCTGGTGACCTAGCGACTACAACCAGTCTCCCAGTCACTGCATGATTTAAATCTTTTAAAAAATATCTTGAGACCTGGTGACTGAAGGCAGAAATCATGGTTGCTAAATAATTTAGCTCTTTATGACTTTGTTTGGAGATTTAGAGACTACCGTCAATCTTTAATCTGACGGCTCTCAATACTTTCTCATATTTCAATTCTTTCCTTATGCAACCTAGCGACTATAGTCATTGAATGATTTAGCCTTTTGTGATTCTGTCTCGTGATCTAGCGACCCTTTGAAACTTTAATTTTTCATTATGAGACCTGTCAACAACTATTTTTCCCAAGTCTTATTACCTTTTCACTTTATTTGGAGACTTAGTGACTGCATTGAGTCTCTTAATCATTGGCACTTGTTGACTTTTCAAAATTCTTCTGGAGTCTACCTATAATACCCCAAAAATGGGCTATAAGTTCATTAACCTCTTACATTGACATATCGAACGAAATCGACATCAAAGTCCTAACCAAAGGCACATTGGTACATCATCGAATCCTAATTGATTATCTTAAATTTTGCATCGGGGAATATTCCTAGTAATATTCCTAATCATCATAATTATCTTTGATTTTAATGATTATTTGGCGATAAATCCTATTTATCCTAAAGTTTAATTAATTGAATATTCTCAATATTTAATTAATTAAGTTTAATTCTGCCACTTAATTATTTAATTGAATTTAATTATATTTATTCCTAATTATTATTATTTAAATTTGACAATAAATCAAAATTCCTAACATTAATTGATTAAATTCTTATTTAATTAATTAAAGCAAGTTGTCATATTTGATGATATTATTTTTGAATAAAAGTTTGATTAAATGATTGATTAACCCATAAATCAATTGTTTTATTTCCAAAATTAGTTAAGTTGAGAATAAATCACTTTATTTATTTATTAATTCATAATTATCCATGTGCACAATCAAAGAGCAATTAAACTCCAAATCAGAAAATCAATGCAAGTTATTGACTTTTTGGAACTCAACATCATTTTTTAGTTTTAAAATTGATCTAAACTTCTAATTTGAGTTAAAAAGCTATTTTTGCATGATTTGCATATTTTTGTGAATTAAATTATCTTTATTTAAAAATCACTCAAAAATCAAGTTGAGTTTATTTGAGTGATTTATGGCTTTTTCCATGCACCTCCAAAGCCTTGGATTTCTATAAAAACAAGGCTCGGCTCTTCATAATTCATCTCTCAAATCCACAAGAATTGCATAATCACGCTGGAGAATTGAAATTGGAAGAATCAAAGCTTCTTGCGAATCAACATTATTGTGAGAGCAATCTTGTTTTTACATTCATTTTAGCTTCATATTACATATTATTGTTAGATCATTTAGCATATCATCGCATATCAGTTTTTACATATCATAGATTCATATCAAGTTTTTATCATTCTTATTGCATCTAAAATCAAAAAAAATATAGATTAATTGCATTCATATTCCATATCCATCTTTTACATTCAAATCCTTCATTTAGGTGTCGTCAAGGTCACTGATCTCGATAACAATCTAAGAACATCATACTCGCACCTATTAGAAGGCAGTAAATCGCCTGGTTGGTTTAGCTTTCAATTCATTACACGATTTCATTTTTGCTAATCTCTAATGTTTTACTGAAGTGTTGTGTCTACAGATCAGGTACAATTTTCACACACACACTACCCGACTTCGCTTATCTGGAGACCTGGCAACTAAAGAGAAGTCTCTTAATCACTGGAACTCTTAGTAAATTATGACTTCTTCTTATGACTTCACGACCACCATTAGATCTTAATCTAATGGTAGTCACCTAATCTCATGAACTTTATTCTAACTTTGACCTTTTGAAGAGATCTAGTGACTGAAGGCAATCTTGAGATCTAGCGACTGAAGGTAGAATATCTTTGATTTATTACATCTGGAGACTCAGTGACTATAGTCTATCTCATAGTCGTTGAAAGATTTATTATTTCTTTATTTTATTTGGCAACCAATTAGGGACGAACACGTCATAAAATCCAGCAAATAGATCCATATCATTTTTCATTTTTTGACCCCAACAAGCACTTAACCCTTAGTCATATGGTGATAATGCGACTAAAGACACCTCCCAGTTGCTTAATACTTTCTTTAACCCTGGTTAAATTCGAAGACCACATGAAATCCTTTATTCACCAAGTCACCAAATAACTCACTTAACCTCAGTTAGATCATGAGATTAAGTGCCAATCATTGATCTTTCCTTCATCCTACAGTGCTCACTAAGTCGCTTGATACTTTTTGACTTAACCGCTACATCACGGGATCAAGAGATAACCGTGTCGCTAGATTGCTGAATGTTTGAAACATAACCACCAAAATTAGGAGAATATGCAATTACTGCAATCGTTGGTCACTGGATAAATAGACTAACCACCCGAGAACTTGGAGACCTGACGACTGAAGGAAAATACACCACTATATTTCATTTGGAGACTCAGTGACTATAGTTAGTCTCATAATCGTTGAATACTTTATCACTTCATCATTTTATTGAGAGATCACCCGACTGAAGGTATTCCTAATATGGAGACTGGGCGACTATAGTCACTCTGAAACATTTAAACCGTATAGTCACTAGATCTCATAATTCTCCACAGGGTCATTCAGAGACTACCTGACTAAAGGCACTTCGTTGAGTCGCTTAAAGAAAAGGAATATTCTCAACAGTTAAAGAGATCACGCGACAAAGGGTTTTGGAAAATCACCAGATTAAAAGGAATATGTTGAGATCATTAGGAGACTGAGCAACTAACTGGGAAAAGCAAAGTGCACATGCTTAAAGGCTTGTTAAGTGATTTGAAAAAGGTAACAACAAAATAAAACCCGGTTAGGCTTTTCTAGGGTTTTTTGGATCTTTGAGCATATTTACAACCTAGCACTTAGGGTTTTTTACCATATTGAACATATTTCAAGCTCTGGGAAAGGAAAATTGTAGGAGACTTAACGCAAAAATAGGGAAAACTTTCAGAGAAGCAAAACTTCAAAATGCAACCTTGAAAACTAAAAATACTACCAACAGTGGCGCTCTTTGAGGATGCTTAAATGTCAATTTATAGCAAGAAACTAGAATCTCTGGGTCGCAAACCAATCAAAACTTAACCTACTGCAAGAAAATAAAACATGACCTGAAATAAAAGCACGCCTAAACACTATAAGACTACTGTGCATGGAACAAAAATTATTTTAATTAACGAAAAATTTCAAGAATTGTCCATGCACTGGCAATTCTTGTTCTTCACCATCCATATTTCTTAGAAAATATGAGTCTTTTCCATGAGCCTGATGGATAATATAGGGACCCAACCATAATGATTTAATTTTTTTGTGCTTGCCCTTATCCTCACTTCTTGCATTCCATTGAAGGACCAAATCCTCTGGCTGGAATTTCCTGACAGTTGCTCTCTTGTGAAACAGATACTTCATTTTTTGTTGTAGTCTAATATTTTCCTTTTGACCTTCTCTTCTTGTTTCATCCAGTTCAACAAGTTGAATCATCCTATCTTCCAGAGGATCAGACATTTCCAAATCTTCCTCTTGTATAAATTTGTAAATAGGCAGTAAGTTGTTCACAAGAAGTCTTGATTTAATACCATAAACCATTTGAAAAGGAGACTTGTCTGTAGCTCTCTTTTATGTGATCCTATCTACCCACAAAGCTAATCTCAACTTTTAAGTCCAAGTCCTCTTGTTCTTTTCTAAAGTCTTCTTTAGAATCTGCAAAATACTTTTATTGCTTGATTCGGCTTGCCCATTAGCTTGTGGGTGATATGGGGATGAGTATGACATTACTATGCCCATTTCTAAATAGAAATCCTTGAATTCTTGTGATCTAAAACTCATGGCATTATCCATCACTAATTTGATAGGAACACCAAACTTTGTAATAATATTGTCCATCAAGAATTCAATAACCACTGTGCGTGTAGCCTTTTTTGTTGGGATTGCTTCAATCCACTTGGTAAAGTAGTCAGTGGCCATAATTATCCAACTATGTCCTCCACTGGACTTCTCAGTAAATTCTCCAATGAAATCAATACCCCACATAGCAAAAGGAGCTTCTGCCACTACAGGGTTCAACATCAAAGCTCCTAAAAAATTTAGCTTATTTGAGAACCTTTGGCATGGTTCACACTTTTTGACAAATGCATGAGTATCTTTAAATAACATAGGCCAGTAATATCCATCCCTCAAAATCTTATGAGTAGTTACTCTAGCTGAATGGTGGCCGCCACACATTCCATAATTCATCTCTTTTAAATTCTCTCAGACGGTCCTTTGTCTAGACATAAAATCAAGATTCCATCACTATCTTTCCAATATAAGTCACCTTGTAGCAGTATATATCTTTGGGCTTGCAACTTAAGGATTCTTTTCTGA
Source organism: Chamaecyparis obtusa (assembly GCA_027943335.1). Classification (NCBI taxonomy): domain Eukaryota; kingdom Viridiplantae; phylum Streptophyta; class Pinopsida; order Cupressales; family Cupressaceae; genus Chamaecyparis; species Chamaecyparis obtusa. The sequence continues at coordinate 408,366 of BSBK01004303.1, read as the reverse complement.
TTGTCATTAAGGCCCTTTGGGCAAATAGCATTTTTAAGAAAAAATACAATGTTTGTATACCAATGCTGCATCTCAATGCTGGTAATATTTCCTTCATGGATATCAACATTGTTGACTTGAATCAAGTCCATATTTTCTTTAGTCATTAACTTTGCAAGTCCTAGACCCCTGACAAGTTTAGTGATGTGAAGCTCTAAATCAAATTCCTGGATTTTGTTAATCCACTTGCATCATTTTCCTGTGACCTCACTTTGCACTAGAAATCTTTGACTGTAGCATGAGGGACATATGCATTTACTTTTGCACAAACCAAATAAGGTCTGAATGCTTTAACAACTTTTACTAAAGCATAGGCTTATTTTTCCATCAGCTCATAGTTTAGTTTTGCTGATTGTAATGATTTGTTGAAAAAGGCAATGGGGTGCTCAAATCTGTCATCATCTTTTTGTAACAAGACTACTGCAATGGTATGAAATGATGCAAAAGAGAACATAGAAAAGGGTTTGGAATAATCAGGAGATGTTAGAATAGGAGCTTCTTGAATTATTTGCTTAATTTTTTCAAAGGCTTCTTGTGCCTCTTGACTCCAAACAAACTTTACATCCTTTTTTAGTAGCTTGACAATAGGTTTAACTAGCTCAGCAAAGCTGGCAATGAATCTCTTGACAAAATTAATTTTTCCAAGGAAAGATTGGACACCTTTTAGACTTTTGGGAGTAGGGACCTTCTTAATAGCTTCTACTCTTTCAGGGTCAACCCTTACTCCCTCCTTGGACACTATATGCCCTAGTAGATTGCCCTTAGTGGCAACAAAATGGCATTTCTTAGGGTTTAATGATATGCCATACTCCAGAGCTTTAATCAAAACCTTTTCTAGGTGATTTCAATGATCCTCAGCTTTCTTAGAATATGCATTCAGGTCATCTTGGTACACAACCATGAGAACATCAATAAGGTCCTTAAAAGCTACATCCATTTCCCTTTGAAAAGTTGCTCCAGCATTTTTTAAACCAAAAGGCATCCGGACATACACATATGTTCCCTAAGGAGTGGTAAATGTTGTCTTGAACTGCTCTGATTCCTTGACCAACACCTGGTTATATCCTAAAAATCCATCCATCATGGACAACAAATCACAGCCAGTCACTTTATGAAGCATAGCCTCCATATTCGGCAGTCCATAGTTGTCCTTTAGTGAAGCAACATTTAAGTTTCTGAAGTCAACACACAACCTTATGTCACCATTCTTTTTTCTGACTGGTACTAAGTTTGAGACCCAAGAAGAATGTCTTATGGGCTCAATGATGCATGCATCCCTCAGCTTGGTTAGCTCTTTTTTCATTTTAGTAGCTAACAAGGGATTAATGGGTCTTTGCTTTTGTTTAAAAGGCTTTGTGTCTTCTTTCAAAGGAATTTCATGCTAAAACGGGTCTACCCTATGGGCCTTGAGATCATCATATGACCAAGAAAAGACATGTTTGTATATTTTTAGTAGTCTTACTAAATTATTCTTTACATCCTTACTGAGACATTTTCTGATGTAGACAATTTGAGGGGAAGTCTCTGGCCCTAGGTTTATTTCTTCTAGGTCATCCACCTTGGTATTGGATTTCTGGGACATGTGATTGTCATTTATTTTGACCATCCCTTCTAACTCAACTAAACCCTTGGGGATATGGTTAGAAGGTAACTGAACAACCTCATTTCCCATGACACATTTTTTTCCATCAATAATTTCTTGATAAGCATCAAAATCAATTTGCTGACCTTCATACAGATCCAAACCTTGAATAAACCTTAAGATGTCATTGTCATCCTTAAAAATTTGCCAATTGCAAATATTATCAAGGACAGCTACTCTACTCTTTATTTCCAATTTTGATACTCCTGTAAGGGTTGCATCATTGCTCTTTAATGCAACATTTGCAAGGAAGTCTTCCATAATGCTTTTTGATCTTTCTACCCACAGAATATTGAAAGCATCAAAAAATTCAATCCTATCCCAGACAGCATATTTGTATAATTTAAGTCTGTCATCTGTTGCAGCATATTGTGATCTAATTTGAGCAATGATTAACTAGAAATCTCCATAAACTTTTAAACATCTTATACCATGTTTTATTGCAATATCTAATCCTAGTATCAAAGCTTCATATTCAACAGTATTATTAGTGCATTGGAAAGTTAATAGGAAAGAGTAATTAAAAGTAGTACCTGATGGGGATATAAGTAAAACACCAGCTCCTGAGCCTTCTTTAGATCATCCACCATCAAAGTATAGTTGCCATAGTCCATCTTATTGTAAGAGAAACTCATCAATAATTGGATCAGTATTTTAAGCTGAGGCACAATTTCTTCTACCATGAAGTTATTCATATCAATATCAACACAGCAATTTAGATCCTCGATCTGGAGCTACCATCTCAATCATCATTGAGGAACGAGGTTCTCTGTACAACTTTATCTCAGTACCATTTATAGGTATGGTAGCATATGACAGGTCTAGTTGTAACTTTCCTCCTACTGTTTCTGCCCACTGTCTTGATAGTAGCATACCATAATGAGGTTTGGTATCAACTACAACAACATCCATTTTGTAAGTGGATTCAGGAAATGCAGCAATCTTTACCTCAATTCCAACCAAATTCCCTACCACAGGAACAACTCTATTATCCATGGCATAACATCTGATATTAGATGTATCAACTTGAAGTCCTAATTCCTTCATCACATGGTAAGGCATCACTGTAGCTGCAGCACCAGAGTCTATCATACAATTTTTTAACAATAAATTATTCACAATCAAAGTGACATAAAATGGATCAATGGAGGATGGCTCTTGGGTTACAATATTTCTAACACAAAAGTTGGAAACCCCTTTAGTTATCTCAAGTCCTGCCACTGGTTTCATCTTTTCTGACATAACAGGAATGCCTTCTTGTTCATTAATCAAAGCCAAAGTTGTTGCCTTATGCTCTTTTATTTTCAGCATTTCTAACAAAGGGATTGACACCTTCATCTAAGACAAATCATGTCTCATGTCAAAAGTTGGGGCCTCAGTAGAAAGATTAGATAATTATTTTCTTCCACCAGTCCTTTTATTTCTCTGTTCTATGATATTTTCCTCATTTCTCTTAGTACTCTGAACTAGAACAGATTGCTTCTCATTGTTGCTATATTTTCTTGGGGAAGCAACTGATTTAGGAGAAACCTTACTCTGAGGATCATTCTTGACAAAGAGTGACCCAGGGACTCCTTGATCTGCATCAACCTTTCTATTTCTCAAGTTGAATGAAGATCTAGCTTAAGAAATAGCTGCCACAGTCAAATTCTTAATTTCTTCTTTACTAGGCTTTCTCCAATGAGTACCTTCTATCTCTGGTCTAATCATATTTGTCTAACAAGTTTCATCATCAGACTCTTCATGATCAAAATGGGAAAATAGTTATTGCTCATAGACAGGGAGAGTTCTCCTTCTATGGTCAACATCTTCTAATATCTCTTCATCATCTGAAGAGGCACATTCTTCCACCCTTTGAGTGGTGAACATATTCACTACAGGCTTTTCCGAGCCTTCATGGTCTCCTGTAGGTAAATCTTTTGGCTCATCTCCTAAAGCTTGCGCAATAGCACACTGAAAAGGTGAATGAGTCATGTTGCAGGCCATACACCATGGAATATTTTCCACATTGTGGGTGGTATTCTTTTTCAAAGGATCGGGTGTATCCCTGCCCTTTTGTGGCTCATGGTTGTCAAAAACAAGCTTCCCATCCTTCCAATTTGTTTTATATGGCACCTAGGGTATCTCTCTTGCCTTTGATAAGGTGGTCTATTATCTTGGAAACTCTTCCCACCTTTGTCAAATCTAGTAGAAAGATCTTTAACAGCATTAGCCAACTTGTCAAGCTTGTCATCTTCCCTGGCAGGTTTCACAGCATGTGGCCTAGTCTCTTTCCATAGTCTACCTTCATCCCTTTTATACATTTGACCAGATGCTTTCCTATTACTTTCAACATTTATTGCTAATTTGAAAGCATCTCTCAAAGTACATGGAATTTTGTGTCTTAAGAGGTAAGACATCTTTCCCTCTACAGCATTGAAGTATGTGGTCAAACAAACTTCATCATCCAATCTTAAAACCTGGAATAACTTCTACATGGTTTTCTGAAACGTACCATTGAATTCTGACATACTTTCATTTGCATGCTTTTTGATATTATTGAACTCATTTAGCATGTAACTAGAATTAACATGTTCAGCATACTATTTTTTAAAACTTCTTATAAACTCATCCCATGAGGTAATACTATTTTTAGGTAAACCTCTGTACCAATATCTAGCATCTTCTACTAATGATTGAACAAAAAGTTTCATGACAACATCCTCATTCTCAATCTCATAATCATTTATTTTATTAGTAAAATACTTGAAATGCTCTTCACATGTGATAACATTATTTCCTCTGAATTTAGGGATTTTTTATCTTACCTCATTTGGGATGACATTTGGTTGACCAGGAATACCGACAAAGAACAATAGCATGTATCTGTCTAGATGAACTAGCCTTCTTTTAACATTTTGTGAAGCCTGGGCTCTACCTCCTCCAGTATTCTGATGCACATTAATTCCAGCAAGATTACCAGTCAATGGGACTGTGTGATTTACACTTTGAACTGGTCCTTGGACCATTTGCTAGGAGAATGAGGCTTGGGTATTAGGGCACAGGACCAGCTAATTGATTTTGTGGTATCGTCCCACTGACAACAAGGATTGAATTGCTAGCATTTGTATTCATATTAGTATGAAGGAAAGCAATTTTCCTCTTCATCTCATCTGTAGCAGCCTCTAATTCTAGTTTTTCTAATTGGATTGCCAAGTCTTCCTTGGCTTTTCTAGCCTTTTCTAGATCTAAGCTAGCCTGAGATATTGTAGTAAGATTAGCCCCATTCTTTTTTGAATCATTTATGCTAATTCCAACTACTTTTTGTTTTCCCTTGTCAAATGCATTTATGATATTATTTCTAAGATCCTCATTTCTTTTGATCTTTGATGGATGCAATTGCCTTAGGATAAGGACTTCACCCTTAAACTCATCTCTCTTGGGATCAACTTCATTGCTATTGACCTATGATAATAGCTTTTGGATCACCAAACAACTCACCATCTAAACCCCTAAACTTTTGATTTAGATCCTTTGCTTGGATCTCATTATTTTTTGTTTTTCTAAGGAGCTCTTGCCTTTCCATAAGTAACTAATAAATCTCTTGTTCCCACTCCTTTTGTCTTTTAGTAATTTCCAAAAATTATTCGCGGTCCTTTTTTCTCAAAGCAATAACTTCTTCCCTTAATTTCTCATAATCATGAGATTCGGTGTCAGCAACAAAAGTATATTTTGTTTGCTCTAGATTTTCTTGTGCATGAAAGAAACCAATGTCTATGAATTTATCCTCCTGAGGAGGACTAAAGGACTCAAGGTCCATTCTTCTAAGGAATTCAGGATTCTTATAAAATGATAGGATTTCATTTTGGGTGGGAATCGAAACATATTCTTGAGCTGATCTAGGGGAATCATTACTAGATGTCCCCCTTCTGGACCATTGCTTTCTACTAGGGGTATGTAATTCCTCACCCATCTTGCTTTTTGGGTGATCCCTATAATAAGACCTAGTATTCCTTGGCCTACTCATATTATTTTGACATGATAATCTCAAAATTTTCAAAAAGCTTTACCAACAACTGGTAAACACAAAGTTCAGAGCCACCACCCACAAATTTATGGGAATAAATTGATAAACTGGTCTTCAAATATAGCAATAAATAGTCAACAAAACCGTTAGCAACTTTATTGCAGAAATATTTTAGATGTCCCTAGTAGAGTCACCATTTTTCTTAGCATTCAAAATTGAAAATGATCAAAACATAATCAGAATTTTTTTGATTCATAACTCTAGCAGTCCCAATAGATGCATCAACAATAGTAAACACTAAGGTATTAAGGATTTATAATCCTTCTTCTCTTTGAGCTTAAAGCTACAGGTGGGTATTACCTTTTAAGATTAAATTCTTCAAATATCACAACAATTACCTGTATACTTGATACAAATCTAATCATATAACTCTTTCACAACTTTAAAGTAAATCATTGTTTTAATTGATTGATGGTAAAAACAATGCAATCAAATTATGACCAGTGCCAAATCCTAGGGTATCAAAGTCAGCAAATGCACATCCACAGAAAATCTCTCAATTCAAATAAACCCAAACCCTAGATAAAATGCCTTGTAAATTATCTTATTATGCATATATTATATCATCAAATTTATACATAAAAAATGAAATCTCAGAGACCTCACTCAAGATTTACCCCTCCCTTGAAAGGAACTCAAGATTCAACCCCACTATCTATCTTGAAGAAAGATGTATCTAAAATGCCTTACAAATTTAAACACACAAAGAAATCAAAATCACACATGAAGACAACAAAAGATATACATGGAACTTCAGTATATTTTATTGATAAACTTCTTGTATAAGTACATTCAGAAAATTGGATTCCTAAGAATAAAAAACACTCAATCTATAAACTCCTATTACAATTAGTATTTCACCACCCTTTTGTGTGATTTAGAACTTGCTATATATAGAGAAACCATCTTGGGATCCTTGAGAAAAGGATGCAACAAGCTTCAAATGGTTTTGACAGTGACTTGCACTAGATTACAAAAGACTTAAATTTGCAACAGAAAAGAAGGAAAAGGGTGCCAGAAGTTGTTTCTCCTCATGGTGAGTTCCCTTTTAGCTCCACCTTTGTCTATCGGTATTCAAAGCAACTGCCAAAGTTGTTATGTGAATGATGACCACCATCTAGCTAACCTACATCATTCTTTTTATGATATTTATTCTCCTTGTGCTCATAGATTAGGTGCATTGTTGGAACTCAGTCCTCTTCTATGTCTTCAATGTCAACTGTTGCAGGCTTCTTTCTTTTGGGCTTTGTAAGAGTATCCCATGTATCTACTTGTTCTTTAGTTGGCCACTAAAATTCTTGAATGCTCTAGAACTATTTTTTCTGTCTTTCCCACCTAGTATCAGTAATCAGCTTGACATCTGTGACAAATTTGGTGAAGTCCACGTCAACTTTAAATGCTAAATCAAGAATTATATTGAAGTGATCCATATCCAACTCATTATTTTCATTAATGAATGCCTCTTTCTTAGGAAGCAAGGAATCAAAATCTGATTTCCATTGATCTAACCCCTTTATTGTGCCATCCTCATTTTTTATTGGGGGAATAAACCTATTGAACTTTGGGCCAAACATTATTATCCTTGCCTCAATTTTATTTGCCTTTCATTTAAAAAATGGCAAGGTAGCTCCAATTCGATCAATCTCTTCACCAACTTGTAGAACAACCTCAGGAATATATGGTCTAAGGGATTGCACAGCTGCCAACCTCCCAATAAGTGATGCCCTTACTGACCAAGTTGCATGATAAGTATTTAATATAATAACAAAATTAGTTACTTCAATTAGTAACTCTGGCAACTTATTATAAGCAGTGTATACTACATCTACTTTCTCCTTCAAAACTTCAAGTCTATGTTGCAATATTTTCAATAAGGCATCCAATGCCACTTTATTCTGATCTACACTGGCATGTTCCTCAGCAACCTCTTTTTCTTTTGCACTCTGATTTTCTAACTATGGGGGTTGTTCAGGTGGTTGAGGGGTAACCATAGGCATGTTGATTATTTTTAGAGTGAGATCCTCCATAGTCTTTTCCAATTCCTTTTCCCTCATGATGTGCACCTCTCTATCCTTCACAAGTGCACTATAATCCTCAAATAAGTTCTTAAACTTATCTGAGAGTTTCTTTTTTTTGTCTTCATTCAATCTTGAAAAGTGGGTAAGCACCTCTGATATTTCAAGATCTCCTATGTTGTGGATTGACCACACAACCTTATCACCATCCATCTTATCTTGTACATTTAGCAAAGAAGGCTTCTGGTCCTTGGGATACAAGCTCCATATAGCTAATGCCTGATTCTTAGGGCTATACCCAAATCCTTTTATTATATCCCCTACTTGGGTTTATGAAAACAAATTTAAATTCTCCTGCTTCCTTATCTGGTCTATTATGAATGCTTAAACAAGATCCCAACCAGACAGAAGTAGCATATTGCTATCTTTTACTAATTTTCTTACATCCTCTGGAGTGATAGTCTCTGATTCAGGATCATTATCCTTTAATGCTTGGATAGCCTCATCAAGCACCTGGCCTTCCTCTGTAATTTGTACACTTGAAGTAACTTGTTGTTGCTTATGCCACACTAGAAAATTCTTGAATTCATCTGTCTTTATGAATTCATCATCCTTCAAGAAACCCTACTGCTAGAGCAATCTTTCATCATGACAGAGAGCCAATAGAAACTCTATCTCCTCTACTACTTTTTGTTTTCTTTTCTCTTCCCTGATCTTCTTCCTCAATTTATGATCATAGGCTCTATTTCCTATAATTAGAGCCCCTACTCTATCCTTTTTCTTCTCTGTAGCTCATTCTTGTGAAGGCTCTTCAATTTGCAATTTCTGCCTCTTAAGAGGAGGCTCACTAGTATCATGAGAGCTTGGAAGCTCTGTCAAATCCATAATTACATTTTCCTCCTCCTTGCTCAATAGGAGGTGGTTTTTCTATGGCAAGAAGGCTATGTATTGAATAACCATCACTGTCCTCCTCACACTCTGATTTAGAATGCTTCTCCTTCTCCCTTTCTTTATCATCAATCAGGTCCTTAAGTGAATTGACCAATGTGTTGAAATTTGCCATCATTTGACCTAATCTCTGTAAATATGGCAATGTGGGGTATAAGCCTCCAAAAGGAATTCCCTTTTTCTTTAGCCTTTTCTCAAATGAAAATAATTCTTGGAATTGTTCTGCTCTCCTCTACACCTCATCATCCTCTAGGATATTTCTAATGATGTCCTCTTCAGGACACTCCTCATGTCTGTTATTTATAAGGATTGTGGGAGTATAAAACTTTCTTGCCAAAACAATGAAATTATTTGTATCTACATATCTATATATGGTAGCATTCATCTTGTATTGGCCCAACCAATCATTTAACTTATTAAATGCATTCTTCCCAATTGTGAAGTTGCATACTTTGAAGTTCTTAGGGGTAAAGGTACCCTTCCTATGGGGGGCCAAGTATGCCTTATCAGTTAACATAACCTGCCAAATAATCTCTAAGAATGCAATCCTTGGTGGCACAAAGAATGGTAGAACATGGGGTGGTTGTGGGCACCCATAGAATCTGATTATTGTAAAAGTCTTCTCATAGTAGAAATCTCCCCAGTTATGATTTTTAGTCCACTTGTCAACAAATGGACAAGGCCTTAGTAATTGCAAAGCTTTAACTGGAAGTCTGGAAAGATTTAGTCATAAGCTGAGCAAGATTGGTTGTACAATCCAATTCTGGAAAGCACAAAATTCACACTTCGTGGAAATAAAGCTCCATGCCCTTATCCAAAACTAAACTAGATTAGGTTGACCATTCCACATCATTTGAGGCTTGAGGTACTCCAAGTCCATAATATTGTAGTTGTAATATAAAATAAGATGCATTAATAGTGAGGAATGCATAAATCTAGGAGAAGGCTCCCTCTTCCTACTAGCTTCAAGTCCTATATGCATTTTATTTATTACATTTCCTATGTAATCATATCCTTTTCTCACATGAAGACTTTGTGAATCTAATACCAACATTAAGATATCAGATGAAATTCTTTATGATCCACCATCCACTCCCAACACTTTGCTCAATCCATATGCAATGTACTTAATTCAGAAACTCAAATCTTTGTAGAAATATGGAGTAGCCCCTGCTATTGGAGCAATGTAGTTTATGTTGGCTCTTGGGACATGACTCTAGATTTCCCTAGCAACTAGGGTTGATTCCCTAATGTATCTATTCTCTTGGGCCTGCAAATATATCTCTGGCCGTTAGAATGTGAATGCTAAAAGCCTTCATAAATGAATTCCTATCTAATGTGACCAGAGCTTAGCCATATCCTTTCCTTATTATTTTTGACAAAGGGTCATATCTGTCGGCCAACCCAATGAGCAAGTCTACATCTAGAAAAACATTAGGCACTATCAACCTAGCCAACCCGGAGGTCCAAGGGTTTGAAACAGGCACTGGACTATCAGCATTCTTATAAAAATACCTAAACAGACACATTCCAGACACATCACCTATCTTCACATCTCTACAGAATCCTAAATCATCAGTGAAAACTTCATCACTAACCTTTTTGTTTTGCGAGGACCCAGGCAGCAAAGTGAGAAATTTGTCTAAGTAACTTTCCTTCGCTTTTTCTTTGGCTCCCTTACTAGTAGAAGCTTGGTTGGTTGTTGGCTGACTCATCTTGACTACTGATGAAAATTCCTCTTAAAATTTTGAACTCACTGAACTCTTTAATCACTGAAAAACTTAATAATTCTCGCAATTCTTCAGCTCTGGCTTTTCAGAATGCTTGGTAAATTTAGAATGAGTGACAGTTAACTATATTTATTCTAAAGAATTGATTAACTTCTGCCATTACTTGGCATGTTCTGAACTTCAATTCACTAGTTGTGAGCCAAGAAAGTGACAAGTAATCAAAATTTGATTTCTGGCAACCTAGCGACTACAGCCAGTCTCCCAGTCACTGCATGATTTAAATCTTTTAAAAAATATCTCGAGACCTAGCGAATGAAGGCAAAAATCATAGTCGCTAAATAATATAGCTCTTTATGACTTTGTTCAAATAATTATAGACTACCATCGATCTTTAATCTGACGGCTCTCAATACTTTCTCATATTTCAATGCTTTCCTTTCGCGACCTAGCGACTATAGTCACAATCATATTCGCTGAATGATTTAGCCTTTGTGATTCTGTCTCGTGATCTAGCGACCCTTTAAAACTTTAATTTTTCATTCTGAGACCTGGCAACAACTTTTTTTCCCAAGTCTTATTACCTTTTCTCTTTATTTGGAGACTTAGCGACTGCATTGAGTCCCTTAATCACTGGAACTTGTTGAATTTTCAAAATTCTTCTGGAGACTACCCGACTTCGCTTATCTGGACACTTGGCGACTGAAGAGAAGTCTCTTAATCACTGGAACTCTTAGTAAATTATGACTTCTTGCAACTTCACAACCATCGTTAGATCTTAATATAATGGTAGTCGCCTAATCTCATGAACTTTATTCTGACTTTACCTTTTGAAGAGATCTGGAGACTAAAGGCAATCTGGAGATCTGGTGACTGAAGGTAGAATATCTTTGATTTATTGCATCTGGAGACTCAACAACTATAGTCTATCTCATATTCATTGAAATCTTTATTATTTCTTTATTGTATTTGGCGACCAATTAGGGACGAACAGGTCATCAAATCTGGCAAACAGATCCATATCATTTTTCATTTTTTGACCCCGGCAAGAACTTAACCCTTAGTCATCTGTCAATTGTGTGACTGAAGACACCTTCCAGTCGCTTAATACTTTCTTTAACCTTGGTTAAATTCAGAGACCATGCGGAAGCCTTTATTCGCCAAGTCGCCAGATAACTTGCTTAACTTTAGTTAGATTATGAGATTAAGTGCCAATCATTGATCTTTCCTTCATCCTATAGTCCTCGCTAAGTCACTTGATACTTTGTGACTTAACCACTACATCATGAGATTAGGAGATAACCTTGTTGCTAGATCACTGAATGTTTGAAACATAACCACTAGAATTGGGATAATACATGACTACTACAATCGCTGGGTCACTGGATAAATAGACTAACTGCTCGAGAACCTAGAGACCTGGGGACTGAAGGAAAATACACCGCTATCTTTCATTTAGAGACTCAGTGACTATAGTTAGTCTCATTATCGCTGAATACTTTATCAATTTATCATTTTATTGAGAGATCGCCTAACTAAAGGTATTTCTGATTTGGAGACTAGGTGACTATAGTCACTTTGATACATTTAAATAGTATAGTCACTAGATCTCATAATTCTCCATGGGGTCATTCAGAGACTACCCGACTAAAGGCACTTAAAGAGATCGTGCGACAAAGGGTTTTGGGGAATCGCCAAACTAAGAGGAATATGATAAAATCATTAGGAGACTGAGTGACTAACCAAGAAAAGCAAAGTGCACATGCTTAAAGGCTTGTTAAGTGATTTGAAAAAGGTAACAACAAAATAGAACCCGGTTAGGCTTTTCTAGGGTTTTTTGGATCTCTGAGCATATTTACAACCTAGCACTTAGGGTTTTTTACCATTATGAACATATTTCAAGCTCTAGGAAAGGAAAATTGTAGGAGACTTAACACAAAAATAGGGGAAACTTTCAGAGAAGCAAAACTTTAAAATGCAACCTTGAAAATTGAAAATACTACCAACAAGGAGATTGTTGGAAACTATAATTGAAACAATTGTTATACTATCACTGATGTCAAACATTAACTGGTAAGATAGTTTCTATCTAGTAGAGTACCATATCTTTTGATTGATGAAGAAGAGATAACAAGAGGACCTAAGGAAAGGTTGAGCTATGTGATACTTCAATGGGTACTTGATTAGTTGGCACATTGACAAGGTAATGTGTTGTTTATCTTTAACACCAAGTGAAGAAGAAAGATTGGAAACATAGGCTTAACCGAGCAAAAGTGAAGAAATCTAGTTTAAGCTGAGTGATGATAGTGTCAATCGAGCACCAGTATATGCTGAGAAAATCTAGTGTCAACCGAGCATCAGTAATTATCGAGTGATAGATAATTAATCGAGAAAAGACAATGTTTGTCAAGAAGGAAAGTTTGAGCGATGATTGAGATATCTAGTAATGACCAAGGAGATGAACACAGTATTGACCGAGTGTTAGTAATTTACAGTTTGTAAAAGAATTGAGAATCCCAGTCAATTTAGTTGAATTCTTGGGATATGTAAAATGTGTTGAAATTCTTAATGAATGGTATGGGGCATTTAATGCATGATAAACTATTTTCTTATGAATTCAAAGAGAAGTTTGGATATGTATCTAGAAGAAAAAGGAGGAAAATATAATGATGGAAGGATTTGATGAATCTGACCTAAACCTAAGATCTATGAAAGAGATTAAGCGGCAAAAGATTAATCCACCTAATTAATCAAGGAGGTATAAGGATGACCTAATTGTGAGCTTAAAGTGTATGAGTGGAAGAGGTTGTTGTTATTGACTGATGAATCTAAGCATAAGGCTAAGGTGAAGTTGTGAAGAGCTTAACAGAGTTATGGTGATTGCTTGAAGAGAATTTTGAGAAGATCAGAGATGGAGATGGAAATGAAGGTCAGTCAATAAATTAGCATATGAGTGAATTGGATTTGTATTTGCAAAGTGAGTTGTATATTTTAGATCAGAACCTACTGCTACTTTCCAACCATTGTATCAATCTAAATCCTTTAATCAAGGTTGACCTAAAAGTCATTGTGTAAATCCTTTAATCAAGGTGACATTCTGATGGAATGTTCTTAAGCCCTCTAACCAGGCCACTCTTAACAGGGTGATTAAATCCTTTAACGGGGTCACACCTAACAATTTGTATTGTAAACCTTTAACCGTGTTGGATTCTCATAGAGATCACTTCAGAAGAGTGAAAATCAGTAACATATTACAAGTGGTTTTTCCCAAATTGGGTTTCCACGTTAAATCCTAGTGTTATACTTGTATGAATGTTATTTGATGTGAATGTTGTTGAAAGTTTTATATTCTGCAAGTTAATTACTTTTGGATAGTGGACTGCAAGTTTTATGTAAACTGATATATGTTATAGAGACCGAGTGAATTGCTTATTAAATCTAAGTTTGTTGAAAAGCTAGAAAGATGAATTGGTACATCTAGATCTGAGGATAACTGATTCACCCCCCTCTCAGTTATTCTAAAATCATTCTAGCAGCTTCATGATATTCTAAGGTTGTAGCTTCTTTCTACAAGTGTCATCATTCTCAAGGAGTGGTGAGCTTCCTTTGGTGTAGCCATAAAACTATATCTTCAAGGAGTTATTATTTCCTTGGGTTGCATCCCTAAAACAAAAGTTTAATCCTACTTTATATTTTGAGATTCTTCACTATAGTTTTGCCTTGTTGGGGTTTTCACGTAAATCTGGCATTCTCTCGTTCAATTATGTTGAATTTTCTACTTTCTTTATTATTGACCTATTATAAGAAGTGTTTGAGTTTCAAAGATACTAAGGGCCCGTTTGGTACATGGAATATGGGCTCTAATTCTGGAATAACATTTTTGGATTAGTGAATTCCCTGTTTGTGTCTATCCAAACAAATAAGAATTGGAATTTTGAAATTCCAATTTTGCCCACAAAATGGGCATTTAATCTTCCACTTGAAAAGGTGGAATTAGAAATCCAGGCTCTAATTCCACTTTTCATATGCCCATTTTATGTGTCTTCAGGTCTATTTTTTATGTTTATAATATTTGACGTCCGCAATAACATTTTTCGCCGAAAATTTCATTTCATTTTCCGCCGAAACCCTTCGCTATCTTTTTTGTTCTACGTTCGCTACTCTGCAGAACATAAGTCAAAGTTTGCAGCACCAAGCTTGTTTCAAAGGCTCCATGATGGCACTGAAATGTTGTTTACAATGCCATTCTTTTTCATCAGACTTAATTGTTTTATCTCTGAGATTTGAAACCTAGATTTTTATACCAGGTAGAAGAGTACCCAAAATCTCATGCTGGTGATCTCGAGGGTTTTATTAGTTTTTAAAAGAAAAAATATGTTAATGGGGGGCGGGGATACTAAGCACGGATACGAAATTTTCTGCAATACCCTTATTAGACTGGTGCTACATCCGCCCTTTTTCATTTTCTGTGGGGGTTTTGTTGTAGGAGTTAAAATTCCTTATGCATTTTCTTAGTCATCTTCTGGGTGAACCAAATAGGTCATCCCATATTTTGAAAATCATTTTCAGGATTTGTATCTTCCAAAATTGCAGCATCTTCCAGAATTGACTATATATGGCATTTGGTATTCCATGCACCAAATGGGCCCTAAAGGATTTAAGATTGTAATTGAATACCGATTTACCTCCTTCTCAATATTTTAGTGTGTTTAGCATATTTAACCATCGAGACTTGTGTCTACAAACTACATACTTATAAAAATGTTTTTCTTGAAATATAAAATAAAAATAAGAATGCTTAATTCTCTTATAACCAACTCACATATGGAAACATCACCTCCACTCTTTAAATTGTACTTCACTATATTGTATATCTTTTTTCAAACTATTTTATTTCTAAAATTATGCTCATTACCTTCATGAATACATGACATAAACTTTAATAACCCACAATATAGAAAAGAAATTTTATTTAAACAATATTTTTGTAGATATACAACCATCGCCTTTAACACATAAAAATAAATTATACCATACTCTTGTAAATTTTCATTAGTGAGCATAATAGAATTAATTTTACATAATAGTTCATGATACATAGAAATATCCATGTGATATTTACAACATGATTTACAAAAATTCAAGAAACAAACAAAAAGAGGGCTTACAATATTCAAACATCTTTTGTGACATTTTCAAACCTAGAAGTGTTTCAAAAAATTATTTGGCTACCTTCTAAGTAATTTTTAGGATGTCTCTTGATCACCGATTATTAATTTTGAAACAACTTCTACATTGGACAATACTCTAGATTTAAAGTTCCAAAATCATTCATCTTCATCATTTATGCTACCAAACAAATTCTTATCAACTTGGGAATGCCTAATTCCAAAAGCTCGAGTGTAATTTCAAGAGGACTATTTGGTCTCGATCTTAATGATAGTATTTTTAATAATGTTTTATGATTAAAGCTTAAGTCAAGATAAGTTTTCTTTAGTTTTTAAGTCTTTCTTAATTGTTTTCTTACTGTTGATGTTGTTATTATTCTATGAGTAGCTCTTTTATCTTTCTTGTTACTATTATTTTCAATGGAATTGAATGCATTAAAAATATCTAAAATAACAATTTTATTTTGATCAAATATCTTATATACTTAAATCTTCAATTTCTTTAGTAAAAGTTTCATTTTGTACATATTTAGTAACATAAAAAAATTTGGCATTGTTTAGTTAATGTTTTATTTGCAAAGTATTCAATAATTTTTTTTACTTGTACATAATCAAACAATTCACGGTGATCTCTTCCCTTCAAGACTATCTATTATGTTTTCATGAATTTTAAATAACTATTTTGGGATTCTTGGATGTTTTACAATTTTATTAGGCTCATTAGTAAATGATGAGTGTGAAATTCTTGTTTTCTTCTTGATAAAGGTCTACTCTTCCTATGTAAAGTGGAGATATATTGATTTTTGTTGTTTCATTTGTGTTAACATTTACATCAATATGAACAATTTTAGATTACGAAGTGTAATTTGAATATTATGTTATTCATATCCACAATCTTCAAGAATATTTGTGTGTGTTCCTTCTTTTTCTATGATGTTAGTCTTATTACTAAATGTTTCATAACAACATTTGCACTTTCATGTTTGCTATCACGATCATTTTTTTCAAATATTTTATTTATTCAACATTAAAATTTAATTTGAATATCATCTAGGAGTAAAGAAGAACCTTCGCCTTCAATACTATTTTCCATACATTTTCTTCAAATACTTTGTCTTGCTCTATCTGTTTTCCTAATTTCTTCCATTTCCTCCACTTCAAGTTTCCTACTCTTTTTTTCTTTATAACGACTACTATTGGCCATTTAAAAAAAATGTTACCATAATAATTTGATAGCCCATGAGAGAAAAACATAATTCTATCTATATTGTGTATAAATCAATGATTTATTAATACCAAGACACTTGTAGCCCGACCATTGTCAAGTGTAACAAAAATTTTGAGCTATTATTAATGACAAGAAAAATAAATATTTATAATCTCTCTCTCTCTCTCTCTCTCTCTCTCTCTCTCTCTCTCTCTCTCTGTGCGTGCACACCCGTGTGCGTGTACATGTTATCCATGGTATGCAATGAATCTATGCACTTCCAAGATATCACAAAAAAGATATTTGTAAGATTTCCAAAAATGGATACTCATTATGTAGAAACCAAAAAACTATTTTTTCTAGCATAAACATGTTCCCTTCTTTTTTGAATCTTGAATGCACTAGATTTAAGCTCGAGAATGTCAAGCCTAACTTTTTAATTGATCCAATGTGTTTAGAGGTTTCATCCTCTTTTTGTGACTTCACTTTTCATGAAAGAAAACTTGCTTTATCTGAATTTGATGAAACCAAAAGGACCTTTTTAAGAAATTGTGAACATTCTAAAATTATTGCATATGCTTTATAGTAGATTTAATTGGTAATTATTAATGATTTATTTTCTACATATAGTATGTAGATAAAGTTTTGATTGTCAGGCTGGTTGAAAAACATCTATAATTATCAAACCATTTCATGTTTTTCAAATCTAAAAGATGCATCACATTATATGCTTTACTAACTACATGTTAACAAGAAACTTTGAATTTTATTTTTTTTACGAAGTTAGGTTGGCCAAAAAATTACATTATAGTATTTTTTTAAAGATGTGGTAAAAAAATCATAACTAATTATTTACTCACAAAATTTTTTTAAAAGAATGTGTCGCATTCTGGTAAGTTTCCTTTACTTTTATTAAATATTCAAAAAAATTGCTCATACTTAGATTGGCTAGCATGGCATCTAATTTTATAATAAAAATATTAGAACTTCATTGAAATTTTAAAATTTTACCAAAAATTCTTTTAAAAGTAGTCAGACGCTACCTTCAATTTTCTAAAAATTATATTCTTTTATATTTTTAAATTTTTATAGATATTCCATTCAAATTTTCACAATTTTTTTTAAAGTCTATTTTTTAGCATTTATGTTACTACTTAGAAATATTGTTTGGTCCATAATCAACTTGCACCCTATATCATGTAGTCTAGAGTACATAATCTTCATCTTGACATGTATCTTTGTGAGATAATTGTTGAATTCCTACTTTATTAAGGAGCTTTATCTTCTTTTGAAAATAAATTGACAACATGAAACTTCTATGACTATTAGAAGGGTATTAGAACATAATTTAAATTGAGAATAAGTGGTCCTAATAATATAAAATGCAACTTAATTTTGTTATAAGAATAAATATTACATGTAAAGACCATATAAATTTAGGTTTAATAATAAATTAATAGAATAACAGCAAAATATTATTTTATTAATTAAATATCATTTAATTTGTTTAAAAGGTATAACCATCCAATTGTGGCATATGATTGCATCCAACCCAATATTTAAGGGATTCTCGTGTGCAAGAAATTGTATTATTTGTGATATACAAGTATAAGAATTTGGTGTTAAAAAAGAATATAGAAGCATTGGAAGAAGGGAAGGATAGATTGTGTAAAGTTGGTTTCTTGAGTATAGTTAAGAAATATAAGTTTGCACAAATAAATAAATAATGATGCTTTATAAGGTTTTGTATAATAAATTTTTATTTATATAAATAATTCTAAACAACATTAATTTGTTTTTATAATTATCTATAGTTATTGTGTCTATTCTAATTAGTTATCAAAGATGAAGTTAGTGCATCTTTTTTTGCTTTTTTGGTTGGAGGGGGCGGGGAGTGGCATAGCCACTAATTTTTTATTACTAAATAAAGAAGTCCAAAAACATGGCAGGGCTAAGAGGGAGATTAAAATAAAGGAAAACAAAAACACCATTAAATACCTCAAAAAAAATAGATTAGGTTGACCCCAATAGGAGAACATGGGGCCATTAAAGGAACTTGGAAAAGAGATATACCAAACATCAAATGAAACAAAGTGACCCAAGAAATAGGTTCCTCCAACTAGACTAATGGCTTGAGCCTAACTACTACCTTCAAGATAGAATCTGAAGAGAGCTCATACATCCACAAGTTATTGCAACCCATCTTTTTTAGGTGTAAGTTATGAACAACATAAAATGGATTGTGGTGAATCATTTTAGAATTTGATGTGTCTAAATTGTAACAACAACATGACAAGTACCAATAGCACCTGGAGTTTACCTGATTGAAGAAAGTTATAAACTACAACAATCCTTCAATTATACTAGGGAATCTTGAGAAGAAGAATACTTAACAAAACATATACCCAAACCACCAATCTCCTACAAAGCATTTCTTGCATCAATACAATTAGATCTATAGCTTCAAAAGGTTTCTAGCTTTAGAAATCTCATTCTTTAAAACCACTAGAGACAACTATGGAGAAAAATCCTTGATTGCACTATAGATAGTAGCTTGTGTTGATCCTTGAATAATCTTAGCCTTGAAAAAAATTGATGTGGATAGTCTCTTTGAAATTGAATCAAAACATCATTGAGCTACAAAGGAGTTTGGGACAGTGACTCCCACTTGGTAGTTTGAGGTCCAACTTTCAAACAATACATGTCAAGAAACAAATTAAGACTAGGAAAAATTAGTCAATTCTGACTATTGAACACTTGTATCCTAAGATTCAGTCATTACTTGGTATTGCTGAAGTCATTCACTTTCAAATTAACAACAAAATTATACATATTTTGACCACAAACCTTGGTGGTTAGCATCCCATTTATATCAATAGATGAAGATGAAATAGACCAATCGAAGTAACAAATGGTACACAAAACCCTTCAAAAACTAATATTTTGAGAGGAGGAGCATTAAAACATATTTTGACCACAGACCTTGATGGTTAGCTTCCCATTTATATCAACAAATAAAGATGACATGGACCAATCAAAGTAAGCAATGGAACACAAAACCCTTAAAAAACTAGTCCTTCTAGAGAAAGGAGCATTAAAAGGGAAATGTCTCATAGATATAAAAGTAACTAGTGGGTCCACTGCCTCCTCTGCCAAAAATCTTGAAAACAAGTGTGAATAAATTCATCTTTTTGCAAGTCGAATAGTTGGTCCATATTTGGTTTAAGTTCATTATTTCTTTAATAAACTTTCATCCTTTTCATATAAGATTCTTAGGCAAAAATTGAACCCATCCATCAGCAAATCTATAACATCCTCTGCAACAACAGTGAATGCACCCCATTGATTTTGTATATTTTCTACAATTTTCAAGCAAAAAGAAAATTTGGTCTCCTCAATTTCTTAAGCATTGTATTGAGTTGCACTAGCTATCCTATTTTTTTTGCCCAAGGGCCTGTGAATACCAGTTGTAATGACTTTATAATGGAGGTTCTAACCACGTGGAGGATTTGGCATCATTACAGATCAAATCTCGATCAATCTATGGATTTACTTGGAAAGCTCTCATTCTTTGGAAAAAAACATGTGGTTTTAGTCAAGGAATATCAGTATTTATACTTGTTGGTATAGGGGGAATCCTTTATGAATGCTTCTTCATCTTCATCTACGTGAAGATGGGAGCAGCCTACATATGTTTTCCAAAATATGACATCTCCTGGTCATTGTGACAAGCAATTCTGACATATCAAGATAGAAGAAAATCAAGAAACTATAAGAGATCAAGTTGAAAAATGATCCCATTCCTCATAATGTATCTTTTAAATTAGGCTTTATTGGCTAGGGTGTCAGCCAAGGTATTAGGTTATCTGTAACGATGTATGATCTTAAATTCATCAAAAATCTTAAGTAGATCTTTCATCTGTTGTATACTCACATGTTGTATAAAATAATTGAGATTATTTTATATAACATACTAGGAATCTAATTAAAGGTTTTGATGAATTTGAGATCAATTTTTTTTACAAAGAATCTAATACTTTGGATGATGCCCTCACCAATAAAGTCATAATTGACAAGGTCATAACTTGAATTCATCAAAACTTTTAATTAGATCTCTCAACTGTTAAAAGTAGTGTTACTAGATTCTTATAAGTATTTAGTGAGAGCTCTATAATGAGATTTTTGTTCTTGTCAAGTTAGAAAGTCATTATTATGATTTCAAATGCGATTTTTGTTGATATTTTTATAAGAAATTTGAAATGATTGTTTGAGAGACTATTCGGAGAACTAGCAATTGCAGATTTTAGGACCTAAATGAAGGAATAAATTAGATTTAATTTTAACTAGCATCCATAATATATTAAGGTTGAGAAAATTTGATAGAAATTAGTACACATTAATTCAAAGCTTAAAAAATGCTAGAAATTAAGATAAATTGTCTTAGAGTAAGACAACAAGAACAATCACTAAAATGAGTTTGCAAATATAAGACATAGACTACAAATGATGTAATTCCTAAACTTGAAGTTGTTAAGCTTATTTAAAGAAACATGAATATTTCATATTGAACCGTATAAGCACATAATACAACCTTAATAATGCATGAATGTATACTTTGGTAAGTTAGGTCTTGGATTACAACTCAACAAGGTATGACTATGGCGCCTATCAGTATTCTCATAAATATTATATTTTCAAATATGACTTCCCATATGGAGATGGGGATATATGATACCCTACAATCATACATCGATAAATATATTTTATCAACCAAAAGTATATACATGGTTTTCTAGAAGGAATCCCTCCACTTCCTCATAGCATAATTTGAACCATTTAATGTTTATTGTCCCATATTAATAGTTTTTGAGTTGTAATTCTTGATACCATAAATTTGTTCTACATTATTTTGACTATAGTTTTTCATTGACCTATGGATTATGTGGATGATTTTATCCTTTCAACTTGGCATTTGAAGATATTGTTTGAAGTTAGGGATATGTCACTATAACTATTTTAGTTGATGTTATTATCTTTATCGCTTAATCATTAGAACTTGAAATGTTTTTTGCTTATTTACCTCTAATTTAAGTATTTGGACTATAGAAGCATGTATATTTAATGACCTACCCTTAACTATTAGCACTATCAAATTTTGTTGGTTACGTATGATTTCTTATTTATTCTAAGGTATAAGATTATTTTCTATGGACGAAAAATTCAAACACTAAAAGAAAAATTGTATTCAAACATAAATAAATTAATATGAATCAAACATACACCTCAATACAGAGAAAATGGAAGTACTAAACAACATGCAAATATAACATGTATACCTTCATAGTTTTTGAGATAGCTTTATGGTTAGTAGTTGTAATGATATGTAGTAAGATTTGGTTGCTCTTTGCTAGATGTTGTTAAACTAGCACTTGCACCTAAGGAGGTTCAAGGGATAAGCTAATAGGAAATTATAGTTAGAATTTAAATGTAAAAAATAAAAAAATTAGATATTTATGTAAAAATATAAATTTTCTAATTAGTTAAGAAAATTAATAAATAATTTATAATAAATTAAAAATCTTTTATTAGTATTTACCATTTCATAAAAATACTTAGAGGCCATGCACAAAATAGGTTTAATGAAATAAAACCAAAGTGAATGCCCTCAACCTCTGTGAGAGACCTGAGTAGGAAGACTCAAAGCATAAGCATTTGTCAAGATAGTGAAGGTTTGATGGGTTGTAGATATTGCAACTATGAAACCTTCAATAGACGTGCATGCAAAATGTGCAGACATCAAATAAGTTGCATGAATAATATGATATTATTGGTTGTTATTTCATGGAATACATTGATTTTGTGGTAGAACGTGTATAATTTATTAGAAAGAATTTTACAAAACCTCAACTCGAATTAGAAACATTCAAGAAAATGTAATATGTATAAACTTGAAAACAAAAAGGAGGCATGCAATTAAGCATGCAACCATGGTTTGTGGAATGGGAGTAGGTGATTTTAAGATCATGTGTTTCCTTTAATCAATCCTCACATGCAAGGGTTACTTTCATTTCTTAAAGTTTGTAGATTGCAGAGAAGATTGTAGAGAGAGTAAGGCTAGTTGAATACATGTCTTTGTTTATGGTCTGATAAAGAAATGCAAGTCATCTAAAATAATTTTCTTTGTTATTCTTCTAATATTTCATAACTAAGATGAATGGTCTTCAAAATTGTGTAAAACCATCAATAAAGGTATGCACGTTTAATCAAAAAGTTTACCAAAACAGCCACACACTATGTAATGTACTAAAATAAAATAGAAATGGCTACAAATACTTGATCAAATTTGCAGTTTGCTAACATGTATTTGATCCACTTCTAAAGTGATATTGAATAATCACTCTTGTTTATCCCTGCTACATTTCAATATAAACTAATATTTGCAAAAATAGAAAAAGCAAATTGTTTAAAATTTGATAAAACAAAATGTATAAAATACATAATCAATAGGATTAAATATTTAAAAGTACAAATTCCTTGTCGATGGAGTGTATGTGAATCTCAATTTGCTATTGTAAAGAAAAAACATAATTAGTGTATGTTTATGCAAATCTCAAATTATTGTTTTAAAAACAAAAAAAAGTGATAAGCATTTTTTTTCATTTCTTACTCAATAATATAGAGATTAATTCTAATATCTTTTATTAGTATATTCAAAGATATTCTTATAAAAATAAGATAATAATAAAATATAGATTTAGATTCTTTTTCTTAGTAATAATATTTAAATATATATGTTTGTTAATTTTTTAAGTAATACAAAATCATTACAATCGTATCTACTAGCATTGAAAAGAGTGTTTGTGTAATTAAATATTCCTAATTACACTTTACTTAATCTTACTTGGGATAATGCATTACATAGTAGTTTATCATTGAGACACCTAGAGTTTGCACCTCAATTAAGCACATGGTGTAGGAGAAATTCCACTTTAGGTGTGAGATCCACCTTTAGTGCACATATCACATTATCATCCTTATCATATATAGCACATACTTGATTGCATGATGGAGGATGATCCGCCTTTGGTGGTCATGTGATTACACCTTGCATAGGTGATAAATTATCTAGTTCTTAGCATAGTTTCTTATTACCTTGTCTATATAACAAGGCCTATTATGTACATTTTAATTATGTCCATTATCAATAATATCATTCTTAAATCTTAATGCAATTATCTTGTCAATCTCTTGTGTAAGTTATCTTGGTCTTTTATTTGATCATGGAGGTGTTGTAGAGTCACATAAAACTCTAGCATGATATCAGAGCCCTCAAGGTGTGAAGACCTCTTCTCAAGAAGTGCAATCTTGGCTTGATCTAATTGTGGGTGCACAATTTTTCAATTTGGGCATCGCCATCACGTCTAGGAGGCTATTTCGGTGAAAATCAACTATAAATTTGACCATATTTGGCAAAAGTCAAAATCAAAGCAAATTTTGATTTGGCAATCCGAGTCATACAACCCGATCTACCCCTTTGCAATAGGATTTTATTAAAAAATAATTTCATGTGAATTTTCCATTTTTGGTTCGTAGTTTTTTTATTATATATTCTTAGAAAATATTGGTTGGGGCTCGACCCCTATCATCTTGTATTATAATATCTCATAGGTCATAGGTCACAACAACTATTCAAGCAATAAATATGTACTTGTCTAGCCTGAAATCAATCAAAATCAGGTGCCATCCAAGATCCATCCATCGAGCTCACATAAACCAGCGAGTCAAATACTAGTCACCTAGAGATTGCAGCATCGGGCTTCCACCAAGCTTCATTTATCGTGTGGCTTTCTTTGTATAAAAATAAAGCTTATTTCCTCTGTATGGTGAATGTGGGATAATCCCACCTAAGTTGTGCAGCTCAAGGAGCTGCCCACAGACGATGGATCTAGTTCCTTACCACTCAAGTGCGACCTTCCTCACCGCCTACAACCCCATGTCATGCGAGTTGTATAGTCAGCCACGTGGTGTATGCTCCCCGCATAATAGAGTGCCATGTGATGGAAACATAAACTCTCACCCAATCATCTACGCAGAATCCAACTCCCCATAATGAATGAACTAGAAGAAGACATGTGGTACAATCTCCCAATCAGTTCCATTTTTCCATATGGACAACCAAGTCAGCACACCGTACAGATACATTAGCGCCACATTAGCAAAGTAGTATATTTTTTGTCACTTCATCAATTTCACGAGCATAATTTTGACACCCATTTGCACGTCAAATAGGGGCAGGAGGTTGTTTTTCTATGATAGACATATGACCATCAAATTTAATAGAGGATTTTTATGATGTCATCACTAGTTGAAATCTCTCACCCCTCTCCAATGAAGTTTTTGCTTTTGCTACCTAACTTCACAAAGCCATCACTTGCTCATTTTTGCTCCTTTTTAAAGCAATTTTTTTATTTCGGATAGAATTTTCTAAATTTTCTAGTAGTGGTGCTAGTTTTTCATTTTGGTGACCAGACTAATCATAATTTGCAAATTTCCATGATTGATCATGTTTGTTCCTCAATTCTACAACTTCCAGAGCTTCATTTGGGCACATACGGTAACATTTTCAGGTGAATTTTTTTCTTGAAAGTGTATGATTTTTCGTCTACTTTCCAGATCCACAATCATATTTTAGTGATTTAGAGTAGAAATATCACTTTCAAAAATAGGTCATTTGAGGGCTATATATGCACTTGGTTAATCCCTAGATTTTAGTTTTTTGATTTGCATCAGTAATTTGAAGGAGTTATTAGTTGTTATCAGTCATTATTTTGTTGCATTATGGACTTTTCAAAAGTCAAAATCCTCACTCCATATAACTACCATGAATAGAAAGAATATGTATCTGATCAATTGTTAAGTATTGGCTTGTTTAGAATGACCCTTGGTGTCATGCCCCGCAAGGGAACCAGGGAAGGGAACAAAGATTCTCTTTGTAAAAGAAAACCTAAGTAATGATTTATGAAAAATTTTGAATTTTTAAAAGAATTATATAAACAAAACATAGATTAACTTAGATTCCTCCAAGGTTCCCTTTTCATTTAATGTACAAATCATTAAGTCCATATAGTGTACTAACAACTTGATTTACTTCTTAAGCAAACTACATCCCAACATTTGTAGATTTTTTATAAAGAAATATAAAGTACTTTCATTTCAATTTGCCATTTAAATCCATCTATATTCCTAAGTATCCTTTATGAATGATATAACACTTAAAGCATTAATACCATATAATAGAATCATCTAAACATTTGATACATTGAAAATATTACATTTATTTTACCAGCTTTTCCATTAATCAACAATAACGAGAAACATACTACTTTACTTGAAATGTTACAAAATCCTTTTCTTTTCCAACATACATCATATACATAAAGTTCATGCTTTCCCTTTTCCTTTTTCCTAAGTCTACCCATTCCAAATGCAACATTTTGAAATACATTAATGATTGCATTACATTCATCTCCTCTTGGGAGGTAACAATAATTTTACATCATGAAAGATAAATACAAGTCTTCATTCTTCAAAACTGGAACACTATGCAAGTATGAATCCTTAAGCACTGCATCCGCAAAAGGTACCTCGATAAAAATATTTACCACCCAACCACGTGGATACCAAAAGGCCCACTCTCTCATGCTAGGAGATAAACACCAAGGTCCACAAAGAAGGGATAGCTAGGCCATACCTAGGGTTGGGTAACCTTTCCCAAATAGCAAATGAAAAGAAGAACAAAGTATAAATCTTTTCCTAAAGGTTCTAAGGCTTGGTAGAAACTCTAAGCAACAACCTAAGTGAGTGTCATCACATAGCCCTCACCCCTTGGGTTGTCCTGGTACTAGCCACTCCGGGCCTGGGCCCCCAAGTAGGCACATGCGGAACCAAATGCCTTTCGTACAGACAAGCGCCATTCGATCGTACCTACACATAGGCACCTTCTTCCACTCCCATCCATAGCCTTTACTAGCACTAATGGCATGGGCAAGGCATATATTAACCTTTTTAGTGTTTGAACCCATTCCCATAAGTTTTAATTAAATTATCACTTGTTAAAATAACTCTTCAGTCGGTTATCCTGGTACTAGCCACTTAGGGCCCCGACCCCGCACTGAGAGCCACTCACTTAGTGTTCTTAGGTTTTATATCCTTAACCCACACATCACAAATGCATCATACATGAAATAAAAACATATCTTAAATGCTTTCAAGAACTTACATCAAAGAACAAAAGAAATAGGAGAGTTTAGGAATATTTAGGAAAATTAGGAGCGTTTAGGGAGGCCTAGAATGGTCTTGATCCTCCTAGACAACCTTAAACCCTAATTTTGCTTCCTACTCACATCCTAACCCTATTAAAGCATCTAAATGAACCATATAACCTCTACTAAGCAAGTAATGAACCTATTTAAAAGTTTATACAAAATTCCATATGCCAAAACACAATGTTCCATAAAACCTCCCGTGCCTGAAATTTAACTAAGTCTGATTTTTTTGAAAATTATAAAATCTAGAAGTTGCATCTTATCTCCTATGAAGTTGAAATCTATCTCAAACATCCTAATAGGTACCTAATTTCTTTATACAAGTATAACTTAAAGTATAAGAAATTAAAGTATAATTTCTTATACTTAAATGTTATACTTGTATAAACAAACCGAATGTTATATTTGTGTAAACAAACAAAGTGTTTTACTTGTGTAAACAAACCAAATGTTTTACTTGTGTAAACAAACCAAATGTTCTACTTCTCTAAACAAACCCTAATGTTATACTTGTATAAACAAACCAAATGTTATACTTGTGTAAACAAACAAAGTGTTTTACTTGTGTAAACAAACCAAATGTTTTACTTCTCTAAACAAACCCTAATCCAACACGACAACAAAATAATACTAACTCGGGATTGTATAAACATGGGATTGTTTAATGATAGAAAATTAAATACAATGTTGTGCACATTGTTTAATGACAGAAAATCAAATAACAATGATGTGCATATTGTTTAATGATAATGACAGAACATTAAATATAAATACTGCGCATATTGATTAACAAAATCAAATATAAATACTATGCATAATGTTTTATGACAGAAAATTCAATATAAATAACCCTAACTCGGGACTAGCATAGTTCAATAATATATCAAAAATGGCGGGCATAATGCAATAATATTATATTTTTATAAACGGTTAGCATAATACAATGGCTGTCATAATACAATAATATAGCAACTTATATTTCTATAAACGGTTGATAGACTACAATGATATAGCAATGGCTGGCAGAATACAATAAGGTATAAACGGCTCACAGAATGCAATAATATATCATAAACATTAAACGACTGACATATGTATAAACGGCTGGCTATATTTGTATAAACATTCTAGAACACATGGAGATAAACAAAACATATAGAGAGGCATTCAAACATATCTAAAAACAAACATTCATAATAGAGAAGAGAATTATCTCTCGGGATGGATTCCAACCTGGAGTCCTGCGCGAATCGGTTGATGAAGAAGAATCCAATCCTCTCAATCTCTTCCAACACTCCTTAAAATCCTTCTGGATGCAATCTTCAGCCTCTACCTGAAACAACCAAATGCCAATCTCAGAGAATAATGAATCCTCTCCTCACAAATATAATTTCCTACAAATAAAATGCTCAACCATTGAATCCAAATTCATCTCCAACCCCCTCTCACATAGGAGATCTCTTTGTATATATATTGGAGGGAGTAGTTGCACGGAAAATACAATCGATGCAACTATCCCAACCATCTATTGGTTATTAGTTTAGGATAATAAAGTTTACAAAGCTATTCCCGTGAAGGGTTTAACAAATATTATTTAATAATATTTTAAATCTATGTCTCCTTAATTTAAGGATGAAAATAATAGATAACTTCCTTTAAAGGAATATATTTACCTATCCTAAATTATTTATTTACTAGACTATAGTGAAGGAAATAATTATTCACTATCCAAAATAATATTAATTATTTATTATTAATAATTTCTTCCACATATAGCTTGCATAAATGTATATGTAATCATAGGCATATGTGTGCACCCATATGCTTATGTGTATGTATACCATAAGTAAGACACATTATTATTAATATTACAAATATTTAAATATTAGGAATATTATTATTTAAACCAAATACATTATAATTTAAACCCACTACTAATTCATATTCTTTACAAAATATAATAGTGATATATATATTTGGTAACTACTAACATAAGTTGGAATTTACCACTATTATTAAAATATTATTAATACCATAAATTCTTTATTATTATTGATATTAAAATCACATGATTTAATCACATACTAACTCATTCCTAAAAAGATACACTTGTACAAATAAGTAAATACTAATAAAGATAAATTACTAAATCATACCCTCATATGAACAATAATTCACATTAATAATCTACTAACAAAATTGAACATACCATGAAGACAATTAGAGCTACCATACTCAAAACCTCATTCTCAATGAATGCAAAAGACAAGAAACCATCTACAAGATCCACAAAACCAACAAACTGAGAGGACACAGAAATACATCATCCACACAAGGGACTAACTCGGGAACTCCCCACCTAAGGATAAAAGGATCAAAGGTAGAGTTCCTTCCTGTGGAACCTGGTGATATCTCCATAACAACAACAACAACAATCGAGGATTTTGAGGGATCACTCAGACCTGTGAAGCCAGGTGGAGACAATACCTGGTACTTGCACTCCTGCATCACCAAGAATAGATACATGGATACATATGGACATACATACAAATCATATATATGTAAACATATGATTAGGATCGATACATCGTGTGGACCTCAACTAAGTGAGTAACTACAACTTCATCTCGAGTCATGAAAACACATCAAACACATATCCATGAAACATAAAACATGATAATGGTTAGATTCAAATCCTTGGGTTAGCTCCATAAAACATATAAAGATAGATGGTTTTCTAATTTCGTGAACATATAAATCATAACCATAAATGAGCATATCAATCATCTGATAAACATATCATCATCCACAAACATAATGTAAATGTATAGTTCTAACCATCATAATAGAATGTCCAAATCAGAAAGTCCAAGTATCACCATAAGAGAGGGTATTACACTTGGGCAGAATCCAAAACCAACTATAGGTGTTGCAAAAAGGAGAAAAATGGTTTGATTGAAGGGATAAAGCACTTGGCTCTCTTAGATCATCCATCTCTCATGATTTTCTATTTCATATTGCATATTGCACACATCCTCATGATGCTTGGATAATCTTGGAGGGACTCTTTGGTAAACCTAGTAGAATAAGAAAATTCAGATTCGAGAAAGAGCTCATAGGTCTAAATCCTAGTGATTTTGACAATATCAAGACTTTTTCTCTAAGTTCAATTATATTAGATTGAACCTTTCTACTTGTGGCGCTACTAAAGAGGATGAACAATTGATATTTTCTATTCTTTCCAAGCTAGATCTTGAATATTAAATCTTTGTTCTTCTGCATTCTATGCTAGTATGGATTCTCTTGGCAGTGCATACAAATTACCTTCTCTTGATGAATTTGCAGCTCAACTCACAAGGAAACAAGAAAAGTTGGCACACATGGGCAATTGAAGTCTTCAACACATCATGCATTGGTTGCAAATGACTCCACTACAAAGGCTTATAATGGAAAAGGTAAGAAGCAACATAAGGATCCTAATGCTCCTAACAAAGGTAATGAATATCCTTCACAAAATACTTTTGAATCCAAGTCCTCTTTAGGAGAGGAATCATCTAGAAGAAACAGGGAAAAATATGCATATTGTAAAAAGCTAGGACATGATGAGCATAAATATTCTCATAAGAAGATTGATGAGCTCAGTCACATTTTTCAAAAGAACAATATTAAGTTGCCATCATTAGTGTCTACTCCTTCTACACATTTTCCAGCTTCTACAACTACATCATC